>OY796897.1:30750705-31260166 GCA_963680785.1 Diplosoma virens | reverse complement strand
AATCAAGGTTGCCAAGAAAGAAATTGAAGATAGTTATAAAAAAATTAAGTTTGTTTAGAAAAAAATTAAATAAAGGTGTAACAAAAATCGAGGTTACCAAGAAAAACTTTTTAAGTTGAGCGTAGTAATAACAAAAATTAAGGTTAGGTATAACGAAAATCGAGGTTGTCAAGAAAAAATTGAAGATAGATATCTAAAAATCATGGTTGACTAAGAAAATGTTTGAAGAATTAAACAAATGTGTGACAAAAATCAAGGTTGTCTAAAGAAAAACTTTTAAAATTTCAACAAAGATATAATAAAATCATGGTTGACAAAGAAAAATTTTGAAAAATTCAACAAGGGTGTAACAAAAATCAAGCTTGGATAGGAGAAAATTGAAGATAAGAATGACAAAAATCAATATAAACTTTTAAAAATTCAACAAAAGTATAATAAAAATCATGGTTGACAAAGAAAAGTTTGGAAAAATTCAACAAGGGTATAGCAAAAATCAAACTTGTTTAGAAAAAATTAAAATAGTGTCTAAAAATCACGGTTGACTAAAAACATGTTTGAAGAATTAAACAAATGTGTAACAAAAATCAAGGTTGTTTAAAGAAAAACTTTTAAAATTTCAACAAAGTTATAATGAAAATCGAATTTGTCTAGAAAAATTGAAGATAGGTGTAACAAAAACCAAGGTTGCGTAGGAAAATTTTTTGAAAAATTGAGCATTAGTATAACAAAAATCAAGCTCGCCTATAAAAAATTTGAAGATAGTAATAAAAAATTAAGATTGATTAGAAAAAATTAAACAAAGTTATAATAAAAATCAAGGTTTTTTTAAAAAAAAAAAATTTTTAAATTGAATAAAAATATCTAAAAACCAAACTTTTTTAGGGAAAAATTGAGAAATTAAACATAAATATAACAAAAATCAAGACAAAGTTTGCAATGCACAAAGAAACCTATACAAACAATCCCGGTAAAAACCTAGGGAAATCCCCACGGGGAAAACTGTGTATTGACCTGACTTGCCCTTTGCAGGAAATGGAGTGCTTAAAAACAGGAAAAGGTTAGGTAGGTTCGTTTTACGAGTGCTTAAAAAACCGGAAAAACTTTGACTTTATTGCTTTAAAATCTTGCAGAATGTCTTGAAATAATCTTATGTTATGTTTTGAAGTCTTGGTTCTGGCTTGGACAAGAAACAAACTCAGGACTACTGCTGTTCTTAGGGTTTGGTTTAATATTATCTTGGGAAGGAATCAAACTCAAAACCACTGGTTTTCTTAGGGCTAGGATTTATACTGTCTTGGGTAGGATTTATACTGTCTTGGGAAGCGAGCGTCCGATTCTCAATATTTCTAAAATCTTATCGGCGACACAAAGACGCTACAGCCAAATACAGAAAGAAGCACTATCCTTAGTGTACGCTTTGAAGAAATTTCATCAGTTTCTCTACGGTCGTAAGTTCATTGTGGTTACCGATCACAAACGTTTAGTGACCTTGTTTGCCCCTGATAAAGGTACTCCTGCAATGGCCGCGAATCGACTTGCACGATGGGCATTACTAGTCCATCAATATGACTACACGGTAGAATACCGTAGAAGCAAGGACCATGGCAATGCCGATGCTCTTAGTCGCTTACCATTTTCAAATGACACAAGTTTTGATGGGGAGGAGATGGAAGATGATGTCGATAGCGTTTGTTTAGTTCGAACAATCAGTCGTCAAATCAATCCTGACAATCCATTGCTTGTGGTCAGAGAGACTGCCAAGGATCCAATTCTTTCCCAACTAATGCGATTTGTGAAGGAAGGATGGCCGCATGCATTTTCGGAAGAGCTTAAAGACTTCAAAAAGTTGGAAAATTCGTTGTCAACAGAGAATGGTTGCGTTTTTTACGGCTTACGGGTAATAATTCCTTCAACCCTACGTAATCATATTCTTAAATTATTACACCTTGGACATTTCGGCATGCAACGGATGAAACAACTTGCCAGGTCAACTGTCTATTGGCCAAGAATTGACTTTGACATCGAGAACTTATGTCGCAAATGCACTTCCTGTGGCCAATTTCAAAATAAGCCGGATAAACCTTCAATCCATCCGTGGATGATGCCAGAAAAACCATGGTCAAGACTCCACTTGGACCATGCGATCAACTTTCTGGGAAGAAACTGGTTAGTCCTTGTAGACGCTTATTCAAAATATCCTTGCATTCATCCAACAACCTCAACGTCTTCGAAAAGTACTACTGCTATACTTGAACAAGAATTTGCTCATTTCGGATATCCCCACACGTTGGTGACCGATAATGCCACAACATTCATGTCTCAAGAGTTCCAAGCTTGGTGCAAACAACGAGGCATTGTACATCTCACCGGAGCACCTTATCATCCAGCAACAAACGGTGCTGCCGAGCGTTTGATACAATCGTTCAAACAGGCATTGAGAAAATCCTCGTTATCTCCAAAGGAAGCTTTGCAAGAATTTCTAATGCAATATAGAAGAATTCCTTTTGCATCGGGACTGTCACCAAGCGAATTGTTGAATGGAAGAAGAATACGCACCAAAATTGACACTTTGGTTCCATCCATTCCGCATCTCCTGCAGGGAAGACAGTCAAGACAAGCGAGCAAGCATTCAAATGCTGAAGACTCGGAAATGGTTTCGAAAGTCGAACATCATTACTCACTAGGAGACCCTTGTTACGCACTGTACTTCGGCCCTAGAAGAGATCGTGACCCACGATGGGTGCCTGCGATAGTTACGAAAGTCCATGGTACACGAAGCGTCAATGTACGAGTCATTCCTCGAGGACCAACTTGGAGAAGACATCTTGATCAACTTCGACCTCGATACGGTTCGGATCAAGATGATGATCCTTGTGAAATCCCAACGAGAGTTTTGTCTACAGAAACACTTCCAGCCGGGACTGACCACGCATCTAGTTCTTCTTCGATGAACCAACGCAACAATCCGAGACTACCAACCGGAGACGAGTACGGGCGACACAATCTACGACGATCAGCGAGAACAAAGAGACCTCCAAAAAAATATTGTTGCTAATATGTATATATATTTTTTTGTCGTAGTTTATTTGGGGAGGTGTTGTGATATTGTGCAATCGATGACGTAGTGTTTTCCTAAACGCTTAATCTTAATCAGCGCCTTCTGCTCGAACAATTATTGGACACGCGCATCTCCAAGCATAATTGTTACTAGTTAAATATGCGCCTTTATTTTGATTAAGCAGTCAGTTCAGAGTTATCAAGCTACTACAGCAAACGAACTAAAAGCATTCTTTTTCAATACGGTTGTTTTTTGGCTGAGTAAATTTTGTGAATATATATTATTGTTTTTTTATAAACCTGTGTATTCGTGCAAAGATACAACAGAGTCAAACTCAGGATCTTTCTTAGGATTAGGATTTACAGCTTCGCTGTCTTGGTTGGGAGTCAAACTCAAGACTATATCTTTCTTAGATTTAGGATTTATATTGTCTTGGATAAGATTTGAACTCAGGACTTTCTTAGAGTTAGGGTTTATACTGTCTTGGGTGGGAGTCAAACTCAGGACCTTTCTTAGGATTAGGATTTACAGCTTCGCTGTCTTGGTTGGGAGTCAAACTCAGGATCTTTCTTAGGATTAGGATTTACAGCTTCGCTGTCTTGGTTGGGAGTCAAACTCAAAACTATATCTTTCTTAGGTTTAGGATTTATATTGTCTTGGATAAGATTTGAACTCAGGACTTTCTTAGAGTTAGGGTTTATACTGTCTTGGGTGGGAGTCAAACTCAGGACCTTTCTTAGGATTAGGATTTACAGCTTTGCTGTCTTGGTTGGGAGTCAAACTCAGGACTACTGTATGTCTTAGGTTTAGGTTTTATATTGTCTTGGTTAAGAATTGAACTCAGGATCATCGTCTTTCTTAGGAATAGAAAAAAGAATAGAAATAGGATTAGAAATAGGAATAGGATTAGGAATAAGAATAAAATTAGAAAAGGATTAGGAATAGGAAGAGGATTAGAAATAGGAGTAAGATTCGAAATAGGATTCAAAATAGGAGTAGGATTAGGAGTAGGATTAGAAATAAGATTAGGATTAAGATTAGGATGGGATTAGGAATAGGAGTAGGATTAGGAATAGAATTAGGATTTGGAATAGGATTCGGATTAGAATTCGGATCCGCCACTACTCTCTAGCGCCACCCTTCGCCACCGCGCCTGCGATGACGTCAGTGCGCTTGCGCCTGCGTCTGTGATGACGTCACAGCACAACACAAATCAGCCCTTACCTACTACTACTGTAGTTTTTCGTCTTAAAGTAATTTAAAGTTTTATTACCACGTAGAAATCGCTTGGGCAAGTTACAATCGCTTTTATGCTATGTGATTTAAATATCCGCTTTTGTTCGAATGCATCTTTCTCTTTTTTTTTGCCAAACGGTGATGACGTAATGCTTTTTGTTTGCAACGTATGACCGAGTTAAATGTAGTACTGGAATGTTCTCGCTCACCATGGAAAAAACGTTGTAATTTCAATGCGCGTGACCGAAGCGTTTTCGAGATAATTCGAGCTGATTTGTCGTCATGTGACCTTTTGTCTATATATATGTACACTCGCTTGATTGAAAAAGACAACGACGAAGACAAGACGAAGACGAGAACGACGAGAAAGAGTAGCGTAATCTGGTTGAGCGTTGGTTTGGGCGCAGAGCGTGGGCAAAGGACCCTTTGATCGTGTTGCATTGATAAATGTTATAATTGTTTTTGCGCCAGTGTTTGGAGATTGGTTCTACTGAGGTAGAATTATTTGCATTGAACGAATTAAGTTGCAGCGCTGATTTTCGCTTTGCAGTGGCAGAGCGCAGAAGAGAATTTTCGTCGGTCGTAAGTCGTGGTTTTTATAATACATTCGTTTTAGTTAGAGACAGTAGTCTCTGTTTGTTTGCGGAGAAAAGTCTTTAACGAATCAATCAGAACTTAGCCGAAGCCAACTGTATAAAAGCTTCAGAGTCATAGCAAACTACTTCTTGAGCCGGAATAAAACAAAATTAGACACAGCTTTGTTTCAGCGCAGGTATTCGGGTTACCTTGCTCAACTGGTCCCTTAGGATTCCCAAACAAAGTCTGTGACACCTTTCTTCCCGTGCGGCGCAGTCGAGGCAACTTTCCGATTATGGATGGAGTTCAGGTGCCAAACACCGCAAAAAACTGTTCTATTTGTTTTCTATTCCACATCTTTGTACTGCAATCCAATTTGGTGTCACAAAGCACATACTCCCTTTATAGACGTTATCTTAAATCACGCTTTGCGCATAGACGCAAGACGCCTCCGTCTTTCTCCAACCGGCCACTAACCAATTGTTTTCAATCATCCGACTATCTGAGCCTTGTCTCTCCTCGGGTAAAGGTCACAGACCAGTGCTCTGCAGCCTTTTTGCCCCCGCATGTAACTTCAAAACATTTTCAAAATTTGCCGCATACTTGGACCAGCTTTGTTTTGTATTCACTAAGTTTTAAACGCTTTCTTTTACTGAAGTCCTATTTGAAGGTCATAAAAAGCTTAAAAATTTAGATCTAGCCTTTCTTAGAGTTAGGGTTTATACTGTCTTGGGTGGGAGTCAAACTCAGGACCTTTCTTAGGATTAGGATTTACAGCTTTGCTGTCTTGGTTGGGAGTCAAACTCAGGACTACTGTATGTCTTAGGTTTAGGTTTTATATTGTCTTGGTTAAGAATTGAACTCAGGATCATCGTCTTTCTTAGGAATAGAAAAAAGAATAGAAATAGGATTAGAAATAGGAATAGGATTAGGAATAAGAATAAAATTAGAAAAGGATTAGGAAAAGGAATAGGATTAGAAATAGGAGTAAGATTTGAAATAGAATTTAAAATAGGAGTAGGATTAGGAGTAGGATTAGGAATAGGATTAGGATTAAGAATAGGATGGGATTAGGAATAGGAGTAGGATTAGGAATAGGAGTAGGATTAGGAATAGGAGTAGGATTAGAAATAGGAGTAGGATTAGGAATAGGAGTAGGATTAGGAATAGGAGTAGGATTAGGAATAGGAGTAGGATTAGGAATAGGAGTAGGATTAGGAATAGGAGTAGGATTAGGAATAGGAGTAGGATTAGGAATAGGAGTAGGATTAGGAATAGGAGTAGGATTAGGAATAGGAGTAGGATTAGGAATAGGAGTAGGATTAGGAATAGGAGTAGGATTAGGAATAGGAGTAGGATTAGGAATAGGAGTAGGATTAGGAATAGGAGTAGGATTAGGAATAGGAGTAGGATTAGGAATAGGAGTAGGATTAGGAATAGGAGTAGGATTAGGAATAGGAGTAGGATTAGGAATAGGAGTAGGATTAGGAATAGGAGTAGGATTAGGAATAGGAGTAGGATTAGGAATAGGAGTAGGATTAGGAATAGGAGTAGGATTAGGAATAGGAGTAGGATTAGGAATAGGAGTAGGATTAGGAATAGGAGTAGGATTAGGAATAGGAGTAGGATTAGGAATAGGAGTAGGATTAGGAATAGGAGTAGGATTAGGAATAGGAGTAGGATTAGGAATAGGAGTAGGATTAGGAATAGGAATAGGATTAGGAATAGGAGTAGGATTAGGAATAGGAGTAGGATTAGGAATAGGAGTAGGATTAGGAATAGGAGTAGGATTAGGAATAGGAGTAGGATTAATAATAGGAGTAGGATTAGGAATAGGAGTAGGATTAGGAATAGGAGTAGGATTAGGAATAGGAGTAGGATTAGGAATAGGAGTAGGATTAGGAATAGGAGTAGGATTAGGAATAGGAGTAGGATTAGAAATAGGAGTAGGATTAGGAGTAGAATTAGGATTAGGATTCGGATTAGGATTCGGAATAGAATTAGGATTTAAAATAGGATTAGGATTTAAAATAGGATTTGGATTAGGATTCGGATCCGCCACTACTCTCTAGCGCCACCCTCCGCCACCGCGCCTGCGATGACGTCAGTGCGCTTGCGCCTGCGTCTGTGATGACGTCACAACGCAACACAAACCAGCCCTTACCTACTACTTACAGTATATTGCCATAACTTAAAATTATTTTTGAATGAAGTGTGACAAAAGGTTTTTGGGCAATACTAGTGGTGGTGACTAAACGTAATTGATCTGTCTAGTTTTGTCAGTGATCCATTCATTTTTTCGTCTAAATTTGTGAAACTTGACAAAATTGAATTTGTGGCAACTTTTTTCAAAATTTTTATAAAAGATTGAATGCATGTCTTTTAATAAAAATGAAAACTTTGGAATAGGCAATATATTTATACTTAGCTTTCTCGGACTTAAAACAAATCCAACATTGGAAAAACTCGTGTAGGTCCGATTCCAACAACCTTCGAGTCCAAATCCACCAAAATGTCTTTTCTTCTCCAATTCATCAAATCCCAAATTGTTTTGAGTCAGAGTTTATCGTCGCTTGACCTTTAAAGTAAAATTTTTTAATGGGTGCATTTCCTGTTTTTTTTTTTTGCTTTATCGCCAAATTAAGAATTTTTTTTAAATAGCCTTCGCCTAAAACCCATTGATTGCATAGCTTAAGTCTTAGTTAATTGAATCTCTGGAGTTTTGTTTGTTTTAGACGTTTTTTGCTATTACATACTTGTACGTGGTTCGCATACGCTGCCCCACCAGAATAGTTTGTAGCAAAAAGTTTGCTCTTTGCACAACTTAGGAGTTGTCAGAATTGCTTAGTTTTGTAGGGAGCATTATACAGGGTGGTTCAAAAAATTTGACATCATTTGACATGTAAATATTACAGAAACTACATAATCGAATCAAATGAAATTCAACAGGGTTAATGTTGAACTGAACAAATTTTATTCCTGTAAATTTGAATAAGAAATTCAAAGGCACCTGAATTCTATGACAGGTTTCGCAAATGTTAGCTGCTGAAATAATCTGCTGAAAATTAATGGTGTGTAACATAGTATAGCCTATCAAGCGGTCCTACAGAGACCCCATGCGCATCTTTGATATTTTAAAGTTTTACTTAAACATTTATGTGCCTCATAGCATAATACTGATTCTAAGTTGATGCGGGACACAAACAAAAATCAAGAGAAAATTAATTAAATATTTATGACAAGATTAACGAAAATTATCTTTTGGGGTTCCTTTTTGATCTTTTGGTGGTTCCTTAAGGTGAGGACGCACCTTAGTATATTAACAGTTGAAAACAATATTTGCTGAACATAGTTTTTTAAAGAGCGAATATTTTAAAATGTCGGATATAACATTCCAATCTTTTTTTTGTAAACTTAAATATACTAGTTTTATTTCTTTGCTATATTTTGCCAGTTTACTCTACTCGGTGCTTAGTACAAAAAAGTCTTTCTTTATTTTTTCATAAAAAAATTAGGAATCATTTATCAAATACGTTCGGAATATATTTCTTGGCATTTTGGAAATCGTTTTTATGTTTTATTTCTTTTACAATATACTTCAACTAAGTTTTTTTTGTCTATATATTAAACACCATTAAAATATTTCAATATAAAAGGACACTCGCAAAAAGCAAAATAATGGTAATTTTTTTGTTCAAACATTTTTCCACACTGTTCAAAGCATATTGAACGAATTTGAAGGCAGTGAATTGCTGCTTTCAACATGATGTCAAACAGGACAATTTTGTTCTATTCCGAAATCTTTGTTGTAGTGGTCGTCGCAAGTAAGGATATCACTGCTGGTCCAACACATACATAGGAACGGCACTGAAGATTTATCTTTTTACTACTTCACATTATATCTATTGCCTGGATCAGATGCAGCATTAGACTTTATGATTTATTTAATGCTAAATGCATGCCGTGCATCAATAAAATGTAATATCGCGTTTGTGCAATAGCGCTGAATAAAAGAACGAGACCCCACTTTTACATAAACAAATGGAACTACGCAACTGCAGTACCCAAGCATTGGAGATTAACCCAAGCTGTTCTGGGCAAGCTCTTTCCTACAATTAAGATACAGGCAAGACAATGGTGATAAAAGTACGGAGTTGGAACGTACTCTCACAATAATCTATGTTCTATTTATGATTTGTTTATTGGGCCCTGCGGATGCTTAGTTCGGCAAGATGGTTCCGTAGTTTCCACGCAAATGGCACAAATAGGCCTCTAAATCTTGGTCTCTCTTGGCAGGCATCTGAAACCCGCTTTACAGACCATAATTAAGGTTTGAAGTGCCACCGTTTGTCAAAGAGTTTGTCATTTTTAGTTGACAAAGCTCAGATTGCTGGATGTTTAAAAAATTGGTAAATTATCCTTTGAAAAGGGACGCAGGCATCATAGTGATTGTGCGCAAGACGTCATTCAAGACACTTTCAATAAATTTGGTATGGACGCTGCAACACCAATCTGGATTAAACCGCAGTACTAAGCAGTCAAGTAGACCAAAAACAGAACAGTGTTTGTTATGGTTAAGTTTAAAAAAGTTGCGCCCGCTCGTTGACCCTGCAGGGTCGTGTGCAATGCAAGCGACGGTGATGGAAGTGAATGATATATTTAGTTTTATAAGGAATCTATTCACTTTTACCCGAAAATAAGTTGTAACTGGATATAGCGGTAAAAGTTATGATATGAAATTTTTGGTCTTTTTTTTTATGATTTGGAGTTGTACAAGAACATGCGTAAAATGTTTAAAAAATAGGAGTCAAGACTGATCCAGGACAAACGTGGTTTTTCTGACGGCGCCGACATTTTTTATTTAATGTCATGTTAGTAGGTGTATAAGGTCGGTTTTGGGAAAGCTCTATAATCATTTGAACATGTTTTTATTTAGTAGAGATTTGAACAGTTTTTAGTTAAAGCCAAGACGCCAAACAGTGTTGTATGCAGCTATCCGATCAACAAATAATTTCACAGGCTTTCTTCTTAGCTTTTAAAAATACTCGATATTGGTATGTAACAACTTAATCCACTGTTGACTTTTAGCTTCCAACTCAATCAGTTCTCTAAGGTGCAGTAGATCAATTATCAATTGGTTCGATGTGGGTATAGGTAAGGCTTTTCAGAATATTGTAAAAGACATAGAGCAGAGATATCTGTTAATAACTCTTTGAATCTTCTACATGCTTCGTTCTGTTTAAAATTGAGACTACAAACTCTCTTTCCCTGGATTTTGAAATTTTGAGTTGACGCAAGCAGAAAGAGAGAAAGTCACGTAACCAGACTTCAAAACAGCTCCAGGATAGATTATAAGCTCTGAGCAGATAGAACCATGGCTACAGTGTTTTACCGGGTTTTATGTAAAAGAACCTCTCGTAAACTTCCAAGGTCATCCGTAAGTGGAGTCTAGATTTATTTTATTTTAAAGGTTTCCAATTGGTAGGTCATTTTAAAACTAAAAAAGCATCGTAATATATTAGAATGAACATATTAAACCAAAGGTCATCATAATTTTTCGAAAATGATCTTTTGATGTTCAAACTTACATTTAATTACAAAAGTCAATTATAGATCGTCAAAAAGGCCTTTGCTTAAAATTAAAATACTTAGTCTATTTCAAACTTTAAGTAAAGATATGTTTTTGGTCGTTATTGGACTTTTGAAAGAAATTAATTAAACAGTTTGCTACAGTAAAGACTGTTTTTTAACTTCTGGTTTAAAAACATTTTCAAGGAGAGGAGTTGTTAATGCTGTACTTACTCGGCACACACGAGGAATACAAGCTCTTACATTCCTGAACAAAATGCAAGAAAATTATTCTTAAAACATTACCAAGCAGGACCTTGCTATAACGCCTAAGAAGAGCCAGACATAAACATATTCTTCAATTTCTTGAACTACAGGAAGTACCAATGTCCGAAGACACCCAGAGTTGCAACAAGAATCATGCTCGACAAATTACTAACGACATAAATTGATTTGGAAAATTCATGGTCATTCTGATCCTTGTAAAAATTCCGGGGTCACCCACAACTGCTCGCGGCGATTCATTGTTGGTAGGATTAATATAATGCACAGTACATGTGCAGTCAGATAACTAATCTGCTAATAAAACAAAAGTAACGTTGCTCGTCTTTTATACAAACATCAATATCCAACAGCCAGCGCAATATCATGTTAATATAGCCTATTTGTGTAAACCGTAAAGTTTGGTGCGTCATAAATTTATATAAGTTGAAAACCCTTGCTTTATTAAAATGCCATCGCATGGTACATCTTGCTCTCAATCTATGTCCTCTTTTTGCAAAACTTACATTTGAAAGCCATGAGCTATTCAAAAACTTTCTCGAACAAGTAAACTTAAATGTACAAAAATTGCTACGATTTTTGTTTTTGAGAAAAAAAATTTCAAATCTGGACTCTTATTTCAAATGTAAAGTGAAATACCGTACTACACTGTATATAAAAAATCATGTGTTGTATAATTGTTTGAGGGCGTGAGCATAGTGAGCATACTAATCTTAAGAAGTGCAGTAGTTAATTTATTTTTCTACAAGATCAAAAAGGTATAAAAATATTAAAAAAAAAGACACGCTTAGTGCAAAAAATGAATTACTCAATTTGTAAAGTGAAATACCGTACTACACTGTATATAAAAAATCATGTGTTGTATAATTGTTTGAGGGCGTGAGCATAGTGAGCATACTAATCTTAAGAAGTGCAGTAGTTAATTTATTTTTCTACAAGATCAAAAAGGTATAAAAATATTAAAAAAAAAGACACGCTTAGTGCAAAAAATGAATTACTCAATTTGTATTCAGACAGCCTTCGTTTTAATTAATTAGTAAAGTGACAATTTTTTTCCATGAAGTCACCAAAAGGTCAGAAAAAGAAAATGCAATTTTACACAAAAAATTTATCATTGCAACGGTTGGCAATTGACGTAGTCAGCGCAGGAATGCAAAAGCAATAAATTAATAAAATTTATGTCTCTTAGTACAGCAAAAGCGAAAATTGAAACTCCACGCTCTGTTGTCACAGAAAGCAAAAATACACCAATTTGGTAAAAAAAAATATATTTTTCTGTTAACCCTTGTTCGGGGCCATCGGAAAGTACTGCCATCTTATTCAGCCCTTTAAAATAGGTAAAGTTAAGATATTTCAGAGATTATCTAAAAAAACAAAGTAATTACAAACGTTTTTGCAAAAAGCGGGCTTTAGAAGCCCGGCCGTTCAAGAGATTAGGGGTAACATTAATGAGGGAATCAGAAAGGTAACATCTGGTAATGTGAAGTAGTTGAAACTTTGTTCTACTGACAGATAGATGTGGGATATAGAAATAATTCTGCAAAGTTAGTAACAGATGAACGACAGAAGTGAGACAAGCAAAAAACGTCTGTTTCGAATTGAACATGAGCATTGCAGTGAAAGTAGACTTTTTTATGCTGACAATTTTTGCACCATCAAGAACTTTCTCTTTCCTAAAAAACAATTAAACAAGAAGGACATAAATAAAAAATAAACTTGAAGCAAGAAAAAAAAAGAGGAAAGTTAGTAACACGTAAAGTTTAAAATGTTAAGGTTGTCTTAAAGTAGAAAGGTATTTCTGATGGGAAATTGCTGACCTAAAAAAAGTGATTCACAGGTCTAATCGCAGGATATAAACAGCACTAACCTTTTACAAGCAGTAACCAGAGTGCAACACCAAATAGCATCAATCATAATCAGTAGCACCATCTTAACCCAAAATTCGGCCTGAACGAGAAAACAAAGTTCACTAAAGGTTTCCTGAACTATTGCCAACTTCGACCTATAAAAAAAACAAAGCTGGTATTGAATTAACTAATTAAACACCTTCCTATATCACAACAATGAAAAAAGGTGTTAAACGGTACAAAACACTTCTTAACAAGCTTCTCTTAGGCATATCGGTTGTAAACCCTTGGGTTATATACAAACATATATTGCATACAAAACTTCCCATACCTAGCCTACATTTAAAGACGAGTTTGCAGTTAGGCTATTAAATATCAATGAGCTGTAGTGGATTATTGCAAGCCTGCAAATTGTCAAACAATATGTATCTTTTTGGGAAGGGAGAAAAATGACAATGGCCAACCAATTTGAAAACCCGACTTTTTTTACTAAAACCAGTTTAACAAATAAGATGCCCTGCAACAACAAAAAAGAAATCAAAAGTTTCTATCTATTGCAACAAATGTTTTGATCAATCGAAGATGTAAAAATAGCAGACTGCTTTAATTCCCATCAGAAAACAATTATTACCAACTGAAAGCAATTACTACCAACTGTGCTTAGAAAGAAAAAAATAAATGCGGCTTTTTTACTTTTCGTGTTAAAAAAGTGTTTTTTCGCTTTAATAAAGTTGTCATTTTTTATAATCTGCTCAAACCAAGAATACCTGTTTGTTTATTAGGAAGCCACGTTTTCAATGTGCCATTTAAAACAGTCATAATGGCTTCCGTTATCGTTTGCCACGGCTTGCAGTAAAAATATAGGTGGTTGCCATACATGTCAGCCATGGCTTTCCATGAAATATTACTTGTATGTCAGCCATGGCAGTCAATGTGTTAAAACGTCTGCTTTGCTTTTGGTTGGTAACATCTATTGCAATGTGATTTTACTCTATGTAAAATTGTTTTTAACTTGTTTACTTCTCATAATTTGCACTTGATTAGCATTAATTTTTTTTTACATAATAAGTTGTTCGAATGGTGAAATGAGTTAAAAGTGCCTATATTGCGCAGGTTAATTTTCTAAATATAATTAGAAAACCATTTAACATTAGAAGAGTAACTTTTTTAATATATCGATAATTAATTGACGTTTTCACTGATATGTTCGTCAGTATATTTA
Source organism: Diplosoma virens (assembly GCA_963680785.1). Classification (NCBI taxonomy): domain Eukaryota; kingdom Metazoa; phylum Chordata; class Ascidiacea; order Aplousobranchia; family Didemnidae; genus Diplosoma; species Diplosoma virens. The sequence goes on along the minus strand of OY796897.1, from coordinate 31,246,377 downwards.
ATTAAGCCTTGGTTTTGTGGCAAAAATAACCTAAGGTATTTTTACTTAATTAAAATAGTTTGAAAACAATTCGGTTGCTTTTCAATAGACCTATAATACTTGCCTGTACTCATTGTTATTTTTGTATCCTCAAATAGTATTTTAGAAGACAGCAGCTGAGTCTGTGTCAACTACATAAAGCACAGACAAATGTTATATTATTTTAAAAATTACCTTGTTGTGCACTCAACACTTGTAATAAAAATTAAAAATGTACTGCACATTTGAATGATTAAACTAAATATTAAACTAAAATAAAACAATGTAGAGCTATTATTATAATTTTTGTTAACTTAAAGCGATGGCTAAAAATGACGAAAAAGAACAAAAAAGGTTGCGAAAATTTGGTAAGATTTAATTTTAGCCAAATTAAAATATCTAAACTTCTACGGACTAATTTTTTTGTTACAGCTTTTTGTAATATTTTAAATTTTATTTTCAAGTGATTATAACTGGCATTTATCTCAAACAATATTTTGATATCACTTTGTCACAATTTAACAGTATTTTTATTATTTTTTTAATTTTTTTTATATTATCAGAAAATTCGAGATTTGGAGAATTATGCATTGGTGTAACTGTCTTTTCCTTCCCACTTTTGGCTGGTTTCCAGTTCTCACTTATCAATCCTATTGCTTCATCGTTAAAAATCTTGTATAACAAAACATACATGGTAAGTTATTATTCGTTGGTAAAACAATCTTTTTGGGTGGTTAACTAAATATCTTCTAGCTTTTACAAATCTAAGCTCAAGCTCAGTACAACAAAGACTGTGTCGGTAGCCTGCCATTTTTGCAACAAGAAGGCACGACGTGAGTTTAGCATCTTTGTTAACGAACAGGCCCTACTGTTTTGTGCTAAACTTTATTTTGGCATAAAGCTGGTTAGAGTACTCACGTTTCGTTAACATTTAGAGTCACTGCACGAGAAGTTAACATCTCACGTTAAGGTTTTAGGCGATTTGCTGGATCAAGCTGGGGTGCGGATGCCACAATACGCCGCACATCCACCTTTGCCTTAGTGCATTTCACGGTTGAGAACTGTGCACCTGTTTGGTGTCGCGTTTCTCAATTTCGTTTTATTGACAAGCCCATTAACGATGCTTTCGCTTAGTGCCGGATGCCTGTGTCTCACACCAACGGACAACCTTTTTATCTTATCAGGCATCCAACCAACTGAGCTTCGCCGCCAAAAAGCCATACTATCTCTAGCTCGCCGTGCTCAGCATCCAGAACACCTTTTATATAAAAAGCTCTTGTCTCCACTTAGTGGACAGCTGCGGCAACTTAAATCAAGACACATATTTGTGCCTGCAGCACTGGAACTGCTAAACGACCAACCCATTTAGGCACCAGTGTAGCATGATAAGCGGAATGGATGGAGTAGCAAGAAAACTCCTCTCGACCCTATACAATTATTAAAGATGTTAACCCAACGCCACTGGGAATTAGTTTTTCAAGACCTGCATGAATCAAGTTAAATAGCCTCCAAATTGACATTGTCTATTCCACTCAGAAACACGAAAATAGGGTATGATTTTCTATGACGGCTTATGAATGTAGCACAGACATTTGAGCACATAATGAGCACGTAATAACATCTTGTCCCATGTGTCACCATCCAAATGGATCCCGTGTTCTTTCAGATGTCGACAAGAGCCTGGTGACCTGACAGATGGAAAGGGCGACTGTTAAATTCTACCGCAAAAAATTTAATCTCGTAAACAACCATAGGTAAATTCCATGACAGCATATTCAACAACTGATTTTGTTAAGGTTAGTTTAAAGTTAGGGTTAGGATTAGGTTTAGGATTTGGGGTTAGAGTCATAGAGGGTAAGGATTAGAGTTAGAATAATAAATGTATTTGTCAACTTACAGCGAGATAAATCAATTAATGAATAAAATGAACAATCAACAAACCTTGTGGTGGAATATACTGTAGTGAAATTTACGGTCGATGGAATGTACCTAGAACCAACAAAAACATGTTTGGCCGTTCAGTCGAACATTCAGCTCACGTCCATCTTCCCCAAACAAAGGAGAAGAAGAAGAAGAAGAAACTAAATATTTTTTTGAAAATTTCAAAATAACTCCTAATACATTCTGTAATATTGTTTATTTTATTATTGCGTCTTTAAATTTAATTTAAAAAATAATTTTGTAAATTATTATAACTGAAATCAGTTTTATTTATTTTTTTATCTATTTTTATCTTTACTCACAATCATCTTCAAATTACTCATAGTGCAAATAGAGATAAAGATAGTGAATGAGGAAGCAGCGACTAAATAAAATACATTATTAATGGTCGCTGTACTTTAAATTTTTACGTTTTTTGTCCAAAGTTGGGACGGCTTTTAATAAATTTTTATTACGGTTGATATAACTTTTTCACAGAGTTGATTTTTAAGAAGTGTATATATTGTTGTTGACCAATAATATCATAGGCTTGCTGCAGTTAAAAAAGAAGAACGAGAATTTGATTCCCGAGATCCTGATTATTTGTATGTCATGTATTAACTTTTTCTAAATATCAAACAACAGTTAAATTTTTCTTTAACAAATACGTTATTTCCTTTCCAAAAGAGCTCAACATAGCATAAAATATTCAACTCTTATAACCATCTTTTATCCAATTTTAGTCTGAAAGAAAAGTTAAAACTCAGAAATTGATTCGGTTACACTGGGAACATTTAGTTGTGATAGGAAAAATATTGTAAGTTTTTAAACTAAACAGACCATTGCTACATTTAATGTAAAAAGACATTGTTCCTATACCTTGGCGATTAAAAAGAATTTAAAATGTAGATATATAAACAATTTTTTGAAGCATTAAACCCAAACAAAAGTCAAAAAAATCGCTTTCTATAGACGATTAAAATAAGTATTTATTTCTGCTTTCTTTTCAACGTTTGTTTTTCCTTGTCACGATTTCAATAACAAACAGAGAAATATTTTTTAAATGAATCTGCCGTAACAGAGTCTATTTTGTTAAAACATTTGTTGGCTTTCAACATATTGCTTGTTAATTTATCATAAGACCAGAGTGTTTTGTTGGATTTTGCTGGAAGTCTAATAAGTAAACAGAATTATCCAATACAGTACTATAGTATGCATTTTAGAATATTTTTGTGATCCAACTCATAACAAAAAACATTTCTTAAAAATATGCATTCAATTAGGTTGTGTTGTATTTGTTGATATGTTCAGTGACTGCAACTCTAAAACTCTGAAACAAAATTTTTTTAAACTCTCAAGAAAATTTTGAACAACAGTAAATCAATTGCATTGACTTGCCCTTTAAAGAATATTCAAAGTATAGCTGTCCAATTGAAACAGTGAAAAAAAAGAGAGTGCACCTAAATTCGATGCATAATTAATAGACATAACAGACACGTTTATCAATGATTTTAATTTTATTTGCAGAATTAACAAAAATCTAAGTCTCGTTTCACTTGTAAAACTTTATAAAATATTTTAAGTCACCCCATTTCGCGATATAGATTTCAACTTAAATTTTTTAACAACTTGAAATTATCCAAAGTTATTAAAATAAAAACCTAAAGCAATACAAACATTTGTTTTTTTTTAAGTATTTGATTAACCCTTTAACTGGCGTTTACTTCAAAAAGCATGATTGATCGCTAGTTGTGCTCGTGGCAATCGCGTCGTATTAGGTAATGGTATTTGCACATTTTCATTTACCTTAAAATTGATGTCTGCTTCACTTTTTTTTATATTTTGTCATAGCATTACCGAGTGTTTGTTTACTAAAAGCAATTCATTTTTCAAATTTTCACTTCACTTGTTATCTTTTCTAAAAACTCTTAATAAAAAGATGTTGATGAATGAATATCAAAAATTTTCTTGGTTAACTCTTTCAAGGGCGGTGGGATATATTTTGTCTCACTAATTTAACTGGCAAATGTGCACTGAGACATTATTTTTCCCACTTACAAATCTTTCTCTGTGGCACTTCTTAGCGCTTAAAAACAATTTCACCATGTAAGCCATGGTGTAACAGAACTGCTGAAACGTTTGTTTTTGACTGGTTTATCGAATAACGATTGGAGTTCAGCAGAAATCGTGTTTTAGAGAGACGAGGCGCCGAACTAACAAGTTTCTGTTTTGAGATGACAAAAAGTCAAAAAGCAGATTGATTGCAAAAAAATTAGGTAAAGCTTTTGTGCAGGTGATAAGATAAACTGTGCTAAAAGCCATTTTGGATTAAGAAATACTAGGTATAAACAGTATGACTAAATTTATGGCTGAATATAAAATGCAGTAACAGTAATATTGTGCAGAGTTGGCCAAATTGGAAGTATTAAACAGCAGGTAAAGAACCGTATTGCACCTTCAATTTTTATCAAGTTAGCTGATAAGAGATCATAACTAAATTTAGCCCGAAAACTGCTAGCATATTTGGCCTGTAAAAGCAAGTATTTTAGGCGTTGTAGGTATTTTTCTTTCTCTTACGAAAATGCGTTTGACCAGAATACTATACGTTTAGTCATTTATTCTTAGAGTTCTTTTGTATGCAAAATAAAACGTTCACTAAGATTACGACAACCAGCAATTGAATGGTGCTAGACCTAGAACAGATTTGTAGAGTAGTGTGCATCGTCAGAGTCAGACTTGTCAAGCTGAGATGACAAGTTTATGGGACGAAAATGGCAAACGGATAAGTCAGTGACAAAATGTTTCTAATGATGATAATTTGTGTTCATGTGCAGACTCCTACTCCTCAAGTGATAATATGCCAGTTGGAAATCTTGTTTTTACTACTGTTCAGATTACTTTGGATAATGTAGCACGAGGACACTCCAGTATATCCGCTTCAGCACCAGCATTTATTGACCCATATAAGCCAACAACCATAGTAAAATATATGAAAAAAAATTCCTCATTAAATTACTTTATCCTGCTTTTGACTAATGATATATTCGAAATAATAACATTTTAGATTAATCTTTATTGCCAACAAACAAAAAAACAAAAATACCTGTGACTGGAGCTAAAATGAAGACTTTAGTTTGAATAAATTTACTTATCGGGGTGAAAAAGCATCCGTCTTACCAAGATCACTGGAGTAAAATTGCAATGCTGCAAGATTTGTACGTGTCTACTTTGGTGCCTCACCATAAATTTAATTACATTTAGGCCTATTTGCCTTTAATTTATATACTTATGTCTTCATCAACTTCTTCTACGTACAATAACTTGACGGAGTTCGACTATTTGTAATAACAATTCAAAACAATTTTGAAGCTTGTTTTATACCTGGTAAAGTTACGGTTATCGATAAATCGATAATAAAGTTTAAAGGCCCTAGTGAGTTAAAACAGTACTGTACATGCCTGAGAAACCGATAAAACCAGGTTTCGAAGTCTGAATGCTAGCTGACAAGTCAAGATATGCAGTAAAATTTAATTTATACAAAGGTAAAACAAACGCTTTTATTTATTCTTTGTGTTTTAGTTCTGATGCTTGATATAAGCGATTTTGCATGATGGAACAAATTTTGAACAAAAATTTGACGTCATTGTTTTCAAAGAAATAATGCAAGTTTTCAGCTAGTTTTGTTAGATTCGTCTTTTTCTCACCAAAAAGTAATTTTTTTTAATTACGAAACAAAAAATCACACGTACAAATTTTTGGTGCATTTAGAGAATACATATTTTTTTCGTATTTTGCCGTCCCTGAAAGAGTTAAAATTTTTTGAAAAATCTATGTTGTTAATTGTTTTGGTACAATGCCCCACTAATACCCACGTCTCTTTTAAATTTTAAATAAAGATTCTACAGATTTTTAAAAAATAAATAATGCAAGCGTTAAAAATCAAATAACTGAATGACAATAAAATATGACAAAAATGGTACATAAATAAAGAACAATACTTGTAATAATTTTCCCTAATTTCACATTACCAATAACGTAGGCCTACTTTTTAACTGATTAACATCTAAGCAATTTTGTTTAGAAACGATATGACGAATCAATGCCTAACTCAATATGGTTGACTTTACTCACATGGTCAGCTTCTTCCGTCTTTATATGCGCTTTCATAGCAGCAACAACAGCAGTGTTTCTACTGAAATTTATATCACCAAAAACACTCATGCAAACAGCTCATGTCGTGAACATGATTTCGGTGGCAATCATTTCATTGGGAGCTGGACTGACTGGATCATATGAAGCGTTTCTCATTGGCCGTTTCTTATCTGGTTATGCATGTGGCATAAGCTATGGTGAGATTTAAAAAAAACTTAAATAAAATCTATGTTTTAAAATCATCTTTCAAACTATTTATTCAAACTTAAAAACTGTTTAAATTAAAAAATAAAGAGTGTTCTAATACAACTCATAAGTAGATAAACCTGTCAAGCAAGCGGAAAGCAAGTTTCTAATTAACAAAAGGATGAATAATACGTAATGCTGTGAAAGATATTTTGAAAATACAAGCAAAAAATAGAGGCAGTCAACAAAAGGCACATTTTTTCTGCTTGAATAAGGTGATCCAGATACAAATTTTCTTGGCGTTTTTTTTTTGGAATGGAAATTGGTTGTATGTCGCATTTATATTCATCTATTACCCGAGTTTTTAAACCGGGGGGGATCCTCTTTGTGGGGCTTGAAAGGTTTATAAGGGAGGCGCGAGCAACTGGCTACCAACTGAATAGAAATTCCATTTACATAAAATAAAAGAAAAAAATGAAAATGACAGTACAGATTCTACGGAAATAGTCAAGTTGTACCGCAATGCGCAATAATCAATCACGCAATGCAACCAAGTTGTTTGCAGCGTCATCTTTGTACAAAACACCCTGGCCGTAAGGAAAAGTCTTTATCTTTTTTCAAAAAAAGAAAAACTATCTAAAAAATTGAAAGTTACAAGTAAATGCTTTCGCCAATCTTCGCTTGCAGAAATATTAGAAGAGTCAATCGAAATCGCTCACATAATTGGCTAAAAAAAAGAAACCTCACAACGTTTGTGAAACATTGATTATACCATGTTTGTTAAAAGAAGCAATTCTTGCTATGAGAAAAACTTACAGCCAGAATATAGCAAAGATTTTACTCTTGGATTCTACGATCAAATTACCTATTGATGAGCTCATAAAAGACATTGAGTGCCAATTTTCAAAACTGCTTCGCAATAGTTTACCTTGAAAAAATCTGTGGGTCTCTGCATTGATGGTGGTTTGACAATGTTTAGGTCTCAAAGTGAATTTATGGCGAAGATAAAAGAGAAAATTTCCAATGCTGTTGAATCTCATTGCGTCATTCACCGAGGGGCTCTGAGTTTCAAGACTTTACCTATTGCCGTGAAAAATAACTTCACACAATCACATAAGCCGTTAACTACATTAAAGAAAGTGATGTCAATACCAAACTGTTAACCAAGCTTTGCAAAAACATGGAATGCCATCATAAAGGACTCTGTTTCTTTATACGTATATTCATTCGTTAGTTATCAAAAGTTAACATGTTAGCCCATGCGTATGAAATAATTGACGAACTTATCAGTATTTTGAAGCTCTAGGAAAACAAGATTTTTTTTTGTCAATCAAATCAAAAAGGTTTTGTTTAACGTTGGAAAATTTGGTGGATATTCTTGAAGTGTTAAATGATTAAAACTTGTTTTTTGCTGGACAATAATATCAACTGCATCAATGACTACGATGCCATCGATGCTATTGTGACAAAACCGGGGCTGTGGCATTGTCGAATTCGAAACGGAAATGCAGTATGTTTGCAAAACTAGGCATTGCTCTCGAAAAAACATATTAAATTTTCGGGCGAGCTTAAAGTCGAGGCTAAGGGTCACCTACGAGTTTTAAAACTAGAATTTGAACGCTGCTTTCCAGATTTGAGCAACACCGAACTTCCAAAATGGAAGATGACAAGGAATCCATTTCGTTTAAACAACAATATTCTTTTTGAAGATTTGCAGGAGGTATTTTCGGAAATAAAATGTAACTCCTCTGCAAAGAACAATTTTGAAGTTATATCACTGATTGATTTCGGCCCAAATACGTGCACATATACAAGAATGTAGGTGCTGGAGATATACATACACTTCTTCCGTTTTCATTGAGTTACAAGTGCGGAAGTGGCTTTTTCTTTCAAGGTATAAAGACAAAAACAGAAACAAACTAAACGTGAAGCCGATCTGAAGTGTGTCATCTGCTAAAAAATCACGAATTAAACTTTTGGAGTTGTAAAAACAGTTACATCTTTCTTATTAACAAAATTCAGTTATTGTTCTTCTGTTCAATGGTGTTAGATTTTTTAATATGATAAGGCTTGAGTTTTGTTGGTATCATCAAAGGGGCCAGTCTTAAAAAATTAAAGAACACCTGATCTATCATAATAGGTGTTTTCTTTAAATCTAACCGTAGTTGTTTTCTATTTTATGTAAAAATTTATGTTTGGGTTTACCATTGGCCCATGTATTTGCAATAAACTTTAATTATGTGGCAGTTTTAATAAGCACAATTTAGGTTAATTTTAGCTGATACACTGTAATTTTATCAGTACTAGTAAGTGCAATATTTCTAATAAAAAGTCGTTTCTACTGTACTTTTAATTTTTTTATAACGATATAGCATTTAACAAAAAAACACACAATCAAAGCTAAATAAAGTAAAACAAAAAAGGATAACACTTATCAAACATACATGTATAATGAAAAATGAAAATCTAAATTAAATAAACAACAAATCTTCGATGAAAAGCAAACGATAATTATGATAAAAAACATTACCAGACCTAAGATAATAAATAAACCTAGATCACTGACTACAAGTACAATTTTTCGGGAACAACCCAATCTCAAAACATTGTACAGTATTTCGCACCAAGTTTATCTTTTATCAATCCTGAGATTGAAGCATAAGCGTTTCATTTTTCTGTGTAATCTTTTTATAATAATGAAAAATCAGGATTGCACAGAGGTAAGGATGGGTAATCCAATCCTTGGTTTTTGTCAATTGAATATAAAATCCCAACGTTAATGATCTGTTTTAATTCAAATGTGTTCTTTTTTATCGAAACCACGATTATACACGGAGAACGATTGAATAACCAAATTGTTTTTTTGGCGATGAAGTATAGAAAGTTGACGTAGTCGATTTGTTAGTAAATAATATATTACGCAAACTGTTTATTTGCCAAAAATAAGCAGCTACAAACTTTGTTTGTCCAACAGTACGCCCACAAATGTTTTCTTATTTGGATTAATTTAATAACAGCCGTAGTTACTAAACTCTTGCAGCTTTTACACATTAGCCCGTGCATAATTTAAATCACATTTGATGTGCATTACAATTACTATTTTTAAGGCCCGCTAAGGTCAATGCAGTGAAATTTTTTTGAGGGGTTTGCTACATCATCAAATTTTCACCAACGTTAGTTTAGATTGCTCTGGAGTCTTTTTGATAAGTTTTATAAATAAAAGTAAAGTCAAAATAATATTCCATCTTATCAAATTTCACATACCAAACTTATTTCTTGCTTATTTTTGTAATTTTTCGAGCAGCTGTAAATACCTTTCATATTTTGTTTGTGCAATTTTTATGGTATTCTGAAATTTTTAGAGCTGCAACCCCTAAAGGTCAATCTTTAAATTTTTTGGCTTTTTTTTCTTTTTAGAAGTTTTGAATTAGCAATATAATTTTTACATGTTTTACAATCTCCCATCTACTTTAAACATTCCTCAAAAAATTTTGGCGCCTTCATCCCAAAGTGCACAATTTTCAACTAAGAAATTTTTACCTAATAAGATTTGGTAAAAATAAAGTATTGTCGTCATGTAAGTGATAAGAAAATGCATGTTTTTTTAATAAAAAGTCGGCAGCCTGGTTAAATGGTAAAAAGTGCGTTATTGATAGCGATTATGATTCAACACGGATGCGGTTCAAAACTTATTCGCATCATTTTTTTGTGTCTTTCAGAAAGGTACTTTACACCACTTTCCTTTGTAGATGGCAATAGCAAACATCTCTAAATTTTAATTATTTTTCGATTAAAATCTAAAACTCAAATAAAAGATTTTAAACGGACCGCAATATTTAGACATCTCCGAAAGCAGGTCAAGATAATCGCTTGACGATTGCCATAACTTGTATGCCTCCAAAGTTTTTTGCGAGTCAGGAGGAAAAAATAAAAATTTAAAAAGAAAAAAAAGTTACATCAAATTTACAATTGCTGAGTATTTTTCTGAAAGGATGTTGAAGTTTGTACGAATTAATCGTTACGCAGAACAAATTTTAATAGTTTTTATAATCATGGACCACTAATGTACAAGATGAAGTTAAATTTTTATCTCACTGTCGACAAAAAATGCGACTTTTTCTAGATTAGTAAATTAGGATTTTTGCAACAATTCAACTAAACTTTTTTTTTAATTTTTATGACAGCAAAAAATTGTTTGGTCAAAATAAAGTCCAAATTTAACAAAAGTCAAATAAAAAATTTTAAAGTCAAAAAAAGGCCCCACTTATAGCTCTTATACGTAAATTAATATTAATATGTTGTTTTAAGCAAAGTCACTGTTGTAGTTCAGCAGCATGACTTTGTTCAAGAGTTTGTAGTAAGTGCCTTTTCTAAAATACAAAAGAAATCAATCAGATTAACTGAGGATCAAACTCGCAGTCGCAAGTCATATTGTGTAAACGCTTTTTTCAAAAGCGAAAGTTTTGAAACTATAGCAAAAAACATACACTTTACCCTTGACATTTCTGCGACAGCCTTTATTTTATACAAAGTTGATCCAAACCCACACCCGAGGCAATATTATTTGTGACTGGAGAAGCAATTTAATTGTTACACGTTTCTCAATCCGAAGCCACATCAGCTTTTAAAAGTGTTCCAAAAAATAAAGTTAAAATCACAAAAGGTTTTCTTCCTTCCCATCTAAATCATACTTACTTAATTTAAAGTCAGTTAAAACAACAAGAAAGTTTTAGTAATCGTTTTTTTTTTTGCATTCTAAGACAATTTACAATCAATTACGCCCCGCAGGTTCCACAAAATTTTAAAAAGAAGTCCACTGAAACAATTAACTTGAACGTTTCTGGTCTGAACCATGCTAAAAAACTTTAATTTTTATTTTTTCCGTCAAGCACCAAAAATTTTGCACTTGGGCGAGTTCTTTACACTTTTAGCCACACAATTCAATTTTTACTTGTTCACTTACGCGTCCCAACAGCGTTCCCAAACTGTTTTTGGGTTTAACCTAACTTGAAAGGCTAAATTTTTAATTCTAAATTTTGAGTAGCAAGACTTTCTGAAGTAAACTTAGCGTAGCAAAAAGTGAGGAAATGTGATACTTTGAAATATTTAAAGAATTCTGTTGAAAAAGCATTTCAATTACAATTAAGCAAAGACCGTTTTTTAAAAAACAAAAACTCTAAACTGCTAAAAACAGCATTGAAAAAAGTAAAGACTAAAAAGATTTTCATTATGATTGAAATCCCTTCTAAGTAATTTTAAAAACTTTTTTGGAAAGCCGTTCAAACTGCTTTTCTTAGCTCTAAACCCCTGACTTTAATACTTTAACACTGAAGTGTCCAGTCCATTTTTGGACAATTTTTTTATTTTTTTAATGCTGTTTCAGTGCCAAAAATTATATTTATAGTAAGGATCTAATTTAAAATTTATTATGAGTCACTATAAATAGGTCTAAATTTTTAATTGCTCTGTGTCCTAATAATTGTAAATTTACAAATTTTTTTGTATTATACTTTTCCTTTATCCTTTGTTGTTAGATAAAAATTTACAACAAAACGTTTTATTTAATAAGCATCGTTCTACAAATAGCTTTAATGCAATTCGTTATTTATCATTTGTTACTGTATTGTCGGGAAATAATTCTTAAAATCCTTTTATATCTGTCTAATTTGATGTGTAGTATTAGATTTGTTTATTTAAGCTATAGAATAAAAATAGTTTCGTAAATACTTTAAGAAAAAATTAGTCAAATAAAAGTACCAAGTAAATAAAAACCGGTCATAGATAATAAAAAAACTTAAAATTAAACCGCATGTATTCTTGTAGTTGCTTCAAGAAACTTTCTATTTTCTCAAAAAAATCCACCAACAATCAAAATATCTAGACAGGCTCTGATAAAAGACAAAACACTAGGTGGCGCGTAATATAGCGGTAAATAGAACAAACTTTATAAAACAGCGATCTCGTGAAAAGGTTATCAATCAAAAAATTTAATCGGATTAGCTGCTTGCAAGAACGTTTGAATTTTTTGCCAGCTTTTTTGTAATATAAAGTGAAAAAATAACTAAGCTCAGTAAATGAGCAAAACGAAAACAATTTGTTTAATAATTTTAATTTTTGCTCAGTATTAGTTCCTACTTTTACTGCGGAAATGAGTGCAACTTCTAGACAGAGTTTTTGGCAATCATTTTTTGGAATAAATATAAGTTTCGGAGTTTTCTTGGGAACTGTGATTGGCCATCCTGATGTGAGTAAACGTAAAAAAATGTTTTTAGCACAGATTCTATTGTTTCACTAAAGTTTTAAGTCAAAGCAGTTTATTACAAGTTGATTATAATGTTTAACATTATAAAGTTGCTATTTTTTAAAGTCATCGTTATGATCTGCCTACAAATCAAAAAGTCTTTGACTACTTTTAGAATTATATTTTGTTAAAATTAAAGATATTTGCAAACAAAAAATTCATTCAAATAAGACAATGATATAACAAAATGTCTCACCGCTTATATGATGACGTAAAAATATTTTAACAAATTTGTCACAAAGCTTTATTTGATATTAACTTCGTTACAAAAAGTACTTACGAAACAAATTGTACGACCAAATAATTTTTGCTTGTTTTATGCTACGTTTGCTCTTGAGTCATTTACCAAAATTCTTTTACTGAATATTGAATCTATGTCTTTCTCAGATACGGATTGCGGTTACACAGTTTTTGTGAGTCACTAAATTACCAAAGATTGTTTAAAACAAACCTAACTATTATATTGCTCTCGCTCAAAATAAGACTTTTTCTACAAAGCAATTACAGTACATTTTACATTGCTTTTTTTGAAAAGTATACACAATTTATTCAATAACTTCTATTATACTAAGATTAAAAGTTTTTCTTTGGGTTCGTTTGATATAAAATAATCAAAAGTCAAAATTAAAGTGTCATTTAAACCAGGGGTCGGCAACCTTTTCCGCACAGCGGACCGGTTTAAGTCGGAAAACTTTTCGCGGATCGGTCTTAAAAATAAACATAAATATTCAGCAATTAAATTTTATTTCAGCTCATAAGATATTACAATAGTGCTTCAATGAGAACCTTGAGCTTGTTTTGCCGCAACAAGACGCTCCCACCTTGGAATTATGGAACTCAATGACACACGCAATGTGTCCCTCACGTCCAGTCTGTTTCGCGGTTTGGTCTTTGTTGCTGCCATCACAGAAAATCCAGACTCGCATAAGTAGGACGTCGGAAATGGTAGCAATGTTTTTAATGCTTTTATGGCAAGGTCGGGGTATTCTGGTAAGACCTTCATCCAAAACATTGGCAGAGTCATTGTATCAAAAAGACGTTTCAGGCTACCATCATTTGCAATGTCCAGCAGCTGGTCTTCTTGTCGTACTGGTAAGTTTGATCCACCTGGCTTGAAAATAAATGGATTGCGGATACATTTCTTTGCAGCTCGAGGGTCTTTAGCGCTTGGAAAATAGCACTTAAACTCTTGTAAAAGAACACGCCAGACCAGACAGACGGCCAATCAGACAGACGTCAAACCAGACAGACGGCCAATCATGGCTGCAGCTCCGTCCGTGTACACACCGATACAAAAAGACCAATTCAGTTTTTCTGAAAAATATTCATTGAGAGACTTGAATAGGTTCAGAGGCAGTAATGTTTTTTTGGCAATAACAAAGCACACAATATGTCCTCATGAATATCCTCTTCATGGAGATATCGAACAAAAACTAGCAGCACAGCTTTGTTTTCAATATCTGTAGACTCATCACATTGAATCGCAAACCACGGTGACTTTACAATCTGCTCTAACAATTGAGTTTCAATGTCTTCCGCCATATCCTCAATTCGTCTTGCAACAGTGTGAGCCGAAAGAGGAACCTGCGCTATCTTTTTAGCTGCTGATTCTTCTAAAACTTCACGGCAAATATCAGTACACGCAGGTAGAATCAATTCTTCTCCAATAGTAAATGGTTTCTTAGTGTTAGCAATGCGGTAAGACACCAAATACAATGCTCTTAGTACATCGGAATTTGTTGACAAAGCAGTCTTCAATGATCGTTTTTCGCCTTCGTAATCACGCTTCCTTCTTTCAAAAAACTCCAAAGGCTTATCTTTTAATTCGGGTTGCTTTGTTTTCATGTGCCGAAGTAGTTTTGAAGGTTTCATTGCCTCGTTTGATAATTTGCTGTTGCAAATTAGGCAGAGCGGACAAGGTGCTGCGGAATCACTAGTTGAAATAAATCCGTACTTTAAGTACGAATCGTTATATTGGCGATTGAAAGAGGCTTTCCGTTTCGATGTTGTAGGTCCCTCGTCCTCGACGTCAGACTCTTGAAATGGTACTGACCTTTTTCCAAAAAATCTCAGCAAAGATGTTTGTTTTTCACTCATTATTTTCAGACTCAAAGTATAAGTGTTAAAACTTATAAACTGTAATATTTTAGCTTTCAAATTTTAGTAGGAAGAATTTATTTTAACTGTAACTGCAGTTTGCTATAATTTCTAACTGCTTAGACCTAATTTCTAACGTTATTTTCTTGCTTAACTCCCTCATCGACCTAACGCTGCTAATACAGCAAAATCACAACTGCTAGTTGCATCACACATACCAAAGGTATTTGTTAGTTTTATTGTCTTTTTGCCTTGTTACGTCATATGCAACAATGCTTGAATAAACACCATTAAAAGCCGACATTAGAAAACGCTTTTAAGCATCGAAATAATCGAAACTTACGCACAAATGTCCTATTTTACGTCCATTTACGTCCCAGCGCACCCAAAGTGTTAAAATCAAGCAGTTAAATCTCACAAAACGTCCGAAAGCAATTGGGTGTTAAACTCTAACGTTACAAAAATGTTTCAAAGCATTTAATCTGGAAAAGTACGCGGCCCGGCAACGAACTCCTCGCGGACCGGCACTGGGCCGCGGCCCGGTGGTTGCCGACCACTGATTTAAACAACAGCGAAACATCTTTTTATTTTCATCTTTATTTTTTTCCTCACCTGCACTGTAAAAAATTTTGTAAATTTTACAATCATATAATTGGAAGCAGTTTTAGATCACCGATTTGTAATTTCTACAAACATGTATTTTTAATTTTTACAAAATTTCGTAGCAAGCCAGCTGTTGTTCTGTTCCAATCTTGGAAAATAAATTATTTAGCATCTTCATGTGCTTGGCAATCTTAGCAAGCAGTTCTATAGTTTAATCATATCTACGTACAAACAAAAACAAAATAAAAAATTTCAACAGGAGAGCAATATCTGGGCATTTTTACGGTAAAGCGGTTTGGAAAAATTGCTTGACTTCAGCTTTATGTACAACGCTTTTTACGTTTTGCTGTGAGTCAGGAGGATGTGTAGAATAGATAAAATAATAATATTAATACATGTAATTCATTTAATTGTGATTTGACTTAAAATAAAATTATCTGTGAATTTAATACAAATTTTAGAATAAAATATGACTCCTTTTCAACGGTTTAAAAATATTATTGCCGTTTTAGCTTATAACTTCTATCAGTAAAACTATTTAACGGCAATTTTTACAAACATTTTTTACATAATTTGACTAAGCAATATTTTGTAAAGGTTTTGGGTTCAACTACTTTGTATCCCATTCTATTCAGTCTCGCCTTTTTGCCATCAATAATGTACCTTGGAGCAAGCATAAAATTCCCACAGACTCCTTTTTATTTGGTGCGAAATGGAAGTAAAGATAAAGCAAAAGAAGTTTTGATGCGGCTTCGCGAAGGCCCGGAGGTTGTACAACAATTTAAACAATATAACTTACCGTATTTCTTTTTTAATAGCTTTAATCGTTAACCAAAACATAAATCACAGTTAACTAGTTGTTGACTCTAAATACATTTCTAATCAAGATTTTTCTATCTCTTTTCCAACATTAAAAAACTTCAATGCACATTTTAATTATATTTGTCACAAACTTTGTTCGGGAATCCAAAAGGACCAGTTGAGCTAGGTAACCCGAATACCTGCGCTGAAACAAAGCTGTGTCTAAATTTTATTTTATTCCGGCTCAAGAAGTAGTTTTGCTATGAGCCTGACGGTTTATACAGTTGGTTAACGAAAGCTCGGATTGATTTCGTTGAAGATTCTTTTTCACAACAAACAGAGACCCTTGTCTCTAATAAAAGCAAATGTATTACGAAAATATCACGTCCGACGAAACTTCTATTCCACGCTTTGCCAAACTGCAAAGCGAAATCAACACTATCACTCGACTCAATCAACACAAATAATTCTACCTCTGTAGAACAAAACTGCCAACCACTGGCACAAAATAAATTCAACAATTGTCCACCGACACAAAATCTAACGGTCCACCTCCTGTGGCCAAACAAAATCACCTTCGCTCGAGCCGCCACTCGAGTCGTTTCAAATTACCTCACAACGATAATAATCATCATCATAATTTCTCGCTACGCATCGGCTTTATATAGAAAACAAAATCACGTGACGTAAACTTTCTCGTAAATTCAAGATTCAGCCAGAAACCCCTGGAGAGTTCGTTACGCGAATCAAATGGAATATACGCGAATTTTCCAGTACAATGACGTTAGTCAAAAACATATTACGTCAATACAAAGAGAAAAAAGAGAAAAAGATACATGTATCGAGCCATAGAACAAATTGGACGTATATCGCAGACAGCGCTCAAAGAGCCGCATTTATTCTCTTATAATAAAACTACAAACTGCTTTTAACGGGGATACACTACATCGTTATGATTAAAATTATGAATGAAGTGTGACAATATTAATAAAGTACTTTTGTTTTCTTTTAAACGTTTTGACTCAATTTTTAGAGATTATTAAAAAAGATTGACATTGTGAATCCTCTGAAAAATTTTTAATGGTTTGTAAAAAGTAATATTCTTCTAGTTTGCTCTAGACCAGGGGTGCTCACACTTTTTCAGCATGCGAGCTACTTTTAAAATGACCGAGTCAAAATGATCTACCCACTACAAAAATGCAAAACATCTATTTATTTTCAAATGTATTGAGGATTATTTGTACGTACAATGTATGTTGATGTACCTTACATAATCAAATGAGCCAATATTGCAAAACGCACATAATTAACTATTGACATTTTTGTAATTACCTGAGTTTACTTTGATGACTTGCACTGAATTGAATCAGCCAGGGATGCATAGTCCGGACAGTAGCTGCTGATAGCCAGCCTCAAGCACACTTCCAAATGTTCATCAGTCATGGTGGAACGGTATTTGGACTTAATGATCTTCATGTAAGAAAAGGCTGACTCACATAAATAAGTGGAGCCAAAGAATGCAGTCAAAGAGATAGCACATTTCCTCATGTTAGGGTACTTTTCCTCCGTGAGTAAGTTCCAGAACTGTCCATGAGCTCTCGACTTCAGCTCAATGTCGGTTTGTAGAGTTAAAATCTCATGTTCCACTCCAGAAGAGTTCATGTGAAACAGTGATGCAATGTTTGATGCGAGTGAATCAACCTCAACATCTTCCTGAAAAGGATAGCACATGAATGTAGCGACTGGCTCAAGCAAAGAAAAGTCTTGAAAGCGTTTGTCAAATTCTGACAGACAATCGGTGATCTGCTCCGTGTAACGTGCACTGTCAAGTTGCTCACAGGCCTTCCCTTGCGTCTCCAACTCTGATGCCAGGTTCTGGAAATTTGCCAGATCATGGCGCTGCAACTTTGTGGAGAAATGTTGCATCTTTCGTTTGAAAGCGTTAACTGAGCTGATCATATTGGTCACTGTTTTGTCTTTTCCTTGCAGTTCAAGATTAAGGTCATTCAACAAGTTTGTCAGATCGGTTAAAAATGCCAAGTCTAACAGCCACTGACCGTCATTTAGCTGCTTGTATTCTGCACGTCCAGATACACGGAAAAACTCCTTAATCTCCGGACAGAGCTCTCGAAATCTTTTGAGGAATTTCCCTCGACTAAGCCATCTCACGTCAGTATGTAGCAACAACTCAGAGTGGTCGCAGCCAGCCTTCTCCAGATGTGCACGGAATAACCGTCTTTGAAGAGATCTGGCTCGAATAGAACATGCGATCTTCGTTGCCACATCCATGATTTCTTTCATGTTGAGCATTTTAGCGCATAACGCTTGTTGGTGGATAATGCAATGGTAATTCAAGAAGTCTGGGAACGCATCATCCTGCCTGCACTTGGCAATAAATCCATTCACACGCCCAACCATTGCAGGTGCTCCATCTGTGGTGATAGACACCAATTTGTACATTGGGAGCTCAGTTTTCTCGATAAAGTTTTTAAACGTCTGAAATATGTCCTCTCCTCGCGTCTGTTCTTTCATGAAAAGTACTGTTAATAGCTCCTCTTTTGCTGTGATATCACTAAACACCATGCGAATAAAAACGCACATCTGGGCTGTGTCACTCACATCCGTAGACTCATCCAACTGCAGTGAGAAAAATTTACAATTTCTGATGTCCGTCCACATTTGCTGGGTTAAATCCTCGGCCATGGCATCACAGCGACGTGTAACCGTATGTCTTGACAGCTGCAGAGCTTTGATTGAAGATAATATCTCTGCCTTATTTTTAAAGTCCCGGAACAATGAGTCAGCTGCTTCAACGAATGCCTCTTTTACCATCTCTCCGTCTTGGAAGGACTTCTTGTTTTTAACAATGGCGTGACACACCCGGAACGATGCTTCGGTGGCTGCCTTCGCTTTTGAAGTATGTTGTGTGAAAAATGACTGCTGTCCTGTCAACTGGGATTTTAGTTCATTCACCTTTCGCTTTCTCAGCTCGCTTTTCGGCGGGAAGTCAGTGTCGTATCTTCTATGAACAGTCCGAAAATGCCGCTCCACATTTCCCTTCTTTGGTACTGCGATGGTAGAACGGCATATGAGGCAAACGCACTTCGAAAATGACATTGTGAAAAAAAAGTCCACCTCCCATTCCGTATGGAAGTGATATGTTTTTGCCTTTTTACTTGGTCCAGCTCCTTCACTCATTTTAGTGACCATAAACTTTAGCGAGGGCTTAAAATCTGACGCAATTCGCCGACTACTCGTATTTTATTAAACTAGTACCGGTACAATTGTTATAAAAACAAAGCGCTGTCTTACGCAATAAACTGTGGTAAAAACAAGCGGGAAAAATTATAATAAAGAAACTGGAAGAGAAAGGAGAAGGAGCGGCGCTTTCGGCAAGTTTTGCTGCACTTAGAGCCGTTGTTTGATTTGATTGGTCTGTCCCGTGTCTAGGGTCCGGGTTCAGTCTTCAGCACCGGTTTCCTTGTAATTCCACTGTGGTAAGATGACGAGTGTTTCCCATTCCAGCCATGACAGTTTCAATACAGTTTCATTAAACAATTATTTAAAACTTATTCAAATAGAAATCTTATTCTTATTCAAATAGAATCAAAACTTCAAAAGAAATAATTAGAAAAACACAACTTAACACAATATGATTACTAACACAACGAAACATCCCTAACCCTAATCTAACTAAGAAACTAGCACATCTACAAATAAATAACACTTCCTAAGCCTAAACTAGCTAAACACAACTGACCACGTTTTGCGAAATAATAAAACCTAGGTTACACAAAGCGCATTATTACGTCACTATCTTGATCATCACAGGTCACCCGAACGGCAACATTCAGTTGTCATCTGAATGGCTGCCCTGTATATCAATCAAGTGACGGCATTGATGCTAGAATGATATTTTTTTAATGTCACGCCGCGATCGACCAGTACCACCTCCGCGATCAACCGGTAGATCGCGATCGACTTAATGAGCACCCCTGCTCTAGACTTTCAACTTTCTTTCCTTTTCTTATATTTTTAAAAAAATTCTTTGAAAAGTTTTTTAATGCGAGCTGTCGAAATTTCAAACACTTCAAAAATTAGAAAATTATGGAAGTTTAAAGCTATAGGTTTCAACTTTTTTACGCCATGTTTTCGCACTTCTTGCAAAACAAACTTTAACAAATGAATAAATGAAACAGTTTATTTTCACAAAAGAAGAGCAACAACATTTACATAAGTACAAAACAATTTTTTGTGAGGAAGCACCGAAAAACCGTTAGGTTATCAAAGTCAAGGTGCTCCCTGTAGTTCAAAAAAATAAATAAATAAAAGTAAAAAAAAGAAAAATAAAACAAAACAAAACAACAACACAACAAAGATAATAAAGATGATTGACTTAATTACGAAAATGGTAAATAATAGTTAATAGACCTGTTTCCTGTGTAAAACGAGAATTCTCGTTGTGCGATCAGATCTTTTCATGGCGTAAGGTTTTCTTTTCAAAAGTAATTTGATAGCACACTAGTTTCGACTTTACGGATTTTTAATTACGCTGACTCAAAAAGTTTATGGCAATAAAACGCTTTGAATGTTATTTCCCGAGGGACGTATTACATTAAACTGAAATCTTTTTAGTACGTACAATTGTAACACAATAATTAAGATCAAGATCAGCTATAATGCATTTAATTGTACATGAGACCTAGCGAGTTATTAATAGGTGCTTAAGAGTGCGTTTTTATATTGCTTATTGAAAGTATACAAAGGTAGTTTCTTTACATTAACGTCAATTTCATTCCAAAGTTTGACACCGCGATATTCTAATTTGTTATGACCTGCTTTTTTTGATGCACGGGGGAGATAATAATTGGCAGTTATATTATTTCTTGTTTCATAATTATGAATATTTCCAATTTTGGTAAAGCTACGTATTTTGGAACATTTCTGGTAATTTATTATTGAATAGTTTATGCATAAATTTAGCCAGTTCTAATTTATACATATCTTTTATTTTTAAAAAATTTAATTTTTTGTATAATTTAGTGACGTGGGCAAATTTCTTACTACAGGTAATCGTTCGTATGATGTTATTTAACCGCACTTCGATTTCATGAACTTGATTTTGTGAAGCCGTACCCCATATGGCAATACCATATTGAATACGGCTGTATGCAGAGCTGTAGTAGAGCATGTGAAGAGTCTCAGTTGTCACATATTCACGTAGCTGATACAATAAAGAGCAACACTTAGCCAATTGTAAGCAGAGTTCTTTGATGTGTGCCGACCAATTTAAATTTTCATCAATGTGAACTCCCAAGTATTTTACTACTTTATTTCTATCTATTTGGATATTATTTATTAGTACTTTAAAGTTTGTGTTGACTGAACTAGGTAGATACTTGTTGAATAGTAGATATGTTGTTTTCGAGTAGTTAAGCGATAACTTGTTTTGGCACATCCAATTATTTATATAATGCATTTGAATTTTTTTTTTCGAGTTCGAATAAGTTATTATGTGATAGGGTTAAGTATGTATCATCGGAAAATAATGTAGTTGAGAATTCAGACGCTAGTGGCAAAGCTTTAATATACAATATAAAAAGTAGTGGACCTAAAGATGATCCTTGAGGTACACCACATTTGATTTTTCTCAGAGTAGATTTTGACTTGGAAATTTTGGTGTATTTGTATCTATTGTTAAAATAGCTTTTCATCAGTTCAAGAGATATTCCTCGAAATCCATACATGCATTTTAACTTTTTTATTAATATAGCATGGTCTACAGAGTCAAATGCTTTGCTCAAGTCTAAAAACAAAGAACAACTGTATTGTCCTTGATCAATATTATGTAGTAGGTCATTATGGATTTTGCTAATTGCTAAAGTAGTAGACAAATTTTTTCTAAATCCGAATTGTCGGTCAGTGAGTAGATTGTACCTTATCAAATAGGAATAAATGCGAGTATGTAAAAGCTTTTCAAAAATTTTGTTGAATTGGCATAGCAAGGATATCGGTCTGTAACTAGTGGTTTGAGTTGAGCATCCTTTTTTAAAAATAGGAATAACTTCTGCTATTTGTAGCGAGTCTGAATAGACACCAATGTTTAAGCATACATTAAAGAGATTGCTTAAAAAAGTAGAAATTGTAGGATTAGCAAGTTTAATAAATCTAGTTTCGATATCTATTGTTCTGCATGCTTTTTTATCTTTTAGTTTTGTTATTAAATTAAACACTTCCTGAGGGGTACAAGGAGAAAGAAATACAGAATTACTGATTTTTTTGATTTTATTTAAATTACTCTGTGAATCAGGTGGCTTATTGTGTGCGGATGTTTTTGCTGCTATCCTCTTTCCAACACTTACAAAAAATTTATTGAACTTCTCCGCAATGGCCTGTGGATTTGTGATTGTACAACGTGTATCTGTTAGTATCTTAGTAGGTCCAGAATTTTTTTGTTTTCTATTGTATACTAGTTCATTAACAATATTCCATACTTTTTTGGAATTATTTTTGTTATCTTTTAGCACGTTGTGATAGTAATCAACTTTTGCTTGTTTAATTAAACGATTTAACAGATTACAATAAATTTTGTATTAATGACTTTGTGATGTGTCGGGCTTCTCACGCAAATCGTTATACATTTTGTTTTTGATTCGGATCGATTTCAGAAGACCGCGAGTCAACCACGGTTTATATCTAAGCTTATTTTCCTTTCTCTAAGCTTTTCTCATAGGTGCAAATTCGTCAACAACATTTTTAAATTTTGTTGCAAACCTGTCGTACAATTCATGAGGCGAGCTTATATTGCTGTCTATTAGAATGTTAAGTTGGTCATTAAGAGCATTTAAGAAAATTTCTAAATTAAATTTGGTCATGTCTCTTACTTTATAGTCATTATTTTGCGTTTTTTTTACTTTAGTAATTGCCGAGACAATTGCAAAATGATCACTTAAATCACACGTCAATACACCAGATACTAATCGTCTTTTTCTGTTATTTGTGTAGATGTGATCGAGTAACGTTTTAGACGTGAGACTGATTCGGGTTGGCAGGTCGATTAGACTGAGGCATGTGCAACTCAATAACCTATCCACTTAACTTCGAATTGAATTGTTTGTGGATATTTGCATTAAGTCAATATTAAAATCACCGAAGCAATAATATTATTTTTTACTGTTATTTAGGGATATAAGTATTTCGTTTAAGCTATTCTTAAAATTATGTACAGCAGAGGCCGTTGCAATAGGATGCTTGTACACTACACCTACTACTATCGGGCCTGTTTTGCATGAATATCAATCCATAAATGTTCAGAATTAGGCAAGAGGTAATTGGAGTATTGATTTAGTTCAAACTTAATCGTATTTTTTATATACAAATCAACACCCCCCGCATTGGTCGTGCTGTTACTGTGAATGAAAGTATAACCATCCAGATTCAAATTTCGGTTAATTTTTTCTTTTTGTAATTTGGTTTCAGAGATAGCTACGATATCTGGTTGGTTTTTAAAGCTAGACAACAAATTATTTAGTGAGTCTATATTTTTTTGAAAGCTTCGAACATTAAAATGAATTATAAATAAGTCGTCATGATTTTTTTTGTCAAACAAGTTTTTTTTACAAGCATCTACATAGTAACTAGTGGAAGACAAATCGCTATAATTGTGATCAAAACAATCAGTGTCAGCGTTGATGCGAAGGTGCAAGTCAAAGTTGGGGCGTGAGTTTGCCATTATGCAAGTTGATTGTGTGATGCAAGTTTTCCCACGCTTTTGGAAGGTTACTCCTTACAATTGGCATCGTCATTAAAAAGCAATGGTAAATAGTTTAGATTTTGAAAATCTACATCAATATTATGTTTAAATAGATCATCAGGGGTCGATATTGTAATCCAATCTCCGATTCCCTCATCTTTTTCATTGTTGCCAATTTTACCTTCATATTTTGCTCATTTCTTCAATCTAATGCGACCGTTTATCGGGTGTCATAATATAAATTTTCCGCCGCATTCATTTTTAACATAGTGGAGCAGTTTAGATCTAAGTGGGGTAATATCTTCAGTAATGAAAGCATCACGAAAATGTTTACTGTCTTTTAGCCGAGATTTTGCTTTTAGAAATTCGTTGCGTTTTTTATACGATAGAAATCGCACAATTACTTCTCTAGGTTTTGCATCAGCTGTTTTCTTTTTTTTTGCCAAGTCTATGTGCCCTTTGTATATCGCAACTCTTTAGATCAATATTCAATTCCTTAGCTAATTCAAAAACAATATTTTCGACGTCATTTTGTTTTTATTTGCTTTCTGAGCTGCCATGTATGCGAAAATTTTCTCTTCTACCATATTGTTCAAGTGCATCAACATTGAACACATTTAGAGAAAGTGCCTGCTTTAGCTTAATATTTTCTGCTTTCAAGTTAAGCATTTCTTCGTTGTTATCGTTTAGCTTGGCTTTTAGCTCGTGCACCTGACTTTCCAATTTTTTCATACAACTGTATATTTCATGCAGTTTTTCTCGATCATTACACTGCATTACTAGCAGAAGATCCTTCGCTGTTACTTGAGTATTTATCTTTTTTAGAATTTCGACTCATTTTTGAAGCTTTTCTAACTACAGTAGGAGAGAGAAATTCGAATGTTCTTACGTAATAATTAACTTTTACTTAAAATGGCTGTCAGTAAATTAATCACGAAGACAAAAAACTAGTTATAAGAAAATTGTTTAAATAAATATTTTTAAATTGTCTCAAGCTTATTAACTAACGCCAAAATATTTATCGAATGCTGAGAAATAATCTTATTTAATTTTTGGACTGAAATAATAGCTTAATTAATCTCAATTTTCCGATTTAGAAGAGCAGCAAAAAAAACACTCCTTACCTCAACTAAACCTCAACTTGAGTGAAACCTTAACTTTAACTGTTCGGTAACTTAATTTTACCAATTTTGTCACTAAAACATTGTAACATTTCAAAATTTATATTGAAACATATTGAAAATTAATAAAGATTTGCATCCGTTTCTAAATCATCTGATACTTTCAAAAAGTGCAAGCACCTCAGATTAGAAAACAGTTGTCTAAGAGTTGTTTTACTTAAATTTTCATTTAAATTTAATCCTTTTTTTCATAAATCATACTAAAATTTTAATGAATAAATTTGTTATATTTTGACTTCAACATGTGCTTTGACGGTGCAAATGCAGCATAATATCAAAATCAAATATTATCTTTAGACTTTTAAATAAATTTGACAGTGTAGCAACTTTATACTGAAATCTGAAACAACCAGTTGAACTACGTAACCCAAATGCCTACTTTGAAAAAAACTGTGTTTATTTTTCTTTTTGCCTGCTATAGAAATAGTTTTCTGCGAGACTGAAGTTCTTAAAAAAGTTAATTCTGGCTAAGTATTTGCTAGAAAACTTATCTCTACAAATAGAAAGAAACCAAAGTTTCCAACTACAAAGCAATAAAATATAACAAATATACACATTTTACAGCGCCAACAACTGCGAATAATCACTCAACAACTTTGTAATGACCACCTATAGGAATAAATTAGCAACCCGATGTATAGTGTTAAAATTAATAGTTCTTCTTCCATACAGCCTAAAACAATTCTATCTGACTATAGAATTAACTTCCAAGGCCTCAACTTTGACCCTCAAATAACTTAAATAAAATTACACCGGAAACAGTAACACAAAACGATTTTAACTATTAGGTCATTCGGAAAATAATGGCCAATTTTAAAAAACACCTTTAATAAAAATAGAAAGACATTTTATCTTTAAATTAGTCAAAGTATGAACCTTGATCAGCCATACACTTTTGCCATGTTCTCAAAAAAAAAACGGTTATCGCCTGAAATCATTTGCAAATTTTATACTTTTCGTCCAAAAATTTGGTTGTTTTCTAAAAAAAAAAAAAAAAAAAAAAGATGTTCACTTCCAATTAGTCTCAGATTTTATACTTTTCAAATTCTAGTATTCTCTAAAAAAAAAGTCTTCACCCCGAATCGATCTCGTATTTACCTATTCTCGTTCCAAAATTATGATGTTCTTTACAAAAAAAGAAGGTCGTCCCATCAAATCATTCTCAGATCTCAGATTCATACAGTCAAATGCAGCCTTATAAGGTAATAATAATGACAAGAATTGCACTATTGTCTAACACATCATAGGCTAAATAAGCTCTTTCAAACTCGGAGGCCAACCCGGGGGCCAAGCAAAATCTGAAGGAGCCATGGCCCCCTTTGGCTTCCCCTAAAATTTCCCTGCTTAGAAGCTAAGAAATTTATGAAGGCAGAACACATCTTCTTTGGTTCTGAAAGTTTCGATTCTCACAAGGTTGTCTAAATGTTAAAAAAAATGGTAATCTGTGGGAGAAAGATCAGAGAATAATGTAGTAAGATTTTATATCCCAAAACTTTTGAGACCATCTTCGTACTGTTCTTTCACTTGTACTTTCTCCCCATGCTTTATTGATGTTTGAGCAGCATTATTATTGCAAGCTTAAACTTAGACAGTAAAAGTAATCGTAAGTCTTCTTTTTTCATGGTTACAATTTGGGGTTTTATTCACTTATGAAATGAGTTATTAAACAAATGGATAACTTGATAAGCTACTAATGTTTATTCTCTATTTGAAGTCCAAGCAAAAATTCATTAGTAAAATCAATTTTAAACATAAAATTTCACTTGATTATTATTATTAAAAGATATTTTCTAAAATTATCCAAATGACTTAATAGAATGAAGTTATGAAATGACTTAATAAAAAAAAATTGTTGCGATTTTTAATTTTTATGTGTAGTGTTTTAACACTAAAAGTATCGAGCGGTCATTTTTGATCGTATATTATTTTCAAGTGATTGGTGTTTTGTCCGTTTCAAAATCTGGTGCTTGAGCTTTTTCCGCTTTTAATCATTGTTGCTGAAGTTTATGGTAATGGGACGAATTTTCCTGTAACTTTTTTAGTTTGTGCCGAATTAAACTTAATGCGTACAAATACCAGAGGGTCATTTTTGACCTCTGTGGCTTTTTGTACACTCTTGCTATAACATTTGCTCCTATCATTCTTTTTCTCTGTTACACTTACTTAAATTACAAATTATTCCTTTTTTCCTGAGAAAGAGGTTAAACCATGGAAGATCAAGACAATTTTTTATAGTTTCTTGCTGAAACTCTTTCTTTAAAAACAGATGCTTAGTTGGCAGTTCCATTCAAACTAGATCAAAACTGAGTAGAAAATAACACAGACAATAGAGCTTTTGGTTAGAATACAATAGACAATAGGACAACAGTGGGCAGTTGGAAGTTGTAGCAGTAGCGCTTAGAACTGCAATGGCATAAAATAACGCAATAGTATTACAAACTAAAGCTATAGAACAAAGTTGTGGCAGTTTCACCGTGACACTGGAAAAGTTTCAAAACTTTATTAAACTTCAACTTGCTATAGAAAGTTAGTTGCAAAAAACACTCCAGGAACGCATTTGTGGAGCAAAGAGTGGAGTTCACTTATTTTTCATCTTTTAATTGCCATACACCGATTCCAAGAGTAGATAAAACACGATATTGAATAATATCAATCGTCGCCGAGCAAAAAAGAATTAGATAAAATTTGCTTGATTTGGAAATTCGGAATTCATTCATAGATAATAATTCTTTTAAATTGTTACAATCTTAGGTTTATCTTACCATTGATGAGCACTAAGACATGCTGCTCTTTCATAGAATACTTAGCTTCAAAACCAGCAAGTTTGTTATCTTCGCTTTTGTTGGTACCAAGTATAAATCTCTACGCAATGGTAAACCTTATTTTGGTAAGAATCCTGCACGCAATTTTGTTCCTAGCCTTCTTGCTAATGTTGCCTGTAACTGATGAACCCAAGATTTGAAAAAGATTACAATGTAACCAAGAACAATTACACTGGTCAACACACAAATTTTTGCCACAGATATTATATTGATTTTAGGGTATATCAGGTGCATAGATTTCGAAAATGACATTCTTTTTGCTAGTTGGCTCTAGTTTTTGAGATAATTGCATTTTTTTGTAAAAATATTACTTAGACTGTGTTATATGGCATTGTTGTTCATTTAATGCTATTAAATCAATACTGTACGCTTCGATCTTCTTTTGTAAACGCAGTAAAACAAAAATGCAAAGCATCCATGCAAACTACAATGCTAAAAAAGGATGCAACAGCAATATTTACCGTTAGTTTGCAAGAAACGTATTGGAACTAAAACCCAGTATTACAGCGTATAAATGTATGTTGCCGTTATTTATTTAAACAAACGAAGCTTAAAAATACTGAGCTTTAACAACTACCATTCTGTCAAATTTACGAAACCAATCGCCTCTTGTAAGACTTTCTAGCGTGAGGAGCAAATGGCTTATGTCGTTGAAGATTCCAACAATAGTCCGCCATCATGTGGGTGTCCCATCGTCCTTGATACCTTTCTTCCATTACTTTAATGTCCTGATGGAATCTTTCTCCTTGCTCTTCACTTAATTCCCCAAGATTTTCTGGAAATCTATCTAAATGACTAAAGAGGTAATGAATCTTGATGCTCATCTTTGCTCCCAAACTTTGAAATTTTGAAAGCATATCTTCAACTATCTGAATGTAATTGTTTGCTTTATTGTTTCCCAAAAAGTTTTTTACAACCACAGTAAAAGAAATCCAAGCAGCAAATTCCTTCTCAGTCATAGATGCAATGAAGTTTGGATCGTTCATCAGCTTTCGAATTTGAGAACCATCAAATATTCTTGCTTTTAGTTTTTCATTGCTCATTCCTGGAAATACTCTGCAAATGTAATTAAAACAATTTCCGTGTACTGGCAAAGCTTTCACAAACTGCTTCATTATACCCAATTTGATGTGTAGAGGTGGCAAAATGATTTTTTCTCTTGGGACAAGGGGCTCATTGATGACATTACATTCATTAACTGTTAGTGTAATTCTTTCAGGCCATTCCTTCTTCACCCAGTGGTCACTGCGAGCACGGCTGTCCCACAAACAAATAAAGCACAGATATTTAGTATAACCACTCTGTTGACCAAGCAAAAAGTTGACCATTTTCAAATCAACACATATTAACCATTGGTGGTCACAGTAGTTCAATTTTTCTAGCACTCGTTTAATATTGTTGTATTTTTCTTTGAGCAATGTAAAGTGGCCAATGGGAATCGAGGCATACTTGTTTCCATTGTGCAGCAATACACACTTCAAACTTCTTTTTGAACTGTCTATAAATAAACGCCAATCTTGAGGTTTATATTCAGGTATTCCCATTTTTAAAAGAAGTCCTTCAACATCTGAGCAGAAAACAAGCCCTTCTTCTGAACGATAGTACGGAAGTAAGTCGCTCTCCCTTGTGCGGTAAAAGGTTACTTTCGTACCAACACTAAGGCATTTCTTGTCTTTAAGCCTGGATGCCAATACTTCAGAAGCTTCTTTAAATAGATTAAGATCTCTTATGAGATCGCTCAGTTCTTCCTGATTAAACTGCTTCGGACTGGTCGAACTTCCTTCAAAAATACTTGAAACATCACTTTCACTACAGCTTTCTTAAGCTTGGTGGACAAAGTCCCATTCTGATGGTTTTTCTGGAAGATGACTAAATTGTGGCACGGGTATACCTTCACAGTGGGGTACAGGACGCCTAGCAGATTCTAAGTCCGGGTAAATCCATGATTTTTTCTTGTGACGATTAAAACCCTTCAAATCTACCATACAAAAATAACAATCATCAAAGTGGTTTTTCTGTTCTCGCCACACCATTGGCACACCAAATCTAAAGCTTTTAGTTTTTCCTTTTGTCCACATTCGTAAGTGCTCAACACATGATTTACAGACAACATGTGGAGCCCATGGCTTGTCTTGGTCACCAAGTTTAACTCCAAAGTAAGCACGGTATACTTTGCGAACAAAATCTGTAATAGATCTTTTATACTCTTTAAGAATATATTCTCCACATATGTAACAGAAACTGTCAGGGTCATTACAACAACTTCTTCTTCTTGAACAACTCATAGCAGGCAACATAAAGCAATTAAAACTGGAAACATGAAAACCTAAATATAGTAAAAGTTACTGCATTTCAACTTTTCATTAGAATTTTTTTAGACTCCAAGATTGCTAATGGTCAGTTATTGACTTTTCTGCTTTGTTAACCTTTCTAAAAATGAGACAACTGGTCCTTTATTGCAAAACAAAATCTCCTTGTCAGCACAATTGCCTCTTACGTGTAGTTTATATGGCCGTTATCTGAGCTTTTATAGCCAGTTATTGTGTCTGCATTATCTCAAAAACTAGAGCCAATTCAGCAAAAGTAAAGTCATTTTTGGAATCAGCGCACCTGATATACTATAAAATCGTTGAAAGATCTATCGAAAAAAGAAAAAAATATTTTTTTGTTGAGCTGTGTTATTATAAGCTGGAACAGGCAAAGCAATAAAAACCTAAAAAACTACCATTGTTGACACCATAAAAAACAAGAGGTTTGTGATGTTGATGCTATTATAAGGTTGAAGACGCTGCACTTATCAGAAATGCACATATCACCATCTGATGATACAAGTTCGTTCATATTGAATAAGAACATCACAAAAAGTTACCAGAAACAGTAAAACACTGTAAGGCTATCAAATTAGGAGTTGATATTCTTTACCAAATTGCAAGTAGTACTCGAGGATGGCCTGAGGCAGCTTTTTTTCATAGTCTTTATTTAGCGTGCATCAATACTTCTTTGTTTACAAACTATCTTGTTGGCATTTTCTCCTAGATCTTATCAACGATTCACGCACAAAGAAAGTAAATCTTGGCATAGTGGAACTTCAAGACTTATACCGTATATACCAGTGGTTTCCAACCTTGTCATTTTACCAAATCATTTTACAAAAAAACAAGAAGCAAGTAAGAAAATAAGTACTATTTCGAAAAATATCGGAATGAAGTTATGATAGTCCTTTTGCTTTTTAGTTGTAATCACCACTAATATATACGGTATAAGTGCGGCACACCCATTATATTGATTGGTTAATAATAAAAAAGTCTTCACTTGAAATCTGTCAATGATTTCTCAATTTTCGTCACAAAATCATGGTGATCTTCAAAAACAAAGATCTTCATTTAAAATTTGTCTATGCTTTTTTAATTATTTTCTCAAAATCACAGCTACTTTGCACTTGGAAGCCAAAATATTAAGCCAAAAAAAGCCAAAAAGCCAAATAAAATTCTTGATGCCTCAAAAGCATCGCTTCGCGGCACACCAGTGTACTTGTTGCGGCACACTAGTGTGCCGCGGCACAGCTGTTGGGAAACACTGGTATATACTATGTATATATAGTATATATATCAGCCAAAGTTACCCGATAGGAAGATTAAGTATTATATTACGTTTAAAAATCGAACAAAGCAGTTTATGACGTCACAATGCAATCAGAAGTTAAAGTATTAATTAGCTATGTAACTTATAATGTCGAATTTGCTTAACTGTAGTAGATGATACCAGCTGACGTGCCGCCAGGGGAGGCAAGTGAAGCAGTGCCTCACCTGTGAAAATCAAATAAAGCAGAAATAAATCATTAAAGTCATAGTCTTTGCAAAATAGTTGCAACATGCTTTTAGTTAAAAAAAATTAGTAAAAATTATACGGTACTTGTAGTAGTTTATATAGTTTTGCTTTTTAACCCTAATTTTGGACGGTTTAATCATTGTATTTTCAGCGCAGTAATCCTTTCGTCATGCGTTCTTGTCAACAAAATGCCTACATGTAATACGCTAGTGAGGCAGTTTCAAGACTGCCTCTCTTCAGAGAAAAAAAAGAAACAAAAGTGAAACAATATAGCGGTTTTTTCTCTTTTGTGAAAATATCTGTTAAAACGAGAAAGATTTAAGGCATGCCGCAATTCTGACTTCGTGGAGAAAAAAAGTTTTTCTTACTCCGACATTTGCTATAACAAGATAAATCAATTTGCTTTCAGTAAGTCAAAATACACGCAGTGTGCAACTGCAAAGCAATAAATTTATTTTAAGTTGTAGTAATGAAAGATGATTTTGTATTTAATTTAAGGAAATTTTAACATTAAGCTTTCAATTTCATTTTGGTATATTTATAATTTATTTTTGAACCTCAATTTTTGGCAGCATTTTTATATTTATGACATACATTTCTAGCTAATTGTACCTTACCTTTGACGCGTTTTTGTGGTCAAAATTGCTGATATAGGCAAGGTGCGGCACTGACAATCTTGTCTCTCTTCAGACACTGAAAGTTCCATATACTAAATGAAGTTTGCCTTTTTTCTTATTGGCAAAATTGGCGCTAATCTATGCTGAAAAGATAGGATTTGAGGCATGCCGCAAATCTGACGTCAAAAAGAAAAAGATAATTCGCTTTATTCTCACCAAGTTGGAATAAGCGCATTGCAGAAGTTTCCGACTACAGTATACTGTAGTTTAAATTTTAAGAATAATGGAGGAAGATTTAATATTGACGCTAAGAAACTTTTCAAAACTAAGCTTTCAATATAAAGTTAAGATCTTAAAGAACGGTAGGCCTATTCCAGATCTAAAAAATTTGCTTCAGACAACTGAACGAAAAAAGGTAAATCGCTCCTTTCATAAGGAGTGGTGCACAAGAAAAGAATGGTTGTGTGGATGTGCTTTAAGAAATCGTCTTTTCTGCTATCCCTGTCTCTTGTTCTCAACAAGTGACAATGTTTGGACTAAAACTGGATTTTGTGACTTAAAGAATTTGCCGAGAAGTCTTAGCAAGCATGAGAAAACCAATATTCATATTCAAAGTCGAATTTCTTTCAAAACGTTGGAACTTCAAGAATTGATTTGGCCTTAAATGAACAGCAGGGACTTAATATCAGTTTTTACAACTGCAAAGTTAAAGAAAACCGAGAAATTTTAAAGGTTCTTATTAATGGAACATGCTACCTAGATAATCAAGAGTTGGTCTTTCGTGGAAATGATGAGAGTACGACCTTGTTTAACCGTGGCAATTACGTCCAACTTATTTACGCTTTTGCTGAAAACAATGAAAGAATTTCTCGTCATTTGGAGACTTCCACAGTGTTTTCTGGTTCGTCCAATCAAATACAGAACGATATAATTGAAGCAGTGACAGAGGTTATTCGAACTGATATCAGAAAAGATATAAATAAAGCCTTTTTTGTTGCTGTAGAAGTGAACGAGACGACAGATGTTACGCAAAAGGCCAAGATTTCCGTTATTTTTTGTTATGTATGTAAGGCTTCATATATAGTCAAGGAAGTTTTTTTGGGGTTTTTGTGATGTGAGTGATGACAGACAAGCTTTTGCAATAGCTCAGTATGTCTTGGGAATATTACAAAAGTTCAACTTTGTGGAAAAGCTGGTAGCGCAGACTTATAACGGAGCATCTGTAATGTCATCTGAATTGAATGGGGTGCAAGCCAAGATAAAGGAAGATGTTCCCGAAGCAATGTTTTTGCATTGTTATGCCCACAAACTGAACTTGGTGCTCTTACATTCAGCAAAATGTATGCCTGAGTGTAAAGAATTTTTTAAAACACTTGAGGGTTTAAGTGCATTTTTTAGTAAATCGACTAAACGCACTTACTTATTGGCTAATGTTGTGAAGCATCGTTTTCCAAGGACATCACCCACATGATGGAGCTCAAATTCTAGATTGTTGCAAACTATCAGCATGTATCACTCTGATCTATTTATGGTTTTTCGTGTTATTGGTGACGCTGAAAACAAGTGGGACAATGAAGGCTGCCTGAATTTGAGCGGTGGTTCTTAGAATACCTGCTTTTAATTATCGCTTATGAGGAAAATTTTAATAAGGCCAATGTGTTGTTCAGAGTGCTGCAAAACAAATTAATGGACATTGCATTTTGCTGCGCGCAAATACACGACACGATCGATTATGTTGAGCGACAGAGACAAGAGTTTGACAGTTTCTATCACCGATTTGAGCAGAAATGTGCAACACTTTATCTTATTGACACTGGCGATATGCGTCAAATAAAAGACAAAAGAAAACAAACATGTTACAATATTTTGGATGATATTATTGTACAACTAAAATTGAGGTTTGAAAATTTCAGTGAACTCTCCTTTCTGGGTTTGGTTGATTGTTCAAAATTTTTTGAAATGACTCAAGAGTTTGATGGCACCAAATTACAGAGCCTGTCAGAAAATTATGCTAAATTTTTTGACTGTGTAAAACTAAACGCAGATCTTATTCGACTCTACTGCTCACAAACGGTTAGAAATTAATGTAAAACTTCAGCACAACTTCTCAGTTTTTTGTACCAGAACAATTCAATTCAGACAGTTCCGGAGGCAACAAAGTTACTGAAGCTAGTGCACACAGTACCCGCTACAACATCATCGGTAGAAAGATCCTTTTCTGCACTGAAGAGGATCAAAACGTATATTAGAAATTGAACTGAAGAAAAGCGCCTTTTATCGTTGGCAATAATCGCAATTGAAAAGGAGCGACTACAAAAGTTGCGACAAAATAAAGAGGATTTCTACAACAACGTCATAGACATTTTTGTCCAAAAGGATAGGCGAATGGATTTTATTTTTATTTTATTTTTATTAAAATAAGAAAATGTGGAAGCATGCTGGTTTTTATTTTATTTTGGTAGATAACTGTTATTTGTTGTTGGTAGAATCTACCGTGGTGAAATTTAACTGGAACCAACAGAAATCACTCGGGAAGACTAAGCATCAAGTTCACGTCCTTTTATTTTATTTTATTTTATTTTTTTATTTTAACAAAAAAAATAAAAAAAAAAAAAACTGTTATTTGTTGCTGATTAAAAATGATTTGGGCCTCACCAAGCAAAAGGGTCACCGCACGTCACTGGATGATACCAATCATTTCTTGAACACTTTAACCAAAATTATGTAATCTGCCGCGAAGCGTTATGATGCCATAACTTTAGTTAGACTTATAGGAACAACTTGCAGACAAAATGAAATTAGTAGGGATCCGTATACCAATTGCGCAATCACTACCTAACAATGAAAAATGACGTCATAATCAAAAACTTAAAAGTTACTGTAAAAGACTAAAAATCAACTGCACCATTATAAGGTTAAGATTTAAGTTTTGAATATAGTGTGACAGACAGCATTGTAACAAAAAGTCTGAAATGTGTCCAAGAAAATACGGGAGCATTGTTTTGATGGCAAACTCCATCAAAATGGTCTGGGTTTAACTCTTGTATTCATTTTTCTGTTGTCTTAATGAAAAAGACACTTTACGAAATTATTTTTTCCCAGCGATCGTACCAGGCAGCTCTGTATTGTTGTCATTGCACTTGATCTATCTAAAAACTTTAGAGGAGGTCGTAAGATGTGGGCATTTTCAAAAACAGTTCAGGATAATTGTTTGGTGTTTTGCTTGCTCCAATGTTGCCCTGCGAGTCAGGATCAGAAATAGAAATAATTGTATAATAAAGTAGGCCCATTTTTGACAAAAGTTGGTAATTACTTAAAGAATTGTTGTGATATTGTGCAATCGATGACGTAGTGTTTTCTTAAACGCTTCTAATCTTAATCAGCGCCTTCTGCTCGATCAATTATTGGACACGCGTATCTCCAAGCATAAATGTAACCAGTTAAATCTGCGCATCTATTTCGGTTCTTCAGTCAGTTCAAAGTTATCAAGCTACTACAGCAAACAAACTAAAAGCATTCTATTTCATTACGGTTGTTTTTGGCTAATTACTTTTTTTGTGAATATTTATTATTGTTTTTTAATAAACCTGTGTATTCGTGCAAAGATACAACAGGCAAAAGTGGCGACGAGGATTCAAGTAACTCATCTGCGTCAAGAAAAAAGAAAATTTGTTGAATTTGCATCAACAGCTTGAATTGTCAAAATGAGTGAAATTTCTGAACTGATTTTGTTGTTAAATAAGCAACACCAAGAGCAAATGTCAGTTTTACGCGACGAGCATCGCGAGCAGAACAAGCAACACCAAGAGCAAATGACAATGCTTCAAGAGCAGCTGAAAACTTTACAAAGCAGCTTGAACAACCCGCGAGAAAATGTTCCAACACCGATGGCAAGTTTTCAACCATTCGATTCCACATCTGAGTTATGGACTGATTATTTGGCAAGGTTCCGAACATTCGTCACTGCTAACTCTATTCCCGACAACAAGCAAGCACAAATTTTTCTTACCAACCAATCTAACTCCGTTTACAAAATGCTTAGCAACTTAGCGGCTCAGCAACAACCTGTCAAAAGCATACATGAGCTAACCATGAATGATATTCAGACGTTTATGGCAGAGCAGTTCGACCCAAAACGATTTGTTGTCAGAGAACGTTTCAAGTTCTGGTCTGACATGAAACGCAAACCTGGCGAAACTATTCCTGAACTGGCAAGCAGAATACGACAAGATGCAGCTACATGTGATTTTCAATCCATTAAAGATCCTTTAGATGAAGCCTTGCGAACTAAATTCATCTGTTCAGTAGACAACGAAGCAGTTTTGAAGACACTCTTCAAGCTCAAGGACGATGAACTAAAGTTTAGCAACGCCATCAGAGTGGCTCAAGAAGTGGAAGAAGCAGCCAAGGTAGCAAAGGAAACCGTACACGGTCAACCTTCTACGTCGGTGCAGAAAGTTTATCACGCAAAGTCCAAAACTTCCAAAACGCAAGAAAAGAAAACCGCCTGCTTCAGGTGTGGAAATTCTGGACATTTTAGCAAAGCTTGTCCCCACATTAAAGCTATTTGCAGCTTCTGCAAGAAAACAGGTCATCTGCAATCTGTATGCATGTCTCGACTAAGAGATAATAAGCTTGTGCACAAAGTCCAATGTTCTGTTTCACCCATCTATCAAACTATTAGACTTAATGACCGCAGAATTAAGTTTGAAATTGATAGCGGAGCCAGTGACACATTTTGCTGTGAAGCGACGTGGGAAACGCTGGGTAAACCCATTCTACAACCTGTATCAGTTCAATATCAAGTTGCTGAAGGTAGCCCGCTACCCGTCGTGGGACAATTCCAATCAACTGCAAGTATTGATGGAAAATCACCTGACGTGACCTTTCCTGTAATTGTCACTAAGGTGCCCAATCTAAATTTACTAGGTCGTCTGGCGATGATGAAGTTGAAACTCACCAACTTAACTGATCACTTCAGAGAAAACCTAAGTTGTGCTGAATCTACTGCAACGATAGAGCACGTCACTACAACTGGTCCAGAAAACTCTTTAGATGCGGCATGTATTCAATTATGTGGAGAGTTTCCTACTTTATTTGAATCTACATTGGGTTGTCTAAAAGATTTTTCACTGGAAATACGGTTTAAAACTGAAGCTAAACCTATTTTCAAGAAGCCAAGACCTGTTCCGTTCTCAATCCTACAAGATTTAAACGAAGCATACGAAGCAGGAATTAAGAGAGGTGTATGGGAGCTTACAGATTTTAACTCGTACGGCACCCCCGTGGTTCCTATTCGAAAGTCTCCTTTGCCAGGTCAAGCAAAAGCAAGCATCCGAGTTTGTGGAGATTATTCGGTGACTGTAAACTCGCAACTGGAAGACCATCGTCAACCAATCCCTCTCCCAGAAGATCTAATGCGCAAGCTAGGACGTGGTTACTGCTGTGTAAGATTGATCTAGCTAATGCATATAATCAAATCTGTCTTTCTCCTGACAGCCAGAAGAAGCTGGCTCTCAGCACTCACAAAGGAGTTTTACTTCAGAAAAGATTTCCTTTCGGAATTAAATCCGCACCAGGGTATTTCCAAGAAATCATGGAAAAGTTAACGCAAAATTTTCGAGGAGTTGCCGTGTATTTCGATGATATTTTGGTAAGTGGTGACAACGCAAAAGATCATTTGATGAACCTGCG
Source organism: Diplosoma virens (assembly GCA_963680785.1). Taxonomy (NCBI): domain Eukaryota; kingdom Metazoa; phylum Chordata; class Ascidiacea; order Aplousobranchia; family Didemnidae; genus Diplosoma; species Diplosoma virens. The sequence continues at coordinate 31,208,404 of OY796897.1, read as the reverse complement.
AGCTTTGTTCAAAAGACTAGAAGAAAAAGGTCTTCGCTGCAACCGTGAGAAATGTGTTTTCGCCCAAGTATCAATTGATTACCTGAGTCACACTTTATCAAGTCGAGGAATTGCAAAAGGGTCCAAAGTTGATGCCATACTAGAAATGCCTACACCCAAGAACATTTCTACGTTAAAATCTTTTTTAGCATCTGTGCAGTTTTATTCTAAATTCTTACCTCCATATTTTTCGGAAATCACCGAGCCGTTGTACAAGCTTACACGCAAAGGACAACAGTGGAAGTGGGGTGAAGTAGAAGCGACATCTTTCAAAAAGATCAAACGGTTACTATGCACAGAGACTGTACTTGCGCACTATGACCCATCTCTTTCGTTGGGTTTATCTTGTGACGACTCAGAATGCGGAATTGGAGCGGTATTATTTCATCGCTTTGCAGACGGAAGCGAGCGTCCGATTCTCAATATTTCTAAAATTCTATCGGCGACACAAAGACGCTACAGCCAAATACAGAAAGAAGCATTATCCTTAGTGTACGCTTTGAAGAAATTTCATCAGTTTCTCTACGGTCGTAAGTTCATTGTGGTTACCGATCACAAACCTTTAGTGACCTTGTTTGCCCCTGATAAAGGTACTCCTGCAATGGCCGCGAATCGACTTGCACGATGGGCATTACTAGTCCATCAATATGACTACACGGTGGAATACCGTAGAAGCAAGGACCATGGCAATGCCGATGCTCTTAGTCGCTTGCCATTTTCAAATGACACAAGTTTTGATGGGGAGGAGATGGAAGATGATGTCGATAGCGTTTGTTTAGTTCGAACAATCAGTCGTCAAATCAATCCTGACAATCCATTGCTTGTGGTCAGAGAGACTGCCAAGGATCCAATTTTTGCCCAAGTAATGCGATTTGTGAAGGAGGGATGGCCGCATGCATTTTCGGAAGAGCTTAAAGACTTCAAAAAGTTGGAAAATTCGTTGTCAACAGAGAATGGTTGCGTTTTTTACGGCTGACGGGTAATAATTCCTTCAACCCTACGTAATCATATTCTTAAATTATTACACCTTGGACATTTCGGCATGCAACGGATGAAACAACTTGCCAGGTCAACTGTCTATTGGCCTAGAATTGACTTTGACATTGAGGATTTATGTCGCAAATGCACTTCCTGTGGCCAATTTCAAAATAAGCCGGATAAACCTTCAATCCATCCGTGGATGATGCCAGAAAAACCATGGTCAAGACTCCACTTGGACCATGCGATCAACTTTCTGGGAAGAAACTGGTTAGTCCTTGTAGACGCTTATTCAAAATATCCTTGCATTCATCCAACAACCTCAACGTCTTCGAAAAGTACTACTGCTATACTTGAACAAGAATTTGCTCATTTCGGATATCCCCACACGTTGGTGACCGATAATGCCACAACATTCATGTCTCAAGAGTTCCAAGCTTGGTGCAAACAACGAGGCATTGTACATCTCACCGGAGCACCTTATCATCCAGCAACAAACGGTGCTGCCGAGCGTTTGATACAATCGTTCAAACAGGCATTGAGAAAATCCTCGTTACCTCCAAAGGAAGCTTTGCAAGAATTTCTAATGCAATATAGAAGAATTCCTTTTGCATCGGGACTGTCACCAAGCGAATTGTTGAATGGAAGAAGAATTCGCACCAAAATTGACACTTTGGTTCCATCCATTCCGCATCTCCTGCAGGGAAGACAGTCAAAACAAGCGAGCAAGCATTCAAATGCTGAAGACTCGGAAGTGGTTTCGAAAGTCGAACATCATTACTCACTAGGAGACCCTTGTTACGCACTGTACTTCGGCCCTAGAAGAGATCGTGACCCACGATGGGTGCCTGCGATAGTTACGAAAGTCCATGGTACACGAAGCGTCAATGTACGAGTCATTCCTCGAGGACCAACTTGGAGAAGACATCTTGATCAACTTCGACCTCGATACGGTTCGGATCAAGATGATGATCCCTGTGAAATCCCAACGAGCGTTTTGTCTACAGAAACACTTCCAGCCGGGACTGACCACGCATCTAGTTCTTCTTCGATGAACCAACGTAACAATCCGAGATTACCAACCGGAGACGAGTACGGGCGATACAATCCGCGACGATCAGCGAGAACAAAGAGACCTCCAAAAAAATATTGTTGCTAATATGTATATATATTTTTTGTCGTAGTTTATTTGGGGAGGTGTTGTGATATTGTGCAATCGATGACGTAGTGTTTTCTTAAACGCTTCTAATCTTAATCAGCGCCTTCTGCTCGATCAATTATTGGACACGCATATCTCCAAGCATAATTGTAACCAGTTAAATCTGCGCATCTATTTCGGTTCTTCAGTTAGTTCAAAGTTATCAAGCTACTACAGCAAACGAACTAAAAGCATTCTATTTCATTACGGTTGTTTTTGGCTAAGTACTTTTTTGTGAATATTTATTATTGTTTTTTAATAAACCTGTGTATTCGTGCAAAGATACAACAAGAATATACATACATAAAAAGAGGTTATTATTTAATGGCTTATTTATTGTTTTAAATTAATGTTTTTAAAAATATTTCATAAGTGATTGCCAGCACAATTAATAGGAATGATTATTTATGGATTGTTATTTAGTTCTGTTCTAATTTTTAGATTTTAATATTCTGGAGAGGCAGCAAAATAATTCCAAAAAGTAGATCATTTTACAAGAAAAAAAGAAGCAAGTAAGAAAATAAGTACTATTTCGAAAAATATCAGAATGAAGTTATGATAGTTCTTTTGCTTTTTAGTTGTAATCAAATTTTTGAAATAAGTAGTGTTGACGGAGAATTGATCTCAGTAATATATGTTCGTAACAGCAAATCTTAAAAAACAAACAACAACTCTACCATAGAAATCTGATGAAAATACAGTAGACCTTCTTTAATCCGGATTTGACTGATTTGACAGACAAATCATCCGAATTAGGCAAAGTCCGGATAATCTGAAGCTTTTTATTAAGAATTTTAGTGCATAGGAAATCATTTGCACTTTAGTTTTATCCAAGTTAAGCGAAATTCCGCATTAACCAAATCCATATTAACCTAGGTCTACTGTACTTTACTGTATTGGACTACTTTGGATTACAGTATCTAACTTTTAAATTAACATCTAAATCTGGGTTTTTTAAACTTTTTAAGACGCGCCCTCCTTGATGATACCAACAAAACTCAAGGCCTATAATATTAAAAAATCTAAAAACATGGAATAGAATAGCAATAGCTAAATTTTATTAAGAAGAAGGATGTAACTTTTTTTAGAAACCAAAAGTTTAATTCCTGACTTTGTACTAGATGACGCAGTGTTGTGATTATCGGCGGTGTTGATTTGCTTTACAATCAAGTTTGTCCCTGTGTCTTGTCTTATATCTAGGAAGAAAAGCCATTTTCGCTCATCTAAGTTGATGAAAACATTAGGAGTGTATGTACGTATAGCTACAGAACCTACAATTTTGTATATGTGCACATATTTCTTCCAGAAATCAATCAGTAGCATAGCTTCAAAGTTGTTTTTTAAAGTGGAGTTACATTTCATTTCCAAAAATTCTTTCTGCAAATCTTCGGAAAGAATATCGTTGTTTAGACAAAAAAGATTTCTTTTCATTTTTATTTTTGGAAGTCTTATGTCGCTCAAATCTTGAAAATAGCGTTCAAATTCTTGTTTTAAAAGCCGCAGGTGACCCTCCACCTCGACTTTAAGCTCGCCTGAGTTCGATTTGGTTTTTCTCGAAAGCAATATCTAGTTAAGAAAAGGAAGCTGCATTTTCTTTTTTAATTCGACGACGCCCAGCTGCAGTTTTGCCGCAAAAGCGTTTATGGCATGACAGCTATTGATACGATCACTATTCTTATCCTGAAAAATCAACTTTAAAATATTTAACGCTTTAAAAATATCCACAAAGTTTGCCTACGTCAGATGAAACTCCTTTGATTCGATGGACAAAGAAGATCTTGTTTTTCAAGAGCTTCAAAAAACCGGCTAAGTTCTTCTTTTATTTCATACATGCAGGTTAACATGTTGTTAACAAAAGTTTTGATAACCACCGAACGGATGTTTGAAAGAGCAGAGTCTCATGATTGGAATCCATATCCTTGTAAAGCTTAATAAACTGTTTTGTATTGACATGCTTTAACGTAGTTGACGGTTCTTATGATCGTTGCAAGCTTAACTTTCATGGCAATAAATAAAGCTCAGAGCCTTTCGGTGAGTCATGCAACGAAATCTTATCCTATTAAAGGTTTTTTTCTTTATCTTTGGAATGAATTCAGTTTAAGACCCAAATATTGTCAGACTACCATCAATGTAAACACCCACAAATTTTTTCCAAGGTAGCCTATTTAATTGCTGCAATAAACGTTGAGAGGACTTTAAATTCATTTTCTGCTCTACATGTGGTCTCCAGGGATGTGCAAAACAGCATATTCTCTTTTATTAAAACTAACGTAGACTAACTATTGCAACATTTTGACAGTATTAGCTGTTTTATCACATTGAGTTGAACAAAAAAAGCGAGGCTTATAATTTTTAAAAACTTGACACTCCTTGTCTTTTGCAAGCTCATCAATGGATGTTGTGATTGTAAAATCCTGGAATAAAATCTTTGGCATCTTCTTGCTTTGTTTTTCCCAAAACAAGGCCAGCTTCTTTTGACATGCATTGTTTAATCAATGTTTTACCAATGTTGTGAGGTTTATTGTCTTTAGCAATCATATAAGCGATTTTGAATAACGCTTCTACAATTTCTGCAGATGAAGATTGGCGAAAGCACTTAACCTGTAGTTTTCAGTTTTTTAGATAGTCTTTCTTGCTTTAAAAGAGGCTAAAAGCTTACCTTTATGGCCAGAGTATAAGACGCTGAAAACAAATTAACCATATTGTGCGATTTCTGAGAATTTTAAAGCATATCACGCATTGTGTTACCACTTGACTATTCACCGTGAAATCTATAAAGCTATACTATAATCATTGTCATGCCTTCTTTTTTTCCTATTAATTTATATTGTAGCGTGAGTGGTTTTCGGCACACAGTTAACCATTAAACTCCTTTTATTGAAAAGAGGCACAATTTAAAATGAACATACAAAACAACGCTATACTTTGAAATTTGACAATAAACGGAATCTTCGCTTGATGACGTTGCGAGGATCAATCTCGCGTTAATTTACACAGCAGCTATATGAGTCTCGGTCTGTCTCGGAATGTCTCGCTCTCTGTGTCTGGCGTTTCGGCCAGCGAGTGTATACTGCATAAGGTCAGAGTAATTTTATGGATTTTTTATTATGACCCCTGACCTTTTTTACAAGTAAAACCACGAGGCGTAGGTCAGGTGATCAGGTGACATCCTGTATGCGGCGTGTCGAAAATACATTACACGAAAGGCGGTAATAATAATAATAATCACACAACATAGCATTGATGGCGCAATCAGCCAACGATCAGTTGGGGGAGCAATGGAAAGACGGTACAAAAAGAAAATACTAAAAATGCAAAGTTATTACATGACGGTTGCCATGGCAGTAAATAAACGTTGTGCAGCGAGCGGAAGGGCGCTGCAAGCCGAGTCTGCAGCGAGCAAAATACAACGTGTGAAAATACAATTGCGGTAAACTTTGCAAAATCAAGCAAATATATGCAGGAAAGACGATTTGTGGTGATGAGTTCGCTACAACATCAATGCAGCTATCTATTCAGTTTTCAGCACGTTCTCGCGCCCCCTTTATGGACCTTTCACACCCTACTACTGGGCGCGCCAACCAGTTTAAAAACCTGGGATCTAAATAATTGTTGTTTTGAAATTTGCTATTTTATCTTTGTCGTGGACGACAATTGTGACCATCCAAATTTACAAGTAGTTTGTGAACTTTGAGGTGGCAAGGCATTTTACACAATAGTTGCATATATTTCTGCTTATCCTTTTCTTCATGGTAATGGATAAAAATTATTTTATGCGTTCTTAAAAACAAAAAATGTCCAACTTTGTTGGCGGTTCCGACCGCTGTTTTAGAGGAGTTTTTTATTGTTCTAGTTTTTGTTGAAATCAACTACTTAATAGCTTTTTTTATTGAAAATGGCTTTCAAAAGCCTATCAAATAAATTCAAACCGTTTAAATTGTGATATTCCATCTTTATAAAATAAATTATTTTTTCAATTTTTGTGGTCACAACTGTGCATTTGTATACATCGTGAATAAACAAAGCTATTTGGTTAATTTTTTAGCAAAATTCATTTAGTGATTTTTTTCTTAATTCAGTCTAAAAAATTCCTTGTTGTCATGGTTATGAACAATGTAAAAAACCTATTTTATTTTTTGCTATTCGAACGGATTTTAGCGCCATTACAGCACACAACTAGCACATACTAGCTACCTGATCCGATGCGAAATTTGATTGAAGCATTATGAATTGGTAGCTTAAATCTGTTCTACTTCTAGATAAGATTAAAGCAGCAAGAACCATGATAAATAGTCCATTGTAGAAGCTATTTATTACTATAACTGCTACCTATGATTGCCTGTCTGTATTCAGTTGCTTAAATAAATTTATTGTGAAGAAAAATTACGGAAAAAAAAGAACTAAATTATACTAGCGGCAAAGCTCGCGGCACAAGCACAACATTATTAAAACGATAACGAAAGCAACAGGTACAGGACAATTGGTAACTGCATCAATCAACAAATAATCATTAAATAAGCAGCTGCCAACTGTGTCAAATTTTTAAACAAATTTATTCAAGACCAAATTTAGATTAACAAAAATAAGAAAAGAAATCACGTATTTTATTACCCTGACTCTTATATCTTGGCCTTTTTTAAAGCGGGCGACCCTTTTTGAAAAATCCACTATAGATATATTGATTATACACCACTATTGAAATCTACAGTCCTGACGGCAACCACGTCAGATCAAGAATGAAACAAAGAACGCACGTGGGGTCTATAGTGCACCAAACGACCACTCAAACGCTACGCTTCAAAACGCATTATTTCCAAGATAGAAGCGGTATAATCAACGCTTACATCAATAGCCTTATTTATTTACGGTTATGTATTTTAATAAGATTGTCATAGCTTACTAGTTGCAAATACTAACAGCAAAAAGTAAAAGCCAAATAGAGCTTTGCTACATTAGCTTACTTTATTATCTTTAACTTTTGAGAAAATGGCAGGACGAGGTAAAAGATTGCTCTTTTTCTTGACTGGAAGCGTTTTGAAGTTCCGAATCCCATTTCTCATTTTTTCTACAGTTCTGGTGAAAGCAAACCAAAACTATTCTCCATTGCACCACTATAGGAGATATGAACAGTCAATCTATAGCTGAACTAAAAAGTGGCGTTGCAAGAATTGAATCCTAATCTTACTGTGTGCCAAGTTTTAGCACTATTCACAGCGCTATCCTAGAAGCTGCACATAATATTCATTACACTCGTATGTTACACGTTGTACGTAAACTGTCAAAGCGTTAGATTTGCAAGTCAGAACATCCACAATTCCAGAAATTTTTATTTGGATTTCATACCGGATCTGTAAAAGCTGCTTACTCCAGTTTGTTTATAACTAGCTCGATTTCTATAAAAAAATTGAGATAAGCCTTAGTCCAGTTAACGGTAACTTTCTTTTGTTAAGTTTATAAATTTATTTATATTTGACTGCTAATGGCCTACTACAATTATTTAGTTTTAACTTCACCATCTATAGCTGTTGCAATAAACTACATTACAGTCTACACCGGCAGTTACGGCAATAGGTAAATATAAAATCTTATCCTATCCATAATTAGAGTAGGAGCACATACAATTACCCTAACCCTATTTATAACTATCTGACAAAAGTTCAAAACATTAATATTGAGAATCGGCTTTCTATTTAATGATTCTAATTGTTTTATCTTTTGCGTTTTAAGCCTATCAAGCTGTATTGTTTGTATGTTTGGAGAACTGGACGCAAAGACTAACAGTGGATAATGTATTGCCTTAACATTACAAGTCTGATATAGAACTCTTAAATCCGAAGATGATATTAATGATGATGTTATGGACCCAACATACAAACTCCATGCCTTTTAAAACTCTGCTATGTACGCTAATCTTGATAAAAACAGTAAAGAAAAAGATGAAATAGAGCAGAGAAGCATACCGTATTAAATAATTCACTGCCACTTCAAATCAATTCATAACTACTTCAAATCAATTCAACTCCATTGCAAAATGTCAGGAAAACAGCAGCAAAAATCAAAATTTAAATGGAAAACTCAAGCTAGACAATCATTTAATCCTGCAAATATCGGTTGGATAGGTTATGATGATTTTGATGATCCGAAGAAATTAATCCTAAAATATTTTTCAGAATATTTACTGATGAAATTTTTAGTTAATGCCGAATAAAAAAGTAGTATTAGTTCAAAGTAACTGGAAAAGAGTTAAAACAACACCTGACAAAGTTCAAAAGTTCTTTGAAGTTACAATTATTATTGATAATTATGAATGTCTTGCTTACGCATGGCCTGAAATAAAGCTTAAAGGATTAACAAAGTTTGCCAATGTTATTCAGCAAATACATTTTTCAAACTTTTATCACATATCCATAAGTTTGGAAGCTGATCCACATCCAGGTGAAGCCAATAAGTTTCTAAAAATTAATCCCCTTGTAGTTATTATGCGGACTGCACGTTTAAGCTACCCGGAGAAGAACATTGCTCTGTTGATGAGGAAATGATGCCCTTCACATGAAGGGCTCCAGCAAACAATTTATTAAAAGCAATCCAAATCCTGCAGGAGTTAAAAGCTTTGCTATACATAAAAAGTCAAAAAATTTATTTATTTTGAAATCAACCAAGTTGCATGCACTGAAATTCAAAAAGCAACTAAAGATCTTGGCCTGGAAACTTTATTGTTCTGAGGCTTACTCAGACAATTTCCTCAAACCAAAGCTTTAAATTGTATATTGATAGTTATTTTATTTCAATGCCTGTTATTAAAAAATTTAAAAACAAAATAATTTATTTTCTCTTTGTATTAAAAAGCAACCAATTAGCTGCGTGTTGAAAAGAATTTAAAAAAAGAGAGGTGAAGAGCAATATATAGCAAAATTACTCATGACGGAACTATAGCTATTGTGCGCTAGAAAGATATTTCGCTCTGGTATCCAGCTTTGCTGAAATCAATGAATAAGACAATGTGCAAAGATGGTCAGAAAGCCATAAAAAATTTACAAAGATATATCAATCCCAGTGTGTGCAACTTTTCACCTGAATACAAGAAAAGTTGACAATATTGATTGCTTAATATCGTTGTACAGAATAAAACAAAAACCAGAAAATGGACTGTTCGTACAACTTTCTATTTTCAGATTAGTTGTTGGTGGATTTGCACAATTTTCGTAACGAAGTTGCAATGAGTCTTTTTCAGTACATCACTTTTCATATGCCAAAAGCCTCAGTTGACAGTCCAAGAAGTTTAGCAGCAGTGCCTGCAGCTTGCTCATCCCCAACATCAAATTGACCAAAGACCTGGCTTCGATAGAACAAAGATCTGGCTCAGATATACAGTTTAATGCTTTTTAACATAACCAGATCTGTTTGTTGATAGTATTTTTCTTCCCGGTAAGCTCGACGTTTGCGACAGCAGAAGCCGTGTGAAAAGCAAAAAATGTCTTGTGAGCCTGTGCTTGACCAGAGCAAAACTGTTTAAAAACTTTCACGTCAAGTAAATGTCAATAAGATTTACCACACCAACAGTTCTATTTTATAGAGAAGAGACAACTTTTTTAAATGCCAATACTTATTCATCACATGGCATTTACGAATTGTCAATTTTGTTGTTTTAAACTCTTTGAGTTGCTTTGAGTGGTCAATACAATTAAATTAATTAATTGTATTCACCACGTTAATTCCCAAAATAAGGAAATTAGATGCTTGATATATTTTCATATAAATAATTAACATAAAATTTTTATTCATGCACTTAACTTATTCTAGTTTTGCCTGTTACTGTTTTATTTATCAATTATATCTTCATGGTTTGAGGGATGGAGGAAGGGAACATAGTTTGAAATCTTGTTTTTGCCAGCCATTATATTAAATTTCTTAAACTAATTACCCACATAATGTTTTTTTTATTTCGAAGTTTCTGGAACACAACTTTTGTGCTTTTCTTCAACAGGAAGCTGTTGATGACGAATTGGAAAGCATAGAAAAAGAAGTTAATACTTCTAGCAAAGTAATCGGAATACATCAAATTATTACAACAAGACAATTCAGGTGATTGTTGTCAATTATTAGCAATTGATTATTTAAAATGAATGATAATGCAGGCCTATATGTTTAAATCTTGGTGTTTTAATAACAACAAAGAGTGTCACTGTTTCTTTTTTTTTTTTTTTTTTTTGTATATAGATTATAATACTATTTACGTTCAGACATAAAAACAACACAATTAACACATTAAACAAATAGCATGAATAAATACAGCTGTAGCAACTAATAATTTATTATTATTAGAAATATAGTTGCTCGTAATTTGTAATTTGGATTACTATTTCCAAAAACAAAAAATTAAAAGTTGTCATAAGTGTTTCGTCAGTTTGGACAACGTCTACATCGTATAAGAATGACTGCATAAATGTATAAAGCAAAGGTCTTTAAGAAAAGCAAATCATAACTGATTACATTCATAAAAAAATGCATTAAGCGTTTATCTAGTAAAGCCTAAGAATATTGAAAGTTAATAACAAAAACAATATATATCGCATAAAATATCGTCGACAGCTAAGTAGAGTGATTAAGAGGGCCGTGATTTTAATCGACATAAACTCGGTTCAAAACTTACTCGCGCCATTTTGTTGTGTCCTTGGGAAAGACACTTTACGGAAATTCCCTCTGCTTGGTTGCTTTAGCAAGCAATTCCAAATTTCAGTTACATCTCCATAAAACTAAAAACTAAAATAAAATTTAAACCGGACAGCAATATCTTGGCATTTCCAGAGACAGGTCTGGGTAATTGGTTACCCTACAGTATGTATAACATCACCAACCCTTTCCTGCGAGTCAAGACGATAAATATAAAAATGAATGAATGAGTGAATGAATATAGAAATATAATTTAAATAAATAATTCTTTTTAGTGAAGTTTTTCAACAGGAGTTTTTAGTGAAGTTTTTCAACAGACTCTTGCGAGGAGAGAAGATGCCAGATGAATGGAGGAGGAGCGTGCTTGTACCTTTGTACAAAGGTAAAGGAGACATCAAAGAATGTGGAAACTACCGGGGGATCAAGTTGATGAGCCACACTATGAAATTGTGGGAGAGGATAATAGAAGCAAGGATAAGGAAGGAGGTGACAATTGCTGAGCAACAATTTGGGTTCATGCCAGGAAGGAGTACCACCGATGCAATCTTTTGTCTAAGGATGCTGTTGGAAAAATGGACTGAAGGGCAGAAGGCAGTGCACTGTGCCTTTATTGACCTGGAGAAAGCATACGACAGGGTACCCAGAGAGGAACTGTGGGAATGCTTGCGGTTAGCCGAAACATCAGAGTGCTACATAAGGATTATCCAGGATATGTACGACGGAGCAACAACAACTGTGAGAAGTGCAGCAGGGTTGAACAAAGAATTTAAGGTAGGTGTTGGACTCCACCAAGGTTCAGCACTCAGCCCATTTCTTTTTGTCATCATTATAGACAGGCTGACGGAGGACATCAGGAAGGACGTACCATGGGATATGCTGTTTGTAGATGACATATTTCTGTGTAGACAAAATCATAGGGAGCTAGAGGAGGACCTGGAGATTTGGAGAAATGCACTGGAGAGAAGAGGCCTGAAAGTGAGCCGGAGCAAGACAGAATATTTGAGGGTTGGGGGTGTGGATGATGGAGAAGAGTTGAAGTTGCAAGAAGAAAAGGTAAAGAAAGCCAAAAACTTCAAATACCTGGGGTCAACAGTTAGTAATGATGGAAGATGTGAAGAAGAAATAAGGAGAAGGATCCAAGCAGGATGGATGAGTTGGAGGAAGGTATCTGGAGTTCTGTGCGACAGGAAGTTATCAGCAAAGGTTAAGGGCAAAATATACAAGAGTGTTGTTAGACCAGCCATGCTTTATGGAATGGAAACGGTGGCAGTGACTGAACGACAAATGGGAAAATTGGAAGTTGCAGAGTTGAAAATGGTGAGATGGGCACTGGGAGTGACAAGAAAGGACAAGATAAGAAACGAATATGTGAGAGGGACTGCAAAAATTGCAAAGCTGGGAGAAAAACTTCGGAATGTGAGGCTACGTTGGTATGGACACGTAAAAAGGAGAGAAGAAGACTATGTGGGGAAAAGGATGATGGAGATGGCAGTGCCAGGCAGAAGGAAAAGAGGAAGGCCAAGGAGAAGGTGGATGGATTTGGTGAGAGAAGACATGGAAAGGGTTGGAGCTAGGGAAGGAGACGAAGTAGACCAAGTGAAATGGAGATCACTGTCGCGCTGTGGCGACCCCGAGTAGGGAGAAGCCGAAAGAAGAAGAAGAAGAAGAATTTAAATAAATAATTCAAGTTTGGGGGACAAATAGTAATTATCTTTTAAAAACTTTTTAAGCAACACTGTTTGATATACAAAATAGTTCTGGCCATAGCAATCTAGATATACTTTTTTTAAATAATAAAGTTCAAACATTAAAAGCTTTTTTGAATGATCAATAATTGACATTAACTTGGTCGCTGCTTTTTGTTTTAAGCAAAGTCATCTTTTTGATTACAATGCTTAATCCTATTTAAAAGTTGAATCTGAAGATCTCAATTAAAAAGTAATTCTTAAATGTTTTTCTCAAGGGCACAACGAAAAACATTCAGAAAGATTGAGTATGAAACTCATCTAAACTTGCATTTTCGAGTGTTAATAAATTAAATTATCTGCCAACTTATCAATAAATTCTTATTATTTAAAACATTTAATTGCTAATAATTTCCACAAAACAGTTTTTGATATTTTTTGATTCTCACTTGACTTTTTAAATTTTGAAAAATAATTTCAGCTCTAGATAAACATTTTGTGCTAAAATAATATACTATTTATTTTATTTTTATCACTAAAAATAAATAATATTTACTTTCATCAAAATACTTATTATGATACATATTATTTTTTTGAATTGTTTATGGCTTGAAATTTGTCGGCAGCGTGGTCAAGGAATAAAGAGCGACCTTATTGTGACTGACAGAGTGGAGGTTTAATTTCTACTTGTACCATTACATTGTGTTCTTGGTAAAAACACTCTACGACACTTACCTCTGCTTGACTGTTTTGATTAGGATCTATAAATTTTGTTTTTTTTTACAAAACTAAATAAAAATCTTAACAGGAAAGCAATATCTCGGCATCTCGGAAAGCAGGTCTGGTAATTATTTGACAGTTGCCCTGGAGCGCCTTTGATGCTTAACTGCGAATCAAAAAAAATAAAGAGATGAAAATAAAATTTGATGCTATGTTTTCAAAGTTTTTTTTAAATTTTATAACAGTATTTAAAAAATTCTGATAAGTTGCTACAAAGAAGCAAAATTTTTTTTATAGAAATCAACTTTTCGGGGTTTTGGTTCTCCTGGGAAATAGAATGCTATGTGGAGTAAATAACATTGGTTTTTATTCAACTTTAATATTTATTGAAGCTGGAGTTGAACCCAATAAAGCAGGATTTGCTACAATAGGAATTTTTGCTGGTCAATTCATAACAGCTTGCATCGGGGTATGATGGTGTCTTAAAATAATTTTGGTTTACGTTTAGATTTCAGTAGTATTTAAAACAAGTAACAAAAACTTGATTACTTTTGTATGTTATCGAAAAATTGTTTTTTGAAGTGACTCAAATTTCTGAATTATTTTGACATTTTTTGTAGAGAACTTCAATTTTTAGGTATCTTTAAGGTTGCAGTTTAGTCACTCTGCAAGTTATGAAATGAAATTTAACATTTTTCCCATGTTGCCTTGGCATCGAGCAGTATGAACGCGTTGAGCTAACTGCAAGAAAAACGTCTTCTTAAACGAGTTAGCACATCGGAATTAAAGGACACTGATTGATATTCTAACAATTAGACAAACTAACTTTTTAAGAGTGCTACTTTAATTTTAGTTTAATATTTTTTTTTGTCTAGTCACAAATTGTTGAAAGATTCGGAGGAGTTCGAGTTTGCATCATTTCAAATATCATGTTGTTTTCCAGCTTGATTCTTTTTACTATTCTTAATCTTACTCGTCATTTGGCTCCTTCAGTTCTTCCTTATATCAGCATCTTTGCTGCTGCTGTATTTATGATGACGTAAGCTTTTATCAAACATTTTACACCATTCAAAGTTATCTATCTGTATATAAAATAATTAATTTTTGATTTATTTATAAAGCTCCGTTCAGCAGATGTTTCTCATACATGTTATAAGGAGTTTGTGAAACAAGTAAATTATTAAATCTTTTTGTTTAAATTGTTCAAACAAAAAAGCACTTTATTTTGCGTCTTTTTAAAGCATCTTGCTTCATAATTTACATTGCATGAATAGGGCACAAGAAAAATCTTTTAGTAAAGTGATAGTAATAATTGAAAAAATATACCATTAATATTAATTGCAAAGACGTTTTAGATAATGTTATTTTTGTTTTTTAAGGAAAAAAAGCTGTTTTTGGTTCAATTTGTTTCACACAGATTATACATAATTGATTCCATAAAAAAATTAGTCAGTCAAAAGCAATATTTGATAAAGCACTAATACGATAAAAATACTTTAAATTTTTTATTTAATTACTCTGTCAGGTGGGCTGGAGGCACCAACATAGCTACGTTTGTTGTCATTGGTGAGATAACAATTGAACCAACCAGAGTAACCTGTATGACATATGGAAACGTCGTCATATGGACAACGTCATGGCTGGTTGGATTTTTGTCTCCATACTTGAAGGTATTTACATTTTTGTAAATATAGAACAGGGATAGCCAACATGTTCATCGCAATCGATTGGTCGATTGCGACGTCTTAGTTAGTTGATTGCATATGTTTTTGAGTAAGCTAAAATGGTTTAATTTAGGACTTAAAGTGAGATCACTACTTTTTAAGCACTTTTTATAAGAGATCACTTTTTAGGATCACTCTATAAAATACTCTGTATGAAATTAATAATTATAAAACTGTTAGAAAAATTTTTTTGAAAAAATGACATTACCAGTGCCCTTTTAAACAAGGTATAGAAAGAAATTAAGCCAAAATAACTTGAATTTTTGAAGCGGAATAGATCTGAGAGTAGTTGGCCTATAGTTTCCAATTCTCAAAAAAAACTCTCCCACCCAAAATTGTTTTAGAGAAATTTGTTTTAGAAAATTTGTTGTTTCGAATTTGTTTTAGGAAAGTTTTTTTAAGCCTTTATGCATAAAATTAGTTTTTTAATACGTAAATTATAATCACGTATTTTGAGGTGTTTATTTTTGAATTAGAAATTTTTCAGGGTTCTACCAATAGTTCATTGTAATAGATAAATTAGTTAAATTTCAAACATATAACAGATAAGCTAGGTCGAAGAAAAGCCCCAAAGCATTTGTTGATATTTTATTTTTACTGTACATTGTTTTAAGTTTAAACAAGCTAATTTGGCATGAAAAGGAGCAAAACTAACCTAAATAAAAATGCGATTTCATTTACAAAAAAGTTTAACAAACTTATTTAATTGTGCAAACAGCTTTTTTTTTACAGCTTGGATTAGGGAACTATGCCATGGTTCCATGGATTGTTTGTGGAATTCTTGGTCTTGTTTACATGTGCGTTTGTCTTCCTAACACCAAAGGCCAAACGCGTGAACAAATTCAAAGAAGATTAACCTCAAAACTTTCTTTAAGCACCTCAAGATCAACAACGCCTCTGACTGAATAAACGTTATAGTTTGTTTTAAGTTGTATTACATTGCCCAAAAAAACTGTATTAACGGTAGCCTACAGTCCATTTATTCAAATAATTTTTAACATAAAAAACATAAAAATTCAATATCAAAAAAAACTTTTTTGAACAAAAGCCTTTAAATGTTTTAATATATTTTGAATTATTTCAACACAGTTAAACAAAGACTCTGGCTTTGTACTCTTGTTTGTTTGTTTTTGCATCAACAGCAAATTAATTAATTATACAGTATTTTGAACGAGTACTACTGTGTATATAGTATATAGTAACACAAAGGTAAATGTGTTGTTTAGTGTAGCGGCGAGTTCACAAGAGAATATGCACGGCGAATTCAGTACTTGCTTTGGCGCCGAAACAAGTTTCTTTAAAATAAGAATAAGGATTTGGTTCAATCTTTTTAACAAAATGCAATTCAAAAAGTTTTGAGGCTTCAAACTTTACTCCATAAGAAGAATATTATGATAATAACATTGCTTTCATTATTTAAAAAATTGCTTTTGCCTTTACTTCTTGTTATTTTGAGTGCTGTCGTTGCTTGGAAAAGCATCCACTCCGAGTCACACACAAACAGGATTGGGACATTTATTTTTTACTACCCTAGGCTGCAACCCCAGGCTGCCAAGTGTTTATTCTTTTACTACCCTAGGCTGCTCTACTGCCTAGATCAGATGCAGAAGTGATAGTTTTGAGGTAGAATCTAGTTTTGTTCTGTCATCCAAAACTGTCAGGGCTCATGTTCCATGTGGTGCCCGAAGTATGTGGCACGCTATTAGGACGTGGTCTGTCGTTTGTTTAGGGATGGCGCACTCGCGATTGGGTGAAAGAGCCAGACCTCATTTGTGCATGGACAAATGGAATCGCCCAACACCAGTCCGCAGGCGATTGATATTAACCTAAGCTATTATGGGAAAGCTTGGTTAAGCTTACCGTATTTTAATGATGCTATTATATGATTATACTGTAGGGGAGTGTGGGGCCCGGCTGGACACTGGATACAGTCTGACATTGTAATTTGAAAAAAAGTTGAAAACTCTGAAACTTCAAACTACAGACATAAATATATTTCACCACAAAGCATTCACTCGTGTTAGTTTGAAGAAAGTAATTATTGTAAAATAAATGTGGCGGATGAATATTGGGTTTTAGTGTAGGTAAGTAATTTTGGAAAGAATATAGTTGAACCTCTTTTTACCTTAGCTTTAATTCAAATTCTTCTCACTGTTGATACATTTTAGAACTTGGTGTATTTGCTATTTTTTTACAATAAAATAATTTGAAATAACTTTTAAGTTTTTTGTAACCGTCTTGAAAAATAAAGTTCTGGTCGGGACACAATCGGACAATTTTTTGGGGGAACAGAGCTTTCCCTTAGTCTTGACAAGTCTTCCATTAGTCTTAGTCTTCCATTAATCTTGATAAAAATGTCAAAATGGCTGTTAAAAGATCCTATGGCTCCGTTACCACCAGAGTGATATTTACATCCAAACGCATGTTACCTGTAGCTCTAAAAAAAGATGTTTTACCTACCACGCTGAAAAGCTCCGTTATTTATGAATATTCGTGCCACTGTTACTGAAAACAGAGAGAGACAGATAGACAAATTGAAAAATATAAGAGACACAGAAACTCGCTGTATCTTTCTCTCTCTCTCTCTGGTCCTATTTGATAACCGACCGTGATGGTATGGAGCCAGCTAAACTTCTCTCGCACAGAAGAGGTTACCCGACACAGTTTATATCAATATTGTAATTTAATAATGTTATCGTAACTGGTCCGGCGGTTTTAGACTAATACTTCACAGTCTGAAAACAAGTACAATATAAGATTAAAATATAAAGTTAATTTAGCAAATAGAACATCGGTTAATTATCTTCCAAATTAATAGATTAGAATTGATACATAAAGAACACAAGCATATCTCAGCTAGCACCTTGCCATGTGCTTAATTAAATCAAGACAAAGAAGAATTACGTCACCGTGTTGCCAAATAAAAAATCGGTGACAAATTAAAAATTTAAAAGCGAGATAACACGTATATCGACAACAGTTATAGTAGGTACTTAGGACGAACATCACAGCGACTACAAGATAGAATCAAGCAGCATGTTCCTAAATGGCTACAACAGCAAGCGAAGTGTCCTACACGATCTCAAGTATGGTAGATCCTGTAAGCTAAAACGTAATACCCAGGTTGTAACTCTGCCATAGGACAAAACTTGCTTGATATAACAAGCAATGTGCTGCAAACTATAATGACAAACGTTTTAAAATTCTTGCTGTGGCACGCAACTCATTGCATCTTTGTCTACTTGAGGCAACTTTTACTAAAACCAGACATCTGGTTTTATGTAAACAAAAGGAATTTGTTTACACATTAAAATTTTTCAAATAACCTAAGTTGTGAGCAACAGTGTCTCTCTTTGGTAATTGCACATTGTGCGTTTCTCCTTTCCGACTATAAATACCTTGATTTTCTCTGGTTTGTCCCATTTTGACGCGATAGCTACTGATAAGAGCTTCACGAAAATCTTTTGGCTCCGATGAAATCGACTTTTGTTCAAAGCGATATTAAAAAAGAATAACGTTAAACGCTGTAATTATTAATAACAATGATAAATTTAAAAATAACTTTGAAAAGCAAGTTTTGCGTCATGACGTTTAATGTTAGTTCTCTTTTAAGATGTAGCAAACAAACAATAACAAAAAAGACCACCGTTTAGTGCAGAGATGTTCAACCTGCGGCCCACTGCTGACTCAAATTTTTTTAGTTGTATTTTTATAATTGCATCGAATTAGATGTCACTGCTGTCATAGTAACGTACGCGTATAGGGAAACAAAGTGAATACGTCAGTTGATTGCTGCGTCCAACAAACTGATATATAAAAACTTTTGTCTGTAGAGTTTATCATAAAAATGTTTGCGACAAGCATCATTTTCAGTATTCACATTGTTTTGCGATTAAATTAATATTGATACGCTATTTCCAAACATTTTTTATAATATCTAATGATAGTTGCTAAGCAAGCAAGCAAGCATTCGTATGGCGTTGTGTTCCACCCACACCGATTTGCTGCTTTCTGTGAATTAACCGCGGTCACCATTGAAGGTAAGCAGCTTGACCACATTTCTTGGAATGTTCGTGAAGTGCCTTTCCAAAGGGCACAACGAATATCACTCAGTCGACGTTACGGAGAATCGAACCAGGTCGTTCTGCGCGTGAGTCGCGGGCTTTAGTGGTAGTAAACATAGTAACTTTGAACCAATGCGCAATGGTTTGGAATGAGATTACAGTAGTAGCAGCGATATCGCTTTTGGAAAAAGGAGAATAGTGTAGATTTATTACGAGGGCGGAAAGAGATCTGATATTTTTAGTGATTCTAGGTCCAATCTAGGAATTTGACATATGGTTAAGGTCCAGGGTTGCACCGTTAGCTAAGAAGAGTGCCGTTCTTAGTCGGCGAAGCTCAGCTGGCTGGATGCTTAAAAGTATAGTTAGGTTATCAATCGGAGTGGGACGCAGGCATCCAGTGACAATGCGCAAAGCGTCATGCAAGACATTGTGTCAGAAGCAAGTATGAGCGCTACAACACCAGACTGGTGTGCATTACTCAGCTGTTAAGTAGACCAGAAATAGGGCAGCTGTTTTGCTATTGGTTTGGCACCAGTACCCATCTTGAGCCTGCAAGTTACTTCACCAATGTAACGCGCTAATATACTTTTTGGCTCAATCTCACAAGATGGTGACGGAATGTGAGCGATCTGTCCACAAAATAAGTGGGGTTGAACAAAAGGGTAAAAGTCTAATGAGGTTGTGGACTTTTAGTTCACGTTTGGCAAAAAGCTGCCGTCACCATTTTAGAGTGACTAAGCATCTCAAAGGTCTTCCAGTGTTTAGAGGAGTGCCACAATGCTAGATTGTCTGCATAGGTAAATTTTTGGGAAATTGTGGAGGATAGATATAGAGGTAAATATAAAGAGGTTGAAAAGGAGGGGAGCCAGACCGATTCCTGAGGAACGCCGCTTTTCAGACAATCAATCTTGCTTTGCTTGCCGTCACCGATAGTTAGAATGAAACTTCGGTTTTGGACAAGCTACATGATCATTTTAAACATGTACTTATCTGGCAGAAGTCGTAGTCAGTCTAAATATACAGGGTGTTTCAAAAAATTTGACATCATTTGACATTTAAATATTACAGAAACTACCTACTGTAGTCGAATCAATTAAAACTAAACAGGGTTAATGTTTAGCTGAACAAGATTTATTCCTGTAAATTTGAATAAGAAATTCAAATACACCTGAATTTCATGAAAGGTTTTACAAATGTTCAATATGCGCACCGCCTGTGACACAGCACACGTGAAGTCGGTACTCTGGCTCCTCCTAAACATGCTGCAGCATGTATTGGGTAATAGTCTTCAGTGCGGTGGTGTTTCTTTATTAACTACCTGTATCGAACGAGAGTTAAACTGGAGACTGTTACCCAAGACATGCTGCAGCATGTTTAGGAGGAGCCAGAATACCGACTTCACTTCTGCCGTGTCACAGGCGGTGCGCATATTGAACATTTGTTAAACCTTTTATGAAATTCAGGTGTATTTGAATTTCTTATTCAAATTTACAGGAATAAATCTTGTTCAGTTCAACATTAACCCTGTTTAGTTTCAATTGATTCGACTACTTAGTTTCTGTAATATTTACATGTCAAATGATGTCAAATTTTTGAAATAATCTGTGCAGTATATAGAAATTTTTCAAAATTTTTGATCGGTGTTCAAAAGGAAAGTGCTCAATGATGTCAGTCAGAGCGGTTGAATAATTAAATTTTAGACCTAAAAATTTTTTTAATTTAACATTAATTTTATTTTATTTGCCCCAAGAGACTGTTTCGCCTGCCTGGGCTTGTCAGGGGGCGGTTATAAATCTGAAAAAAACAAAGCAAATGAATAAAAATACAGATTAAACAAAACATTTGAATGCCGGCGAAAAACGTAAAACAACACGAGAGAAAACTGCGGTTATTCATCGCTGAATGGATCTTATTGCCAAAGAAAAAGTTTTTTTAGGTAGCTTGCTCTATTGCTTAAAAATAATGGGTAAATTTAAAAAGTTTGCTTAAAAATGCGTTAAAATTTTGATTAAATAGACTGCACTGGAAAATATGGTAAAAAGATGCTCAAGAAATGCGTTTAAAAATTACAATTATCAGCGTACGGATTAAAATTATAACAATGAAACTTTTTTACAGGGTATAATTTAAGATTATTGCTACTTTAATAAGTATGTAGTGTTGAGGTGGATTACTTTATTAGCTGATCAAAAAAGTGGGTAAAGATGAGATGTAAAAATATGGTAAACCGAGTGTGTAAATTAGTAAATATATTTATTAACTGCCAGCTTGACTAAAGCTTCTTAATTTAAATTTACTTCGATGTCGACATTTTGAGACCAACTCTGAAAGTTTATTTAGTAATTTTTTGGGGTCAGCTTGAAATATTTGTAATTTTTCCGATAAGCTTAAGATGCATGTTTTTAAAGCACATTGATATGGAGTTGCGTGGTGTACAATTTTCCATCTTATTTGTGGCGATTGTCCTGATTGTTATAATTTCTAATCGGCTTTTGATAATTTAGTGGAATTAATTTTTCCATTGTCTTTAAAGCATTGGTTATGATTATTATATCGGATTTTAAATGTTGTTTTACAGCTGCTATAATAAAATTTATCCGTTTCACCAGCTTTTAAGAAGGCTTTTTACACTATGCAGTTTCTGCAGCATTTTCCATTAAGTGGGCAATTTTTGGCTGATCTACAATTGCATTATTTGGCGCCTACTTTGTTATTTAGATTGTTCAGGCGTGCAGTGTTTTGGTTATTTATGATAGCGGTAGATTTCAAGTTTGGCATGCAACTATAGCTTAATTTTATGTTTTTTTGTTAAAAATTTTGTGGTATTTGTTGCTGGGTGGAAAATGCTTGTTGAGGAGGGTAAAAAATTATTTTCCAATGTTAATGCCGAATTCTTCATTAAAAGGGGAGTTGAACCAAATAATCTTTCTTGATCTGTTTCTTGATCTGTTTTTTGAAGTTGAGTTGAATTGATCTGTTTTTTTAGTTCTTGTTTAGCGTAGGTTAATTCTTTCCTGTTTCCATTTTTTTCAAGAGCTGATTGGTATTACGGGATTATTTTTTGAATTCTTGTAAGCTGTATGAATTTTTTGATAAGCATTGTGATATCATTTTGGCTAATTGTTTTTTCATATAAGAAGGATGATTCGAGTTTGGATCGGTATAAAGGGTTATGTCTCCAGGTTTGCGGTATGGCCAGTATTTTCCTGTAACTAAGTTTAGGCTAATAACTAAAAAATCAGTTTGTAAGAGATTAGATTCTGCTGTTAGTTTGAGACCGTTGCTTTAAAAAATTGTCGATACGTTTTTCTGGATACTTTCAATGATTGGTCCTGATTTGCTGTTTATTATTGCCAAGCCATCGTCTCTGTATAGCCCCAGATGTTAATTTTTTACGTTATTATTAAGTTCGTGCATAGATAAAATCCAACCAGTTCATATATCTCTGCCCCATCCTTTGAGCCCATTGCTACGTCAAAAAGACTGCCGTTTTTCTTTACCCACGTACTATCATCAAGAAATAGTACAGATTTTCTGCAGTGCATAATGAGATTGATTACGTCATTATCAATATTGACGTATTCTTTTGCAAAGTTAATAGATTTTTTATTAAATTTTCTGTTATAGATGGGTAAAATTCAATGATTTTAAACTTTATAAATTTGCAATTGTTTTTATTTGGTATGTTTTTAAACCAAGGTATTATTTTGGAAGTATTTCTCCATTGTTGAAGGTTTGTTTTAGAGCGATTATCTTATTTTGTCTAAACATTGTTTGCTGATCATTCTGATTTCCGATTTTGCGCAGTTGATAAGGCGGCATTTTGGTTTGATAACAAAGTTAGGTTTGTTGTCTTTGAGAGTAATAAATGCTTTTTGAGTTGGAAAACGTTCAGTGCGATCGTCAAGTTTGAGTTTGTTGGTTATTGCTTTAGCCTCTTTGTTAATTTTTGCAAATGTTGAATCTTTTATTTTTTGGTAGGTTGCTGTGATGCTGTCCAAGAGCAGTTTTTTGTAGTTGTCGATTTCAATGCTATAGAAATTTGTTTTTTAATCAGCAGAGACGATTATGTTTTGTGAAGATTTTAACGATGCTATATCATTCACTATATGTTTTTGAAATTTGTTAATAAGTTTACGGTATTTTAAGTTGCAAATCAATTCATAAAGATCGTTTTCAAACCTGATTAATTATTGTTTGGTGGTGGTGTTTTTTCACCTTTAAATCCGTAGATGTTAAAAGACTCTTTATCCGGGTTTAATTGGTTTTTGTCAAAGTAAAACGCTTTTCACCGCAATTGCTTTATAAAACTCTCAACTTTATCCAACATAAATTTTAAACATTTTTTGGGTGGAATTGGAATGTTTTTCACGGAATATCCAAGGTTTATTTTTTCAAAGTTTATAATTGCGATCTGTTCTGATAATTGCCAAATAAAGTGCTCAACAAGTTTTTATCAAGGAGCAAATCGGAAGTTTTTCAAAATTTTTGGTCGGTGTTCATCAGGAAAGTGCTCAATGACGTCAAGTCAGAGCGGTTAAATTAATTAATTAATTAAATATTTAATTATTATATATATAACTCGTATATATACACACAATAAAAGTTTTCAATGTATATCATGATTGTGATTGTAACAAAAGCACTTTTGTGCAAGCACTATAATTCTTCAGTTTTATGTATTTGTGACATCATTATTAAATCATGGTTATTTCAATTTACAATCAAATTCATATATCCCTCAAAAGGTTAAACAAAATTTGGGCTGCTTCTTCAATATTTTTATAGTTTTTAAAAGTCAAAACACGGGAAAAAAAGCCTGTTACTTTCAAACAAAAAGAGCCCAAATTGTAATTTTACACAAGAAAGTGTTTTCTCAAAGAAAGAATTGGAAAAAAGTGACAGTAGCGAAACGGCTGTTCATCGAGCAATTGCTTGATTTTAAAATTTTGGACTTTACCATGACGAGAAAAAGAGCGGAAAGCCAAGAAAAACAAGCCCTCGTCATGACAACTTGATTCGGCATATAGCTATTTGGTCTCCAACGAGTTCCTGAAAAAAATTACGCTTGGCATTGCTTCTTAAAGGCACAAATGTTCATTGCATAAGTCTTAGTAGGCCTCTTGTTTATGATTTAAACCTAAAAGCGTTTAAACCTGCAAAAAACCTCGCTTACTACAACCATGAAAGTGAAGAGGTTGGCCTTTGTCTAGTAATACGAGTATAAAGACTTGGGTGAAGCAAGGTGGAGTCAAGTCCTTTTCTCAGATACATCCACAATCCAGCAGTTTGCGCAGAGAAAACGAACAGTTTGTAATTCTGTAGGAACACGACATAATGACTGCTATACATAAGCTACGGTAAAACATTCTCCAAGTGCCGTGATCTGGGGTAGTATGTCAGGTAAGGGTACAGTTAGTTTCTTCTTTTTACCAATCGGAACAACATTGAATGACGTCAGCTAGCGAAAAATGTTGAAGGACAAGCTCAAAATTCACGTAGCAATTCATAAATGCAATATGTTCATGCAAGACAATGCTCTCCGTCACCATTCAAAGTTAGCAAATAATTTCCTAAAGAAGAAAAATATCAAAATTTTGGATTGATCAGGAAACAATACAAATCTCAATGCAATTGAGAATTCAGGGACAATCTGCAAAATAAAGGGGCAGACAAACATCTCACAAGTGTTAAAGACCTAGAAATGGCAATAAAACGCAAATGGATGCAAAAAATCACATCTGAATACTGCAAACATTTGATGCATAGCATGCCTTGTTGCCTGCAAGCTGCTATCAAGAACAAAGGTGGACATAGCAGATATTAAATTCTTACACAATAACTGGCTAATGTAACTCACTTTTAATTTGATAAACTTAATTTTTGACATTTAGTGTTATTTTTAATTATGGCAATTTTCTTACAGTACTTTGAATAAACAAACTATAACGTAATTAGAACAAAGTTGTTTTATTGTATATTTTAGACAAAAAATGTTAAATGGTTTTAAACTTTTGTACACGACTGTGATATTAGGGCGCAATGAAAAAATACAAATTTATGAATTTTACTATGGTCGCTTAGTGCCTTGTTGCTATGGGGAAGATAAACGTCTAGGCCAAATTTTGCGTTAAAGTGAGCTCATCTTCCTTACCAACTTTTCATGTCAATTTTTGGCTAATTTTGCCTATATATACATCTATCCTAGTATAAAGCGTTGATAACTTTAAACACTAACCGACTTTTAAGTATAAAAAACAATTTTATTCAAACACTGCGAGGTCTTAGCATTAATAATTGTTATTGTTTCTCAGTTAATAATTGAAGCTGAAATGCTTCTTGTTTCTAAATGTAGACATAATCCGTCTGCTGCTAAGCCGATGCCTGATGTAACCATCTCTTGCCTTGTAACCTGCCACCCCTGTGCAAGCTTCACTCATGACCCGGATTCCTCTCTCAACTGACTGAGTATGGTTTGGCCACTTCGGAACACTCAGCGGTTTTTCAAGGATACCTAAAACTTCCTCATCACTGTGGGATGTCAAAAATGGCGGCTCAGTTTTTAGTTTAGTTTAGTGTCCCAGTCAATCATATCATGGTAATTCGCTGCGTGAAACTTCAGCTTTGGAAGGATTACTTTCCTGATGTTCTTGAAAAGCATCTCATGTGTCTTTTTTATCGTTTCTGTATCCTCCCCTCTTCATCATCTGTTGGTATAAGAAAATCTGTATCAATGTGAGGCCTTTCATCATCCTCTTCAACTTCAGAAAATGCTTCAGCCTCAGGAAATGCTTCATTTTTAGTGATCAGTATAGTGATCCCTTAGCTTCCTGATTTTATTAACAGCTTCTCTTCTGACTGCTTCATCTCTATCTGTGCACATGGCAAATAGGAGTTGGTCTGAATGAGCAAAAAAGGCATTTCTTTGCACCACCTCCTTCACAATGTTTATCTCCCTGTCGTTCATATGTTTCAGCAACTGCAACCATACAAAAGTGTTGTGCCGACCATCTGTCATGTACGAATGTCTCTTGATCTGGAACCACATTGGCACAGAGAATTTCACCACCATGTTAGCGATCCTCTGAAGTTGGTTACTTGGTTGAGCAGTGGCAACATATACCCACACACAGAGAAGACCAGGTTCAATGGCGACGAGATGATCATCCACTTTCCCTACTATAATCGCAATCCACATTCTATACAAATATTTTTGGTCCCAGGATAAATCTATTACCTACAAAAAACAAACATAACTGATAAACAGCTTGGTTAAGTAAGCTATGCTAAGACTCAGCAAAGTCAAAACAAACGCTTGTAAATCAAATAATAATAATTTACCTTTTCCTCGGACAGAACGGACAATCAGAAAAGGTGATTGGCTGGAAGTCAATGACAGGAAGGTCTGACACTGGTTCTTTCATCTGCTGACTAATCATTCCTCGCCATTTCTCCCGACCACTGGGTTTGCAATCGTAATAGTAAAATATTGCCCGGAATGGGAGCTCATTACCGTGGAGCTAACAGATGCTGTAATGCAGAGGCTGGGCGAGCAGCATCTCCAGGTGACGGATAACACCTCCGTTTGATCCGGTATTGACACGGCAACCGTCACAACCAGCAACATATAGTGGCTGATTTGTCAACTCGTGATCAACCAGAAATTCATAGATGGCTCGAGCTACCACCTTCCCATGCCCAGTTTTGGGTGTCACATGAGTTAAATAGTCGTTTCCAGGTTCAGTCAACACGACATGGTGATCATCTACTTTTATCGTTGGATTCCACATTCCTGTTTTATTGTTTTTCAGAAGAACTCTGGTCATGGTTTTCTTTCCATCAAAATATAAAGATGTGAGTTCCTTTAAATTTGCAAGCTCTGCTTCCCGCCTTTCCTCTTTGCATCGCCTCCTCTCATCTCCCAGTTTTTGTGGTCCAATCACTTGACTTTGGTTATGATAGCGTAATCAACAGCGTGGCCGAAGCTGTGGCAGCACCAGCATAGTTTGAAACACCATACCTATCTCAAACAAAAGCAAGAGTAGGAAGTTAAGTCAAGTTTCTTTTGGAACTGTTGTCTGATATGTTTATTTGAGTATAATCTTTGTCTATTTTGCTCTTGTCGTTGTCGTCTACCTCGTAAGCACTTTCGTCAGAGATATCAAGTTGCACTTGCTCCTGCCTGACCTCAACTTGAACTTTTTCTATTTCAGCAGCCACCTCCATCGCCTCGTCTCTTGCGCCGCTCAGGCCCACATTCTGCTAACATTTCTGTCGATGTCAGCAATTATCATCTTCCGAGCACAACGCTAGTCAAGCAAAAACTGGATCTCACGCTTATGAACCTTCACATCACACTTACTCGTACAAGCCAAGTGGAATCCATCACAGTTCTTTGCTTTGCAGTGCACTTGAAAACAAGAAGCAGATGGACATGCACAACTACAAACGTCAAAGAATTCACCCATTTCCATTTTGAACTCGTTTAACTTTACACGATTTCGCTTCTTTTTGTTGACCAGTAGGCCTTTCTCGTACAATCTTTTCAATTTATTTTCAATAGTTTTTTGATCCAACAAAGGAATGTTTAACCGATCTCCAATCGCCCTAGCCCTTCTTCACAATCTCATTCACATCTGCCAACCTTCCAGCCTCACATTTGTACCTTCAACAATTTCGTAACACTTCAGCATTAAGTGGAAGTTTGTTTGCAGGAAGAGGATCTGCCTGCCCAAACACAGCATGCTCTATGCCTTTCCTATTCTCTTTCTCTTAGTCATAACTGCTATATTTTTTACAAATTAGTTTATTGTAACTATGAAAAATTAATACATTAATTTACTTTAAAAGTGTCAAAACTATTTTACATTTTATTAAGACTTGTAAAAGTATGCGTCACAACTGATAGCACTGCATTACAAAAAAATGCAACGCAACGGTATTCTGACAACGGCCAACAACTGTAGGCTATGATACAAAAAACCTGAAACAGGTGAACGGAAAGAGATAACTAAAAATATTACAGGAGAACAGTGCTGAAAAATTGAGCTACACAGTAAACAAGTGGCGTGCTGATTGGCACTGAGCCAAGAACGTGGCTGATACAGTATCATTGCTTTGATATAGTCTCATAAAATTGCGTTAAATGTCAATTTTCAGTCCGAAAGTTGCTAGGCAAAACCTATGTCTATTAGCCTAAAATTTGGTGTGCGACTTTCAAATGACATGTACAACAATGCATCAAGCGATCACTTTAATCTGTGACAAAAGTGTTTCCTACTGTGATATATATATATATATATATATTAAGCAAGGGGTTGGACAACGCCAGGAATCCTACTACACGTCCGACCATACAATAAAACCGAGAGTAATTGTGTCTTGGAATATATTCGCATTTGAAATGTACGACAAGGCCCTGTTTCGTCCTTAAGGGACTCATCAGGTACATGGATAGAAAATACGAATTGCAGTTATATTCACTACGAAGGACGATAATATTCAGTTGAATTATTGCCTGACAAATACAATTGGCACCAGATAGAGGACTGGTCACGATTGTAACATGTGAGCCCGAGATATAGAATTCGGCACAACATGACGATTATAAGGCGTGCACAAACAAACAATAAAGCAATATATACAGTAAAATAAATTGTTCTGATGTACTCATCACACTCCGCCAGCACGGTTTATATACAGCAAAATTGCATAACTTTTATCGCCTTAGGGCAAAACACTGTAAAATAAGAAAGTACAGTTAAGGCGAGCACGAGTTATAAGCATGATCAACAATAATTTAACAGAGCGTGTCTCGTATCCTGGCGCTAAGCTGTTTCGCAGACGCTCATCAGCAACCGAAATAGACTTAGCTCGACCCGAGCGTAACCTCTGATGGGGAGCTATATATATTAAGCAAGGGGTTGGACAACGCCAGGAATCCTACTACACGTCCGACCATACAATAAAACCGAGAGTAATCGTGTCTTGGAATATATTCGCATTTGAAATGTACGACAAGGCCCTGTTTCGTCCTTAAGGGACTCATCAGGTACATGGATAGAAAATACGAATTGCAGTTATATTCACTACGAAGGACGATAATATTCAGTTGAATTATTGCCTGACAAATACAATTGGCACCAGATAGAGGACTGGTCACGATTGTAACATGTGGGCCCGAGATATAGAATTCGGCACAACATGACGATTATAAGGCGTGCACAAACAAACAATAAAGCAATATATACAGTAAAATAAATCGTTCTGATGTACTCATCACACTCCGCCAGCACGGTAGTATATAAAGACTTTGTTAAACATTACTTTTTTAGCACGAATGAAATTCCGCTACAAGCTAATGATCTATTTGTATAGAAGGTGCTCCAGCTATGCTGAAAAACCGATCCGGATTTGATACTTATATGAAAAATAAAATTCCAGAGGTGGCAGTTACTCATTCTATTATTTATTGTCAGAATCTTGTATCAAAAACTTTTTCTGTGGATTTTTGTGTTAAAATTGTAAATTATATTCGAAGAAGTGCTTTGAATCACAGGTTTTCTAAAGTTATTTGCAGTGACATTGATGACAATGCTTTTGTTCTATTGTTTCACACACGTCAGGTGGCTATCCAAAGGTCAAATTTTGAAAATTTTATTTGAATGCAGAATAAAAATTGAGCAGTTTCTGCAGAAAAAAAAGTTTCCTTGTGCATACTTTCAAATCTTCTAACTTTGCTCCAATGTTAGCATAGCCGGCGGATGTTTTTCAACATCTGAATGACCTCAAGACAGGAAAAGAGAGTGAATATTACAGTATGATTGCTTGCGACTTGTTGCGTGCTGTCAGACAGAAACTTTTGTTGTGGAGTCGGCGTATTGTGCAAAAGAATTTAGCTATTTTTACCTTGCTATACAAAAGTCGATTTGGAATACAGTAACTTGGTTTTGGAAGAAAATGTCAAGGCGGAATCAGTTAGCACCAGAAAGAGCTAAGAAAGTCATTTTGGTTTCCAAATTGGGGAGCCTTGTTTTGACGTTGAAATAATTATTTTTAGTTAATTGAAGACCAGAAACGGTTTGCCTTTTAAATTTGACCCAAAATTCTAGTCAACTAGAATTTTTTTCATTTGACTTTTTTAAAAAAATATTCATTTGAACCTAAATTTCTCCGACCAAAACGTATTACTCGAATTTATCAAAGGTAATAAAAAGTTTCAAAGTGAGCAAAGGTAGGAATGAAAAGTTTTGTTGGAATTTAATTAAAAAAATTGGAGACTACTGGTCTATAAAATTATATTTGTTCTGGTACCAAGTTTAAGTATTAACCTTTTTAGTTCAAGCGGTATTTTTTTTCTCGAATTCGATTTTTTTGTTCCGAGTCAAATTGTAATTTTTCAAGTTTTAATTCTTGGTATTTCTTTTCTGTTGAAATACCTGTTTTAACTTTTCCTCTTAGCTTACATCGTTACTTGCCGATCTTTCTGTTTCTTTTTTTTTAAGTTTCGTTTCTAATTCTTTCCGCTTAGTTTGCAGCAATAGGGCTATCTGCCAATTTTTTTCTTTCTCCTCTTTCTTGCAAATGCAATTCCACTCACTCCGAAAAAAAAAAACTTTTCTCCTCTTCGGACATCTTTCAACTTTCCACGCGGGGTATTAATTTTTCAAACTATCTATCAATCAAACTAGTCGTCATTTCCAAACAATGAATTTT
This sequence comes from Diplosoma virens, assembly GCA_963680785.1. Classification (NCBI taxonomy): domain Eukaryota; kingdom Metazoa; phylum Chordata; class Ascidiacea; order Aplousobranchia; family Didemnidae; genus Diplosoma; species Diplosoma virens. The sequence continues at coordinate 31,177,611 of OY796897.1, read as the reverse complement.
ACTCCATCATTCTCAAACCAATTCAATCTAATGCTATACGAACGCTCCCAGATGTCACAACGTTACTCTAGAATCCAGAAAACCAGTTAACTGGGGAAATCCAAATATCTGCGCGGCAGCAAGCTGTGTTTGTTTTTGTTTATGCCGGCTATAGAAGTAGTTTGCCCCAAAACTAAAGTTCTTATAAAAGTTGGTTTTGTTTTAAGTTCAAATGGATTCGCTAGAAAATTTTTTTAACAGATAAAAAGAAATCACAATTTTTGACTGCAAAGAATATATTCACAAAAATTAAAAAATTTGATAAATTTTCGTAAAACTCAGCTTTCAAGCTTCACCAAACTTCAGCTTTCAGCTTTCAGCTTTCAAGCTTTCAAGCTTTAAATAAAATTAGTAGTACTAGTTGGAGCATAACTTGAGAAAACAGTTGTACAGTATACATTTTAATTTTAATGTATGCAATTGTCGTCTATGATTTATTGTAAAATTCTAGTAAAATTTTTAGATGCTTTGATAAGGACTTATAAATTATTTAAAAATAGAGCAAAAAAATAACGTCAACATGCAGGACAATTTCTAACAATGAAGAACCCAAAAAAGGCTTGCGTCATTGCCTTAAGAGTGAAATTATTAAAAATCTATATGTGAGTTTTAGTTTTTTAATTGGTCTAAGTCATTATAGTAATTTTTTTCAAATTACATAAAAAATTGAATTTATGTCTTTTATCAAAATGAAAGCATTTGGAATAGACTATAAAAATAATACGTAGTTTTTTTACAGTTTTCAGATTCAAACAATCTTTGATTCCAAATCCATCTAAGCATATTTTCTAGTCCAAGTTCATGAAATGTCGAGTCTTTTTAAATTAGAGTCTATCATTGTTTAATCCGTAAAGTAAAATTTATTGATCGGCGTATTTCCAGTTTTTTGCTTCATCGCAAAGAAAAATTTTTTCTTAAATGACTTTTTCTTAAAATCCATTGATTGCACAGTTGAGTCTTTGTTAATGAATTTCTGTCATTTCATTTTATTATGATGATTTTTTTTTGTTATTGCAAACTTTTAGTTTTCACACGTGGTCCAAACAGATTAATTCGTAACAAAAGTTTGCCCGACTCACGAATTGTCAGAATAGTGTTCGTGGCTTGCGCAACTGCAATTGCAAGATTGAAACTCTTATTTTATGATGGAAAACGCGCTGTACAACAATTCAAACTCTCGTTGCAAAAACCCATCTAACCATGAAACCCATCCAACCATGACTATTAACAAACCAGGGTGCTATTATAGCGTGCGGTCTACCACTAAATTATTTACCTCTAAATCACGCGGAAGACCTCTCACGCGGTAAACTTACCTACTGAGTGGCAGAGTGAGGTCTATCGCCTTTATATGTCACCTACCAAGTGGGAAGTGAGGTCTACCGCGTGATTTAGAGATAAATAATTTAGTGGTAGATCGCACGCTATAGTAGCACACAATAATATTTTGTAAACAAAGTGATAATCATATTGGCCAGTTTAAACCCTTGATACACTGGCTTCTAGTAATTTTGTTCGGTCCATCATAGTCACCATCATCATCATCATCATTATCATCATTTTTAGAAAAAACATTGAATTAGTTTAGTGTGTTTCCCTTTGCCCGGTTGTCCTTTTTGGGTTGCGTGGGCAGCAGCTTGAGTTGGGATCCCAAGCATCTCGATCTCCTACAACTAGCGGCATTTTTTCTTGTGGAATTCTAAGACATGACCAGGCCAGGTCTTCAACATAATTCCGCCAGCGAGTTCTGAATCGCCATCTAGGCCTTTTGCCACTTGGAAAAGCATCCATTATAATTGCTTTGCTGTTCGCTCGTGGGACATTCGTGTCACATGGCCGTACCAGCGCAGCTGCGATCGTTCTATTCGGCGTAGTAGCGATTCGATTTTGCGCGATTGACGGATGTCCGTGCTTTTAACCTTGTTAAGTAGGGATAAACTTCTGAATTTTTGCGAGAAACCCATTTCGGCCACCTGTACTCGGGATCTCGCTCTTCCGGTCATTACCCAACACTCATGACCATAGGTGGAGATAGGAACAAAAACTGATCTGAAAACAAAAAACTTTGCTTTTGTGCACAGCTCTCGTTTCAGTACAACCGATCGGTAAAGATGGTGCATTACTGCACTGGTTTTCCAATACGAGTGTCCATTTTACTGTCCTGTCTACCATCACTCGAGAATATGACTCCAAAATACTTAAACTTCTCCTTCTGTTGGAGAGTTACTCCATTTGTTTGGAAAGAACAGGGTGTCTTGACAAACAGATAATTTCAGTTTTTGCCATACTACATGTAATTTTCATTTTATCATCCAAGCATGCATCAGAAAACCGAACAAGTTCATATTGGAGATCACTTTTGTTTGAGCTTGACAATGCAAGGCCATCTGCAAACAGCAGGCTCCGAACATTACACTCCTCAAATGTGACGCCACTACTGGAGGAACCGCCTTTGTCTATCTTTTTCATGTATATAATGAACAGAAAAGGAGAGAAAATACAGCCCTGTCGTAGTCCAAAACTAACACTAAAAGGCTTTGTTTTTATGTCATTGACACAAACACAGACTTCTGACTGTTTTTACAACAATTTAATAGCAGCTGATATCTGACTTCTAACGTCATACTCTAGCAGTACTGCCCACAGCTTGTCTTTTGGGATACGGTCATACGCTTTGTCAAGGTGTACAAAGCACGTATACACCTCTTTGGCATATTCCCACAATTTCTCAAAGATCTGGTCGTGGTGGCTCTGCCAAGACCCAGACGCAAAATCTGTCAGGACAAAATTCGCATTGTGCATCCTAAAGTTGAGGTTCGACTATTTCACGGCATCTTTTTTCAAGGCACTTTGCATAAACCTTTCCAAAAATACTCAATAAAGAAATGCTCCCGTAGTTAATGCATTTTTTTGTCTCCTTTTTGTTAACAGGTATCAACACACTGGTCTGCCATTGCTTCGGTACTTCACCAGCTTTCCAAGCAACTTAGAAGACACGAGTCAGCCAACAAATCCCAAAGTTGTTCATGGCCTTTAACATTTTGGGTTGAATATCATCTTCACCAGGGGCGTTGCAAGCTTTCAAAAATTTAATTACCGTGCTCACCTCTGCTTTGTTTAATTGACTTTCTTCACCAATTTGTTCCTCAGATATTTCCAAATGTTGGACTGTTACTGGATTTAGGAGCTCACAAAAGCAATCTGTCCAACAATTTAGGATGCCTTTTTGATGTTGCAGAAGCACACCATTAGTATTTTTGATAAAGATACAACTGGTGTTTGTTTGCCGCGCAAAAGACGTATGATTTGCCAAAATGCTTTGTTTGCCTATCTATAGTCTGTATCCAACTTTAGTCCAAATTCTTTCCATGACTTTTTTTCGATAGTTTTACAATAGTGGTGGCAGTCTTACGTGCTGCGGAGTACCGCAATCGAAGCTGCTCAGATAACTTGTTTGTTAACCAGACTCTAAACTCAATTTTCTTTGCACGGATAGCTTCTTTAACTTCTTGGTTTCACCAAGCAGTTATTTTCTCACTACCTATTTGATCTCCCACACGTTTGCAACTATAACTAGCAGCTGCAGATGTGATGACTGATGATTTAAATAAACCCCATTCAGTCTCAATATGTTCAGTATAGTCAGGGAGGTTTCTGAACAGGAAAGTCACTTTACTTGCAAAAGTGTGTCTCACTTTTTTGTCAGCTAGTAACTCCCAATTTATTCTGTATGCTTTCCGTGCTCTGGATCGTTTTCTTGTTTTCGGATGGTTCAGACCCTTAGAATATAGAAGACTAGGTGATAATCGGTAGACAGTACAGCTCTTCTTTTAACACGAACATTGACCACAGAAGAAAACAAGTCCACTGAGACAATAAAGAAATCAATGATAGAATCTGTCCCACCGAATCTCTGTACCAAGTGTACTTGTGAATCTTTTGTGCCGGAAAAAACATTCATTATGCACAATCCGTTGGTGGCACAGAAGTGTAGCAAACACCTTTCATTTCTGTTTATAAACAAAATGCACAGTGACCGCTCCTGTAGCCTGAGCTGAAGAAGACAAACCCTTTCCTCCGAGTGGGATCCCATCAATGATACAGTGGGCCAAGCGAGGGCTTACAAAAATGCCTACACCTGCCTGAGAAGACATGGTTACATCTACACCTGAGTAGAAAAGCTTCAGCCTTAATTTAACTCAACAGTATCAGAGCCACGACACTTGGTAAAGGAAACTCCAACAACATCAAGATGACACTGCTCTGCCTCCTAAACCAGTTCCTGTTTTTTTCCATTAAATAAAGTAATGTTCTAGTAGCCCATACAAAATTTTTGATGCTTGGGACCAACTTGAGTATAGAGATTGTGCGCTTCCCCCATTTGCCTCCCCAACCGCGTGGAGAATGCATTGATGGGTTTTCAGTTACGGTCAGCTTGTGGCGAAGAACTTAGTTTACTTTTCGAACGGGTCCTTCTGCCTAAAGTCCAAACAAGGAGCTTTTTATCCTGCGCAACGCCGATGCAGTATGAATATTATCATCTGGACCATTCATTTTGCTACATTTGTTAGATTGCTTTTGATCTGTTTCTCACCTTCGACCTTACCGCCATGGGTAGTTCTGAAAGGAATTGAAAACTCCAGATGGCATTGCTTTTAGGATCATGGAAAATGCAAACCCCTCCACCACGCTAAGGTAGCAATCTATTGAAGAGTTCGGTCAATATACTGTTAAAAAATAACTACCAGTATAATATTTTACTTAACTGTTTTACACTTTAAAATTTTTTAAATGTAAGCATTTATTTCAAAAACATAAATAATGATAAAATATATTTAGATTAAAGTTTGCTTCATGTACACATAACGTTTGAAAAAGTAAATAAATTTTTCATATTCTCCACGTAATTGAAAACAAAAAAGTTTCTCTGCGATTAAAAAAGAAACCGTTTCTTAAGCAGCAAATTTATTTACTCAAGTAATGAGCGTAGCTAGATTTAAGTTTTAACAATATAAAATCTAAAAAATTAACTACAAAAATTTTTAGCTTTTACAGGTTTTGAAAAGTAAATAAATATGTTTTTATTTTTTAATTGAAGAATATTAAATTGAAAACTCTACAGAAAAAATAATAGCAAATTTTTTTTCAACATACCAATTGCCAATATTTAATTTTTATCTTGTAGCATATTTTTATATTATATTTAAAGCTGGGAATAAAAACACTATTGAATCAAAATGAAAAAAATATTTTTTTATAATGTTAACAGAACATATTTGTGTTATTTTTGTAATAAAGCTTATTTTTGGAATTTTGATTCATTTCAAGATAAATAATTTGCTGCTACTATGTCTCTATAATAAAGTAAAAATTCTCAGATAGGTACTTCTCTTTGGGATCGCTTATCAAAGATCGAATTCTCTAGATCTAATAAAGATCTGAAGAAACATGGGCGTGCTAAACGGGCTTTCATATAAATTTTTTAATGTTTTAAAGTTCAAGCATTTTTCTACACTGTTCAAAGCATATTGCATAAATTTGAAGGCAGTGAATTGCTGCTGATACATTAAAGAACCGTTGTTTTTACTAATTTTGCGATTTCCTCATATTCTTATTTTGCAATTTTTGGCCTATGACAACTTTATTTTTAAAGTCGACAAGAGCATTTCCTCAAGTCAGACTTTGTAGCTTTATTTTTTGTAATAAACATTCAAGCATGATAAAGGAGTCATTTAGCCCATATCCTCCTGAATCTAAGTTTTTTGTTCATTTCTCTTTTTGTAGCTTTGGAATGATGTAACTTGAAGGGAAAAAACGCTCTTTTTGTGAGAAACCTTTTTTTTTTTGAGATGTGAATGATTTTACTTCCGTCAGTTTAAACTGACGCTTGGAGCAGGAGGGTACATGTAAAACAAAACGCAAGATTTTGCTTTTCTTTAATTTTTTTATTTTTGAACCAAACCAATTTTTGATAACAAGCAAGCCTACAAACAAATAACATCGTTAATAAACAAAAAACTTTAGTTCACAATCTTTCCTTCACATGTCGAATTACATAAAATTGTCTATTGGAAATGGTATTCTTTAAAACAATCAGAATGTAGAAAAACATTGCAAGCTTTGTAGGAGTACCAGGAGGTTCTGAGCATTCTGGTTTGGCACATTGTCTTGCGTCCCCTTAACAATCCAGTGATTGGTAGCACTAAAACAAACATGTTCACACTGCTGTGACCTTGATCCAGGAAATAGAACCTGTGACATATCTTTACTGTATTACAAGTGTCATTACTAACGGACGGAATTGAACACAGCATCGCGACGGCTTTGCCTGTACCCACAGCTTAGGTAGCCAAACTTAATTGGTTTCCATGAATACGATATAATTGTTTGGCTCTGTGCTTCCCAAAATATGCTACCATGGATTTGTCAACGCTTAGATGTTGCTCGGGTTTGTAGTAAGCCACATACTGCTTGTTTACGGCATCAAACGGATGTAAACAGGTCCAACTTTCTCAAATCTGTCAGTTTTGTCCAAGCTTTTATTATCAGCAAGATGAAGAAAGTGTTTGCTTTCTTCAAACTGACTCTTAATCATCAGCGCCGTGACCATTAGGTCCTGGTTGTCCTCCCTCCTCTGCCAATACATTTCTTATCGTGGCAATTGATTATAACCGCTCAGCACAAAGATGGCAATGAATTATTTCAACTTTTTTATGGTCATACTGAACGAGCGGTTGCTTTTTTATCGAGGATACTTATTTGATTCCAAACATATTCTTTCTATCTCTTCAGTTGTTAAGATCTTTTTTAAATATTTCATGTGGCAAGATATGCTTTTCAAAGGAAGGGTGTGTCAAGGTCCAATTATTAAGAACTCTGTGCACATCCATTTTACCCTTCTTCCATTTCAGTTTTGAAACAAGAAGTTTCATTATCCTTCTCTAAAAAACACATTATAAAGTTGAATATTAACGTGAAATACAAAATTATACAATTTTAAAAGATTTGGCGTTGTGTACGAAGTTCACGTAATGCAAACATTGCAGCAAAATTACATAAAACAGTTGAATGAAGATATTGTATATCATAATATAGCAAGATCTGTAAATTCATTATTGAAATATATATATATGCTACTTTTTTGTTGCTGGCAAAACACAATATTGTTCCGACAGGGAAACATTTTTTGGTTGAAAGTCACCAGCAGGTAACCTAGTGTTCTAGAAACAAGAGAAAATACAGAATCGTATCTGACCGCTTGCTAAAGCTTGCAATTCATCAGTAATCAGTTTTGTGGCTCCTGTTCCTTGCAAATCCAATTCAGCATCTGATGGAAGTTGCCTTCAGCAAAGGTTGTCTGGAAAATAATTAACATCATTTCCATCATCTTCGTTGGTGTCTATACTATCATTCTTTGGGAGGAAAATGATAACATTTGGGGTAGACACAGATTCACCAGCAACAAAGCTCTACTTAGACTCCAAAGCTTCAAATACTTCTAATGCTTCAAAAACGGTCATCTTTTTGTTTTCGTGCAGCAGCTTAGCCATAGCGGCCTAATGGATAAAGCCTAGGAATGCTAGGATTAGCAGTTGTAAATATTACTTTTGTCGCGTATAAAAAACAACTCAAGCTACTCAATACTTTCGGTCAACTGCTTCGTTTAATTTATAGTGATTTTCAGTGTCAATAAACAGACACAAGTAAACAATTAAATCCAAGGTTATTTATCTCTAATTAACAACTTTAAAGTTAACACGATTCAACTGAATTTAAACTTGTTAGGCTGCCTGTTAAAACAATAATCTCAGTAAAGTGTATCCGACCAAAATAAATAAATAATTTGTGTATATTACTCTACCTCCTGGCAAGAGTTGCTCTCAGCGTACTTTCTGTCTAGATAAGCAAATAACAAGAAACTTGGCTTATCAACTAGTTATCGACTACTCCCATATCGGTTCTCAATTACCAATTAACTAACAAAGTCTTTGCAAATATTCGAAAACCAAAACCATTCTGTGACATTACAATGAAACGATACAATTCTATCAGGTTTTCGCATTCAATAAAAGAAATCGTGTTTAACGTCTAAGTGTACCCTCCTGCTCCTAGCGTCAGTTTAAACTGACGGAAGTAAATGAATCGCAAAACTTTTGCAAGCCTGTTTTTTGATTCTTTTTTCGCTTATTACCACTTCAATAATATATGTTTTAGCTATCTTTAGTAATTTTTTAATTTAGTTTCAATTCACAACCGTTTGATGGCAGTTACTTCTCTTTGCAATACAAAAAATGCTTTTTTTTAAATTAGACTGTTGTAAATATCGCGATTGGTTTTTATTTATAATTTAAAATGATCAGACAATTAGCTTGATTCCTCATTGTCAATTTAATCTAAAAACTGAAGTCTTACAAGTATCAATGTGCTTTAAATCCTTCTTTTTGCGCCGTCAGTTTAGACTGACGCTAGGAGGATATGGGTTAAACAAAAAATATGTTATTTAAAAACGTGTTTAATTTTTTGTTAATTATCATATGGTAAGCTATAAAAACCTGCTTTCAACTTAATGTCAAATAGGGCAATTTTTTTTTATTTGAAGTCTTTGTCGTAGTGATTGTCGCAAGTAAAGGGTATCACTCCTGGTCAAACACATACATAGGAACGGCACTGAGGATATACTTTTTACTACTTTGCCTGGATCAGATGCAGCTACGTACAAAGGTACCATTGTTTTTTCCAACAAAAATTAGACTTTATGCTTTATTTAATGCTATTTAATTATAAATAACCAAGAGGCCAAGGGTGAACTAAAAGTCTACAACAATGATAGACTTTTACCGTTCTGTCCAACCCTACTTTTCCTGGGGTAAAACTGGACAGATTGCTCACGTTTCGTCACCCTCTAGTAACATTGCACAAAAAAACTATCCTCACGCGTTACACTGCCGAGGCGACTCGTGGGCTCAGAATGGGATGCTGGTGCTAAACACTATGCATAGCCACCAGCTTATCTCTGGTCTACTCAACAACTGAGTACTGCGTGCCAGTCTGGTGTCACAGTGCTCACACTCGCCTCATCGACAGTGTCTTGAATGACGCCTTGCGCATAGTCACTTGGTGCCTGCGTCCCACTCCAACGTACCTCCTACCTGTACTCTCAGGCATCGAGCTTCGCCGAATGGGAGCGACACTCTCCTTGGCTCACCGTGCATCACTGGACTCTGATCATATTTTGTATGATATTTTAAGTGGTCCTCAGATACTTTCCAAGTGAGACTAAGATCCAGAGGCCCATTTGTGCCAGCTGCATGGAATCTCTAGGACAACCTTGCCAGACTTGGCATCCGCGCTTCTGATGAGACAAATTACAAATGGAAAGTGGAGTACTGTAAAAAATGGTTCCAGGCTCTGTGTTTTTGTGCCCGGGACCGGTGGCAGACCTGTTGGGATAGGCATACCCCGAGCAGCTTGGGTTAAGCTCGACCGCCTGCAAACTGGTGTTGGGCGATTCCATTCGTCCATGCACAAATGGGGTCTCGCTCCTTTACCGAATTGTGAGTGTGGCGCTTCTGAACAAACCACAGACCATGTTTTAACAGCGTGTTCTATACATCGGTCATCACATGGAGCACGAGGTCTGACGGTTTTGGATGACGAAACCCGATACTGGCTTAATAACATCACTGCCAGCATCTAATTCAAGCAGTACAGCAGCCTGGGTTATTAAAAGGATAAACCCTTTTCCCCAGTCCTGTTTGTGTCTGACCTGAAGTGGATACCTCTCCAAACAACAACGACAACAATTTAATGCTAAATGCATGCCGTGCATCAATAAAATGTAATATCGAGTTTGTGCAATAGCGCTGTTGGATAAAAAAACGAGACCCCACTTTTACATGAACAAATGAAACTACGCAACTGCAGTATCCAGGCATTGGAGATTAACCCAAACTGTTGTGGGCAAGCTCTTTCCTACAATTAAGATACAGGCAAGGCAATGGTGATAAAAGTACGTAGTTGGAATGTTCTCTCAATGCTTCGTTGGGCAAGATGGTTCCGTGGTTTCCACACAGATGGCACAAATAGGCCTCTAAATCTTGGTCTCTCTTGGCAGGCATCTGAAACCCGCTTTATAGACCATAATTAAGGTTTAGAGTGCCACCGTTTGTTAAAGAATTTGTCATTTCTAGTTGACAAAGCTCAGATTGCTGGATGTTTAAAAAAATTGGTAAGTTATCCTTTGAAAAGAGACGCAGGCATCTAGTGACTATGCGCAAGACGTCATTCAAGATACTTTCAATAAAGTTGGTATGGACGCTGCAACACCAATCTAGACTAAACCGCAGTACTAAGCTGTAGAGTAGACCAAAAACAGAACAGTGTATGTCATGGTTAAGTTTTCAAGTTGCGTCCGCTCGTTGACCCTGCAAGATCGTGCGCAATGCAAACGGCGGTGATGGAAGTGAGTGATATATTTAGTTCTATAAGGAATCTATCCAGTTTTACCAAAAAATAAGTTGTAACTGGATATAGCGGTAAAAGTTATAATATGAGATTTTTGGTCTTTTTTTTTATGATCTGAAGTTGTAAAAGAACATGCATAAAGATGTTAAAAAAAAGGGATCAAGACTGATCCAGGACAAACGTGGTTTTTCTGACGGCGCCGACATTTTTTATTTGATGTCATGTTAGTAGGTGTATAAGTTCGGTTTTGGACAAGATCTATAATCATTTGAACATGTTCTTATCCAGTGGAGGTTTAAGCAGTTTTTAGTTAAACGCCAAACAGTGTTGTATGCAGCTATCCGATCGACAAATAATTTCACAGGCTTTCTTCTTAGCTTTTAAAAATACTCGATATTTGGTATATAACAACTTAATCCACTTTTGATTTTTAGCTTCCAACCCAATCAGTTCTCTAAGGAGCAGTAGATCAATTGGTTTGATGTGGGCATAGAATATTGTAAAGGACATAGAGTAGAGATATCTGTTAATAACTCTTTGAATCTTCTACATGCTTCATTCTGTTTGAAATTGAGACTACAAACTCTCTTTCCCTGGATTTTGGAATTTTGAGTTGACACAAGGAGAAAGAGAGAAAGTCACGTAAGCCAGACTTCAAAACAGCTTCAGGATGGATTATAAGCTCTGAGGAGATAGAATCAGGGCTCCAGTGTTTTACCGGGGTTTACGTAAAAGAACCTCTGGTAAACTTCCAAGGTCATCCATAAGTGGAGTCTAGATTCATTTTATTTTAAAGGTTTCCAATTGCTAGGTCATTTTAAAACTACAAAAGCATCGGAATATATTAAAATGAACATATTAAATCAAAGGTCATCATAATTTTTCGAAAATGATCTTTTGACGTTCAAACATATAATTAATTACAAAAGTCAATTATAGACTGACCCAAAGGTCTTTGCTTGACGTTAAAATACTTAGTTTGTTTCAAACTTTTGGTGAAGATATGTTTTTTGTTCGTTACTTGACTTTTGAAATAAATTTATTAAACAGTTTGCTACAGTAAAGACAGTTTAACTTCCGGTTTAAAAAAATTTTCCAGAAAAGGAGTTGTTAATGCTGTGCTTACCGGGCACACACCTAGGAATACAGGCTCTTACATTCCTGAACAAAATGCAAGACTAAGCAGGACCTTACTATAACGCCCAAGAAGAGCCAGACATAAACATATTCTTCGATTTCTTGAACTAAGTACCAATGTCCGAAGACACCCAGAGTTGCAACAAGAATCATGCTCGACAAATTACTAAAGACATAAATTGATTCAGAAAATTTATGGTCATTCCAATCCTTGTAAAAATTCAGGGCGCAACCACAACTGCTCGCGGCGATTCATTGTCGTCGTCGTCATCGTCGTCGTTTGAAGGGTATCCACTCCAGGTTAGACACAAGCAGGACTGGGGCCGAGGGTTTATACTTTTACTACCCCAGACTGCTGTACTGTCTGAATCAGATGCTGGCAGCGATGTCATTAAGCCAGCATCGAGTTTCGTCATCCAAAACCGTCAGACCTCGTGCTCCATGTGGTGCCCGATGTATAGGGCACGCTGTTAATACATAGTCTGCGGTTTGCTCAGAGGCGCCACACTCCAATTCGGTGAAGGAGCGAGACCTTATTTGTGCATGGACGAATGGAATCGCCCAACACCAGTCCGCAAACGGTTGAGCTTAACCCAAGCTGCTCGGGGTAAGCCCATCCCAACAGGTCTGCCACCGGTCTTGGGCACAAAAGGACGGAGCCTGGAAGCATTTTCACAATACTCCACTTTCCATTTGTAATTTGTTCATTCAGAGGCGCGGATGCCAAGTCTGGCAAGGTTGTCCAAGAGATTCAGCGCAGCTGGCACAAACGGGCGTCTGGATCTTAGTCTCACTTGGCGAGTATCTGAGGACCCACTTAAAAGACAATGCAAGATATAATTGGGGTCCAGAGATCCACAGTGAGCCAAGGAGAGTGTCGCTCCCAGTCGGCGAAGCTCAGCTGGCTGGATGCCTGAGAGTATAGGTAGGAGGTACGTTGGAGTGGGACGCAGGCATCCAGTAACTATGCGCAAGGCGTCATTCAAGACACTGTCAATGAGGCGAGTGTGAGCACTGTGACACCAGACTGGCGCACAGTACTCAGCTGTTGAATAGACTAGAGACAAGGTGGCTATGCGTAGTGTTTTAGCACCTAAAAATGCCACTAAATGGTGACGAAACGTGAGCGATCTGTCCAGTTTTACTCCAAGATAAGTAGGGGTTGGACAGAACGGTAAAAGTCTACCATTGTTGTAGACCTTTAGCTCACGTTTGGCCTCTCGGTTATTGTGACGGAGTCGCAAACTGCCTCGTCCTTCCTCCAACTCCTCACAAACGCGCTTCACGACCAGCAACAGATTTATAATTTTATTTTGCAAAAAAACAATATTGGCGGCGCTAGTCCGAAACGTTTTCTAAACAATAACACAAATTTAAAAATGTTTCAATACGTAGACACTTACAGACTTATCAACGATGTTGGGCGGACAAGCAAAGGAAAGTATTAAATTACTAAATTCTCTACCTTATGTAGACAACATCCAAAGGGACAAATATACAGCAGCCATATCAATGTAAAGACTCTGTGCAAATGCCAAGTCACAGCCAGCTCAAGTCAAAGGACTCACTAAAGAACGTGGCATCACTTTATGCCCACAGCCGCGCGAGAACACATTAAAGGTAGCGCTGATTATTCAGCGCCGATACAAAAGGCGCGCTGGCTCGAAACCCGCACCCAACATCTACTTCTCAAATACATTACGCGAACGACGTAACAGTTATTTAAGTGAAAGGCTGCCGTTTCATTGTTGGTACAATTAATGCAATGTACAGTACATGTGCAGTCAGATGACTATAATCTGCTAATGAAACAAAAATAACGTCGCTTGTCTTTTCTACGAAAATCAATATCCAACAGCCAGCGCAGTATCATGTTGATAGAGCCTATTTAAGCAAATCTTAAACTTTAGTGCGTCATAAATTTACGTATATAATTAAAAACTTCTGCTTTATTAAAATGCCATCGTATGGCACATCTTGCTCTCAATCTATGTCCTTTTTTTGTAAAACTTACATTTGAAAGCCATGAGCTATTCAAAAACTTTCTCTACAAGTAAACTTAAATGTAAAAAAATTGCTATGAATTTTTTTTTTTTTTTACATTTTAAATTAAAACTGGACTCTTATTTCAAATGTAAAGTAAAATACCGTACTATACAGTATATAAAAAATCATGTGTTGTATAATTGTTTGAGGGCGTGAGCATACTAAATCCTAAAAAGTGCAGTAGTTAATTTATTTTTCTACAAAAACAAAAAGTGCTAAAAATATTCAATAAAAAAACGCTTAGTGCAAAAAATGAATTACTTAATTGATATTCAAACAGCCTTTGTTTTAATTAATTAGTAAAATAACAATTTTTTCCATAGAGTCACCAAAAGGTCAGAAAAAGAAAATGCAATATTACACAAAAAAATTTACCTTTGCAACGGTTGGCAATCGACGTAGTCAGCGCAGGAACGCAAAAGCAATAAATTAATAAAATTTATGTCTCTTAGTACATAGTAAAAGCGAAAATTGAAACTCCACGCTCTATTGCCATTGCAAGCAAAAATACACAAATTTAGTAAAAAACATAGATTTTTCTGTTAACCCTTGTTCGGGGCCATCGGAAAGTACTGCTATCTTATTCAGCCTTTTAGAATAGGTGAAGTCAAGATATTTCAGAAATTGTCTAAAAAATCAAAGTAAGTACAAACATTTTTGCAAAAAGCGGGTTTCAGAAGCCCGGCCGTTCAAGAGATTAGGGTTAGCATTAATGATAAAAATCAGAAAGGTGAAATCTGGTAATGTGAAGTAGTTAAAACTTTGTTCTGTTAACGGATAGATCTGGGATATAAAAATTAATTGTGGAAAGTTAGTAACAAATGAACGAGAGAAGTAGGACTAGCAAAAAACGTCTGTTTGGAATTGAACATGAGCTTCTCAGTAAAAGCAGACTTTTTTATGCTGACAATTTTTATACCACCAAGAATTTGCTCTTTCCTAAAAAACAATCAAACAAGAACATATGTAAAAACTGAACTTGAAGCAAGACAAAAAAGAAGAAAGTTAGTAACAGGTAAAGTTAAAATGTTGGGGTTGTCTTAAAGTAGAAAGATATTCGTGATGGGAGATTGCTGACCTAAACAAAGTGATTCATATGTCTAATCGCAGAATACAACCAGCAGTAACCTTTTACACGGAAAAACCAGAGTGCAACAGCAAATAGCATCAATCACAATCATTAGCACCATCTTAACCCAAAATTCGGCCTGAACATGAAGACAAAGTTCACTAAAAGTTTCGTGAACCATTGCGAATTTCGAAAGCCGAAGCTGGTACTAAATTAACTAATTAAACACCTTCCTGAATCACAACAATGAAAAATGGTGTTAAACGGTACAGAACACTTCTTAACAAGCTTCTGTTAGGCATATCGGTTGTAAACCTTGGATTATATACAAACATATATTGCATACAAAACTTCCAATACCTAGCCTACGTTTAAAGACGAGCTTGCAGTTAGGCTATTAAATATCGATGAGCTATAGTTGATTATTGCAAGCCTGAAAATTGTCAAACAATATGTATCTTTTTGGGAAGAGAGAAAAATGAAAATGGCCAACCAATTTGAAAACCCTACTTTTTTTACTAAAACAGGTTTAGCAAATAAGGTACCCTGCAACAAGAAAAAAAGAAATCAAAAGTTTCTATCTATTGCAACAAATGTTTCGATCAACCGCAGATATAAAAATAGTAGACTGCTTTAATCCCCATCAGATAACAACTATTACCAATTGAAAACAATTACTACCAACTGTGCTTAGAAAGAAAAAAATAAATGCGGCTTTTTTACTTTTCGTGTTAGAAAAATATTTTTTCGCTTTAATAAAGTTGTCTTTTTTTATAATCTGCTCAAACTAAGAATACCTGATTGTTCATTAGGAAGCCACGTTTTCAATGCGCCATTTTAAACAGTCATAATGGCTTCCGTTATCGTTTGCCACGGCTTACAGTAAAGATATAGGTGGTTTCCATATATGTCAGGCACAGCTTCTCATGAAATATAACTGGCTTCCATATATATCAACAGTGGTAGTCAATGTGTTAAAACGTCTGCTTTGCTTTTGGTTGGTAACATCTATTGCAATATGCTTTTACTCTACTTGAAATTGTTGTTAGCTTGTTTACTTCTCTTATGCTTTTCCAAAATCATAATTTGCACTTGATTAGCATTAATTTGTTTTTTACATAATAAGTTGTTCAAATAGTGAAATGAGTTAAAAGTGCCTATATTGCACAGGTTAATTTTCTAAATATAATTAGAAAACCATTTAAAATTAGAAGAGTAACTTTTTTAATATATCGATAATTAATTGACGCTGTCACTGATGTGTTCGTCAGTATATTTAAGTAGACCTTGAGTGTTGTGGCAAAAATAACCTAATTAAAAGGTATTTTTACTTAATTAAAATAGTTTGAAAACAATTCGGTTGCTTTTCAATAGACCAATAATACTTGCCTGTACTCATTGTTATTTTTGTATCCTCAAATAGTATTTTAGAAGACAGCAGCTGAGTCTGTGTCAACTACATAAAGCACAGACAAATGTTATATTATTTTAAAAATTACCTTGTCGTGCACTCAACACTTGTAGTAAAAATTAAAAATGTACTGCACATTTGAATGATTAAATTAAATGTTAAAGTGAACTAAAACAATGTAGAGTTATTATTATAATTTTTGTTAACTTGAAAGCAATGGTTAAAAATGGCGAAAAAGAAGAAAAAGGTTGCGAAAATTTGGTAAGATTTAATTTTAGCCAAATTAAAATATCTAAACTTTTTATAGTTAAGATTTTATAGTTAAAAAATTTTCTAAGTAATACCAAGACTTCTACGGAATAATTTTTGTTTGTTACGGCTTTTTGTAATATTAAAATATTTTAAATTTCATTTTCAAGCTATTACATATAACTAATATTTATCTCAAACAATATTTTGATATCACTTTGTAGCAATTTAACAGTATTTTTATTAATTTAAAAAATTTTTTTTACGTTATCAGACTAATTCAAGATTTGGAGAACTATGCATTGCTGTAACTGTCTTTTCCTTCCCAATTTTGGTCGGTTACCATTTTTCACTTATCAACCCTATTGGTTCAACGTTGGAAATCTTGTACAACAAAACATACATGGTAAGTTATTATTCATTCGTAAAGCAATTTTTGTGGGTGGTTAACTAAATATCCTCTAGCTTTTACAAATCTAAACTCAAGCTCAATACAACAAAGACTGTGTTGGTAGCCTGCCAGTTTTGTAACAACGAAGCACGACGTGAGTTTAGCATCTTTGTCAACAAACAGGCCCTACTGTTTTGTACTAATTCCACTTTTTTCAGCCTAAAGCTGGTTAGAGTACTCACGTTTCGTTAACACTTAGAGTCACTGCACGAGAAGTTAACATCTTACGTTGGGGTTTTAGGCGATTTGCTGGATCAAGCTGAGGTGCAGATGCCACAGTACTCGGCGCAGCCATTCTTGTTTTGGTGCATTTCACGGCTGAATACTGTGCACCTGTTTGGTGTCGCGTTTCTCAATTTCGTCTTATTGACAAACTCATTAACGATGCTTTTGCTTAGTGACCGGATGCCTGCGTCTCACACCAACGGACAACCTTTTTATCTTATCAGGCATCCAACTAACTGAGCTTCGCCGCCAAAAAGCCATACTGTCTCTAGCTCGCCGTGCTCAGCATCCAGAACACCTTTTATATGAAAAGTTCCTGTCTCCACTTGGTGGACAGCTGCAGCAACTTAAATCAAAACGCATATTTGTGCCTGCAGCATTGGAACTGCTAAACAACCCCACCCAGTCAGGCACCAGTGTAGCACGATAAGCGGAATGGATGGAATTGAAAGAAAACATCTCTCGAATCAATACATTTATTAAGGATGTTAACACAACGCCACCGGGAATTAGTTTTTCAAGACCTGCATGGGTCAAGTTAAATCGCCTCCAAATTGACGTTGTCTATTCTACTGAGAAAGGCGAAAATAGGGTATGATTTTCTATGATGGCCTATGAATGTAGCAAAAAGGAGCAGACAGTCGAGCACATAATGAGCACGTAATAACATCTTGTCCCATGTGTCACCAACCAAAAGGAGCTCGTGCTCTTTTAGATGTCGACAAGAGCCTGGTAACCTGACAGATGGAAACGGCGACTGTTAAATTCTACCGTAAAAAATTTAATCCCGTATACAACCATAGGTAAATTCCACAACGGCATATTCAACAACTGGTTTTGTGAAGGTTAAGGGATTAATTTAGAGTTAGGGTTAGGATTAGGTTTAGGATTTGGGATTTGGGGTTAGAGTTATAGAGGGTAAGGATTAGAATTAGAATAATAAATGTACTTGTCAACTTATAGCGAGATAAATCAACAATCAACAAACCCCGTGGTGGAATATACTGTGGTGGAATTTACCGTGGTGGATTGTACCTAGAACCGACGAAAACATGTCTGGCCATTTAGTCGAACATCCAGCTCACATCCATCTTTTCAAAACAAAGGAGAAGAAGAAGAAACTAAATATTTTTTGAAAATTTCAAAATAATCCTAATACATTCTGTAATTTTGTTTTTTTAATTATTGCGTCTTCAAAATCAATTTAAACAATACTTTTGTAAATTATTATAACTGAAATCAGTTTTATTTATTTTTTTATTTATTTTTATTTTTACTCACAATCAACTTGAAATTACTCATAGGGCAAGTAGAAATAAAGATTGTGGATAAGGAAGCAGCGATTAGACAAAATACGTTATTAATGGTCTCTGTACTTTAAATTTTCACGTTTTTTGTCTAAACTTGGGACGGCTTTTGATAAACTTTTATTATGGTTTAATATAACTTTTTCACAGAGTTGATTCTTAAGAAATGTATATATTGTTGTTGACCAATAATATTATAGGTTTGCTGCAGTTTAAAAAAAGAACGAGAATTTGACTCCCGAGATCCTGATTATTTGTATGTCATGTATCAACTTTTTCTATATATCAAACAACAGTTAAATTTTTCTTTAAAAACAAATTAATTTCTTATGAACCGCTATTTCCACAAAAGCTCAACCTAACGGAAAATATAACCATCTTTCATCCAATTTTAGTTTAAAAGAAAAGTTAAAACTCAAAAATTGATTCGGTTACACTGGAAACATTTAGTTGTGATAGGAAAAATATAATAGGTTTTTAGACTAAACAGACCATTATTACATTTAATGTAAAAAGACATCGTTCCTTTACCTTGGCGATAAAAAAGAATTTAAAATGTAGACATATAAACAAGTTTTTTGAAGCTTTAAATTCGAACAAAAGTCAAACAAATTGCTTTCTATAGACGATTAAAATAAATGTTTATTTTTGCTTTCTTTTCAAGGCTTGTTTTTCCTTGCCACGATTTCAATAACAGAGAAAATTTCTTAAATAAAATCTGCCGTAATAAAGTCACTTTTTTAAAAACAGCTGTTGATTTTTAACATACTGTTATGCTTGTTAATTTATTATAAGACAAGTGTGTTTTGTTCGGTTTTGTTGGAAAGCCTAATAAGTAAACAGAATTATCCAATACAGTACTATAGTATGCATTTTAGAATATTTTTGTGATCCAACTCATAATAAAAAATATTTCTTAAAAATATGCATTCAAGTAGGTTGCAGTCGTAATTGTTGATAAATTCAGTGACTGCATCTTTAAAACTCTCAAAAAATTTTTTCTTTTGCTTTTAATTTTTTAAAAAAATAGGACAACTTAACCAGTGCACTTGATTTATTCCAACTTATATTTGTTAACATAATGTACATAGATATTATAAAGTGGGGTCGAGTGGTTAAAGCGTTGGGACAGAATAAAAAAACCCCTCGCGCCATTCTGTTGTGTCCTTGGAAAAGACACTATATGGCAGTTTCCCCTGCTTGATGGTCTTCGCAAGCAGTCCTAAATTAAAGTTATATTTCTATTAAAATTTCAAGCTGACAGCAATATCTTGGCATCTCCGGAAGCAGGTCGGGGTAATTGCTTGCCCTGTGTATAGCGCCTCCGGTGCGTTCCTAGGAGTCAGGAGGATAAATTTAAAGATAAAAATAAAAAATAAAGAAGCTGAGCCTCTCAAAACAAGAACCACCAGACTCAAGTGCATAACTACTTCGATGCATAATTAACTCGAGTCGTGTGGTTCTCGTTTTAAGTCGGTTAGTTTCTTTATATTATGGTTAGGGTTAGGGTTAGATTTTCGAAGGTGCAAAGCAATGCTTTTCGGTTTCAGATGCAACGAAAGAATTTTTTTTGCAAGGGAAACTTGAAGCAGAAATTAACTAATGACAGCCTTATATCCAAGTTTTTGAAACCCACAGTTTATATTTTGCAAATTTTTTCGCAAATTCAAAAACATAACTTTGGCAGAGAAACTGGGTACAAAAAAT
Source organism: Diplosoma virens (assembly GCA_963680785.1). Lineage (NCBI taxonomy): Eukaryota > Metazoa > Chordata > Ascidiacea > Aplousobranchia > Didemnidae > Diplosoma > Diplosoma virens. The sequence goes on along the minus strand of OY796897.1, from coordinate 31,157,506 downwards.
ATTAACAGCCTCTGCAAATTATGCAGTTGTTATTTGAAATAAAATTGAAACAAAAAAAGCTTATGTACTCAAAGATTAATTGCATCTTCATTCATGAAAATATCGCCATCATAATATTGACTTTATTCTTTCCTTTCAAAAAAATGGCGATGGTGTGATGTTTAGAAAAACAGTTAATCAATGACCTTGACTTGCTTTTTAAAAAATACCCAAAGTATAGCTATCCAATTCAAACAGTGAAAAAAAAGAGAGTGCACTTAAATTTGATACATAATTAATAGACGTAACAGGCACGTTTATTAATGATTTTAATTTTATTTGCAGAATTAACAAAAATCTAAGTCCGTTTCACTTGTAAAACTTTATAAAATATTTTAAGTCACCCCATTTCGCGATATAGATTTCAACTTAAATTTTTTAACAACTTGGGATTATCCAAAATTATTGAAATAAAAACCTAAAGCAACACAAACATTTGCTTTTTTTTTTTGAGTATTTGATTAACCCTTTAACTGGCGTTTACTTCAAAAAGCATGATTGATCGCTAGTTGTGCTCGTGGCGATTGCGTCATATTAGGTAATGGTATTTGCAGCATTTTTATTTACCTTAAAATAGATGTCTGCTTCACCTTTTTTTATATTTTGTCATAGCATTCCCGAGTGTTTATTTATTAAAAATAATTCTCCTTTTAACTTCTCACTTCATTTGTTATCTTTTACAAAAATTCTTAAAAGATGTTGATGAATGAATATCAATAATTTTCTTGGTTAACTCTTTCAAGGGCGGTGGGATATATTTTGTCTTGCTAATTTAACTGGCGAATCTGCATATGAGACATTATTTGTCCCACTTTCAAATCTTTTATTGTGGTACTCCTCAGCCGCTTAAAAACAGTTTCATCATGCGAGTCATGACGTAACAAAACTGCTGAAACGTTTTGTCTGACTAATTCGTCGTAAAATAATTGGAATTTAAGAAATCGCGTTTTTGGGAGACGAGGCGCCAAACTAACAAGTTTCTGTTTTGAGATGACAAAAAGTAAAAAAAGCAGATTGATTGCAACAAAATTAAGCAAAGATTTTGTGCAGGTAAATTATACTTACTTGATAAGATAAATTATACTAAACGTCAATCGCAAAATTTTTGGATTAAGAAATGCTAGGTATAAACATTATGACTAAATTTATAGCTGAACATAAAGTGTCCCACCATGCAGTAACAATAATATTGTGCAGAGTTGGCCAAATTGAAAGTATTAAGCAACAGGTAAAGAACCGTATTGCACCTTCAATTTTTACTAAGTTAGCTGATATGAGATTATAACTAAATTTAGGCCCATAACTACTAGCATATTTGGCCTGTAAAAGTAAGTACTTTACGCCGTTGTAGGTATTTTCCTTTCTCATACGAAAATGTATTTGACCAGAATACTATAGTTATTTATTTTTTTGAGGTTTTTTGTGTGTAAAATGAAACGTTTAGTAAGATTACGACAACTAGCGATTCAATGGTGCTAGACCTAAAACAGATCTGTGGAGTACATTGTCAGAGTCGGACTTGTGAAACTCAGATGACGAGTTTATGGGACAAAAATGGCCAACGGACAAGTTCGTGAGACTCATCTTACAACTCTCGCTAGCAACCCATGTTAGGTAATAGTGTTTGGTAAAACACCTAAGCGTTTAAGGGTTAAAAAAAAATAATGCAAGTTTTCAGATATTTTTGTTAGATTCGTCTTTTTCTCACCAAAAGTAATTCCTTTCAATTACAAAACAAAAAACACACTTACAAACTTTTTGTGGATTTCGAGCATATTTTTTTCGTATTTTGCTGTCCCTGAAACAGTTAAAATTTCCTGAAAAATCTATGTTGTCGATTGTTTTCGTACAATGCCCAATTAATGCACCCGTCTCTTATAAATTTTAAATAAAAATTTTAAAGATTTTTGGAAAATAAATAATGCAAGTGTTAAAAATCAAATAACTAAATGATAATAAAATATGACAAAAAATGGTACATAAATAAAGAACAATACTTGTGATAATTTCCCCTAATTTCACATTACCAATAACGTAGGCCTACTTTTTAACTAATTGGCACTTAAACAATATTGTTTAGAAACGATATGACGAACCAATGCCGAACTCAACATGGTTGACTTTACTCACATGGTCAGCTTCTTCCCTCATTATATGCGCTTTCATAGCAGCAACAACAGCAGCGTTTCTACTGAAATTTATATCACCAAAAACACTCATGCAAATAGCTCATGTCGTGAACATGATTTCGGTGGCAATCATTTCATTGGGAGCTGGACTGACTGGATCATATGAAGCGTTCATCATCGGCCGTTTCTTATCTGGTTATGCATGTGGCATATGCTATGGTAAGATTTAAAAAAATTTCAATAAGATCTATAATTTAAAATCGTCTTTCAAACTATTTATTCAAACGGAGATCATTAACTTAAAAATTTTTAATTAAAACAGTGTTCTAATTCAACTCATTAGTAGATAAACCTATCAAGCAAGCGGAAAGCAAGTTTAAGGATGAATAATACGTAATGTTGTAAAAAAAATTTTAAATGCAAGCAAAAAAATAGAGGCTGTCAACAAAAGGAAAATTTTTCCCGCTTAAATAAAATGATCCAGATACAAATTTTCTCCCCGTTTTGTTTGGAATGGAAATTGATTGTATGTCGTATTTATATTCATCGATTACCGAGTTTTTAAACTGGGGGGTGTCTTCTTTGTAGGGCGTGAAAGGTTTATAAGGGAGGCGCGAGCAACTGGCTGCCAACTGAACAAATCATTCCATTTACATAAAATAAAAGAAAAAAATGAAAATAACAATACAGATTCCATGGAAATAGTCTAGTGGTAACACAATGTGCAATAATCAATCACGCAATGCAACCAAGTTGTTTGCAGCGTCATATTTGTACAAACACTTTGGCCATAAGGAGAAGTCTTTATCTTTTTTTTTAAAGCAAGAAAATCTATCTAAAAAATTGAAAATTACAAGTAAATGCTTTTGCCAATCTTCGTTTGCAAAAATAGTAGAAGCGTCAATCGAAATCACTCACATAATTTGCTAAAAAAAAGAAACCTCAAAACATTGGTGAAACATTGATTGACCCATGCATGCTAAAAGAAGCTAGTCTTGTTTTGAGAAAAATTTACAGCAAGAAAATAGCAAAGATTTTACTCTTGGATTCTACGATCAAATCACCCATTGGTGAGCTCACATTAGATATTGAGTGACAATTTTTAAAACTGCTTTACAATAGTTTACCTTGAAAAAATTTGTGGGTATCTGCATTAATGGTGGTCTGACAATGTTTGAATCTCAAAGTGAATTCATCGCGAAGATAAGAGAAAATTCCCAATGCTATTGAATCTCATTGCGTCATTCACCGAGAGGCTCTGAGTTCCAAGACTTTACCTATTGCCGTTAAAAATATCAGAATCAATTACACAACCCGTTAACCACGTTAAAGCAAGTGATGTCAATACTAAACTGTTAACCAAGCTTTGCAAGGACATGGAATCTCAACATGAAAGACTCTGCTTTTTTATACCTACATCCATGAGTTAGTTATCAAAAGTTAACATGTTAGCCCACGCGTAAGAAATAATAGATGTACTTATTCAGTATTTTGAAGCTCTAGGAAAACAAGATCTTCTTTTGTCAATCAAATCAAAAAAGTTTTGTTTGAAGTTGGCAAACCTCGTGGATATTTTTGGTTAAATGATTAAACTTGATTTTGCTAGACAATAATATCAACTGCATCAATGACTACGATGCCATCGATGCTATTGTGACAAAACCGGGGCTGTGGCATGGTCGAATTCGAAACGGAAATGCAGTATGTTTGCAAAACTAGGCATTGCTCTCGAAAAAACAAATTAAATTTTCGGGAAAGCTTAAAGTTGAGGCTAAGTTGTTGTAATCATCTTCCTGTTGAGTCCGTCCTGCAACCGTTATGTTATCGAGATATGGAAATGTCTTCTTTAGTCCCTCTTTTGACACCAAATTATCCATTTCTCTTTGGAAGGCCGGGACCCCATTCGTCAACCCAAAAGGAATTCTGGTAAACTCCCATAATTTTCGACTGGCCACAAAAGGGGTAAAAGGTCGATCACTCTCTGCAATCGGGATTTGGTGATAGGCACTGCGAAGGTCAAATGTTGAAAATACACAATACTTCGCTAGTTCATTAACTAAAAATTCAATTTTGGGCAGAGGATAGGCGTCAAGTTCGGTAAACAGATTAACTGTCTGCGAATAGCCAACAAACATACGATATTTATTATTTTCGGTATTCTTTACAACAACAATTTGTGCCCTCCATGGAGATATGCTCGGTTTAATTATACCGTCAGAATATAAACGATTAATTTCCCCGTCAATAAACGCTTGATCGATGCTATTAAAACGTCTAGATTTTACCACAATATATTTGCAATTTTTAGACAAGTTATGAAAAAGTGACGGAGTTTTGGCGGATACCAAAGAAAGTGTACAAGTTGGCGCACAACAAAATCGTCTTTTTTTCCTTTAAGTTTGAAAATTACTTGTCTATGCTGTGACAGGAAATACTGCCCCAGCAATATATCGCTACACAAGTTTTTTAAAACTTTTAGTTTTACATCATTATAATCACTTCCATTAATTTGCACATCAGTGTTACAATAACCGTGGATATTTTCAGTTGATAAAGACGAGGCCATCGATATGTTTTCGTAGAAAGGTATAATTTTCATCCCTAAGCGCTCAGCAGTGTCTGCGTTGATAAAGCTTGATGAACTTCCAGTGTCAATTAAGGCAGAGACTTCGGTATTTGCAATAAGGGCTGTGAGACTAGCATGAGTTAAACAATCAGGCGTTTTATGTATAGCACACAGCGAAGTGCTACACATACTAGCATTTGTAGTTTTGGCGGATTTTGATTTACATACATCTGAAAAGTATCCCTTTTTTTGGGCACTTATAGCATAGAGCATTCCTAGCAGAACAAATACTTCTAAGGTGGTAAGAGCAACCGCAAAACTAACATAGTTTACTCACGCTAGGTGAGGCCTTTGATGCGACGTGAAAAGTAGAATATGGTTGGGCAGCAATAATTTCACAACCAGGGTCTTTAGTTTCCGATTTTTTTTCTTGTAGTGTTGCGGCAGAGAAGCTTGATCGAATAATGTCTTAAGATTGAAAATAATATTAACAGTTCTTTTGTGCCAATTCCATGGCACAAGCTTTTTCCACAGCGGTTTCAAGGTTCAACTCACGATGTTCTCTTTTTCCACAGCGGTTTCAAGGTTCAACTCACGCTGTTCTAACAATCTTTGTCGAATTCCTGGAGATGTTAAACCGTTTATAAACGCGTTGCGAATCATTTCCTGTTTATATTGCACGCCAGTAACCGCTCGAAAATTACAATCCTGGGCTAGTTTTTGAAGTGAGAGCAAGAACCCATCAAGGGTGCGTCCAGGCTCCTGTTTGGCTGTAGCTAAGAAATGGCGCGCAAAATCGTCATTGGGTGCTTTGAAAAAAAGATCTCTTAGAGTTGCTATCGCGGTATCATAGGTGGTAGCTTCTTCAATGTATTCGTACACCTGATGGGATACTCAATTTACCAGAGCCTTTAGCCTATCTCTGTTGGTTGCTCATCCGCACACGAAGCATCCAAGACCTCCACATAATTCTCAAAGGTTTTGAGCCAATGGCTCCATTTCTTCGGAGCCGAGGGCGATCCTGCGTCCAAGTTGAGCCGAGATGGCTGCATAAACCGATCCATTACAGTGCACAATATTTAAGTTTAATAAATTGTTATAATCCAGAATCTAGACAATTTACCTGGCTTTATTAACTTATAATGTTTACTATATTATTATAAAGTAGACATTATAAGTACTATATTATATGACACTTTAACCTGTGAAAATAATGATCTGCAATAATAAATAATAAATAAGTACTAAGCAACAACTAACAACTAGGTCTGTATTTGACAGTTGCACAAAGAAATTAACACAAAGAAAAACACGTGCAGAAACCGAATAGTAGTACCGCGTTTCCAACGCTGTGACGTCATTATTACGACAAAAGTCTTCAAAAATATATTCGTGCAGCGTCAGAATCTCAAGTTGAAACACACTTCGGAACAGTTTTAGTGGTTTTATATTAACAACGAAAATTATTTACAAAAATGAACGTTCGAGTAAATAATAATAAACAAAACAAAAAGAAACACTCAATAACAGTTTTCCGAATCACCAAAAAACGCCGACACAAATATTATTTCCAAACAGTAAAATTTTGAGTTACAGTAGCTTACAGTATCGTCAGCCTTTCTAACTTCAAACCTTTTTTGAACTGGCGTTTTGTTCATTGCCACATGCTGGGCTCGCGTTGTGACGTATCACTAAAATGCTACAAAAGGCGCTGAAATAACCAAACTCTTGCGCGCGTTCTCTACAGTTGCGGTCCAAGAGTATTTAGGAAGCGTCGCATGTACAGGCGCTCAAACTTGCTGTAACAAAAAACGTAAAGTTAAAACCACAAAAGGTTTTCTTCCTTTCCATCCAAATAACACTTACTTAATTTAAAGTCAGTTAAAACAACAAGAAAGTTTTAGTAATCGTTTTTTTTTGCATTCTAAGATAATTACAATCAATTACGCCCCGCAGGTTCCATAAAATTTTAAAAAGAGGCCTACTGAAACAATTAGCTTGAACGTTTCTGGTCTGAACCATGCTAAAAAAATTTTGGACTTGGGCAAGTTCTTTACGCTTATTGCAACACGATTCAATTTTTACTTGTTCACTTTCGCGTCCAAACAGCGTTCCCAAACTGTTTTTGGGTTTAACCTGACTTGAAAGGCTAAATTTTTAATTCTAAATTTTGAGTAGCAAGACTTTCTGAAGTACACTTAGTGTAGCGAAAAATGAGAAATAGTGATACTTTGAAATATCAAAATAATTTTTTGAAAAAGCATTTCAATTACAATTAAGCAAATACCTTTTTTTTGTATTATACTTTTCCTTTATCTTTTGTTGCTAGATAAAATTTACAAAACGTTTTATTTAATAAGCATCGTTCTACCAATAGCTTTTACTGCATTTCGTTATTTATCATTTGTTATTGTACTGTCGGGAAATAATTCTTAAAATCCTTTTATACCTGTCTAATTTGATGTGTAGTATTAGATTTGTTTATTGAACTATAAATAAAAATAGTTTCGTACATATTTTAAGAAAAGATTAGTCAAAAAAAGTACCAAGTAAATAAAAACCGGTTATAGATAATAAAAAAAAACTTAAAACTAAACAGCATGTATTTTTATAGTTGCTCCGAGGAATTTTTTCTTTTCTGAAAAAAGTTCATTAACAATCAAAATTTCTACACAGACTCTGATAAAGCAAAAAACACTAGGTGGCGCGTAATATAGCGGTAAAGAAAACAAACTTTTTAAAATATCAATCTGGTAAAAAGAATTTCAATCAAATAATTAACCGGACTAGTATCTTGACAAAGCGTTTGAATCTTTTGCCAGCTTTTTTGTTATATAAACCGAAAAAATAACTTAAGCTACAGTAAATGAGCAAAAAGAAAACAATTTGTTTAATAATTTTAATTTTTGCTCAGTATTAGTTCCTACTTTTACTGCGGAAATGAGTGCAACTTCTAGACAGAGTTTTTGGCAATCATTTTTTGGAATAACTATAAGTTTCGGAGTTTTCTTGGGAACTGTGATTGGCCATCCTCATGTGAGTAAACGTAAAGTGTATTTAGTACAGATTTTATTGTTTCTATAAAGTTCTAAGTTAATTGAAGCAGTTTATTCCAAGTTGATTATGATGTTATAAAGTTGTTATTTTTCAAATCATAAAGTTGCTATTTTTCAAAGTTGGTATTTTTCTGAAGTTATCGTTATGATCAGCTTACAAATTGAAAGGTCTTTGACAAATTTTGTAATTAAGTTTTGTTTCAATTGAAGATTCTTTTTTTTTTTATCTCTATATTTATCCTCCTGACTCGCAGGAAAGCGACGGAGACGCTATACATAGGGTAAGCAATTACTCCGACCTGCTTCCGGAGATGCCAAGATACTGCTGTCCGCCAGTAATTTAGTAGAGATATGACTTTAATTTAGAACTGCTTGTCAAGACCACCAAGCAGGGGAAAGTGCGTTAAAGTGTCTTTCCCAAGGACACAACAGAATGGCGCAAATGGGTTTTGAACCGAGACCACGTTGATCATCAGTCCGGTGCTTTAACCACTCGACCACGCTGCCGACAAAAGATATTTGCAAAGATATTTGCAAACAAAAAAATTCATTTAAATAAGATTATTATATACAAAATATCTCACTATTTATATAACGACGTAAAAACATTTTAAAAGATTTGTCACAAAGCTTTATCTAATATTAAGTTTGTTACAAAAAATATTTATGAAACAATTTGTAAGACCAAATAATTTTGCTTGTTTTAAGCAAACTTTTTTATTAAGTCATTTACCAAATTTCTTTTATTAAAAATTGAATTTATGTTTTTCTAGACACAAATTGCAGTTAAACAGTTTTTGCAAGTAAGCAAAGCAAACAAATTTTCACAATAAAATATGACGCCTTTTAACGGTTCAAGAATATCGTTGCCATTTTAGCTTATTAACTTCTATCCGTAAAACTATGGCCCAGATGGTAGGTGCTTTCATGCAGCCTGGGCCGTGAGTAAGTCTGCTCATTGATTTTAAAAATGACAGACCAAAACCGAACCTATCAAAACGGAAGGGTATCCACCCATTCCGATGTTCAGTGTGGGTCTGCTAATCGGCAAACGTCCTTTTCAGGACGGGGCAATGTTAAGATAAAACTGCCCTTTTCAGGGCACATTGCCAACAAGTTCCGAAGACCCTCTATTCTTCAGCTGAACATCGAAGGCCTCACTGCAAGCAAGATGAACGTTCTTCATCACCTCGCTATGCAGTCTGAGGCACTCGTCATCCTATTGCAGGAGACCCACTGCACTGATGCAGAGAAGTTGGTACTACCAAACTACCAACTAGCTGGGTCTTCTTTAAGCAGGAAGCATGGCCTTGCCACGTTTGTCCACGAGCGACTGAGATACACGCTTTTGGACCAATCTCCACCGACATCGGAGATCGAGTGGTTGTGTGTGGACGTTAATGGCTATAAAATAGTCAACGTCTACAAGCCACCGCCAACGCGATTGCGAACCCTGGATCTCCCAGTGTTTCCTCACCTCTGTCTGCACGATGGCGATTTTAACTGTCGTCATGCTGACTGGGGTTACGACGACAACAATCCGGACGGTTGAGTGCTTGGCTGGCTGGGCAAGTATTAATTGTCTTGCCCTCCTATATAATGCCAAGGACGCTGCCAGTTATTATTCCGGCCGCTGAAACACTGGCACCAATCCAGATCTAGCTTTCGCTAGCGTAGGTCCAAAGAGTCGCTTACCGGATAGACGTGTCCTTGACAAGTTCCCCAGGTCAAAACATCGACCCTCGCTGATTACACTACCAAGGTTTGCTATGGCAGTGCCAAGCATGCCTGTTAAGCGATGGAAATTCCGCAAGGCCAAATGGAGTCACTACATTGCTTTGACGAATAAATTCGCACAGACTTTGTTGCCGCCTGATTCACTTGATGTGGATGCGGCTTACCAGGACTTCTATAACACCATTAAGAAAGCAGCCAAAAAGACTATCCCACGCGGGTATCGAAATAACTATATTCCGTGTTGGGATGCAGAGTGTGAATCCCTCTATAAAACATTTCTGCAGTTTCCTTAGGGAGACGACTCAAGTTTGGCTGCTACAGCTCTGCTTGCCAAGTTTGACATAAAGCGGAGGGATTGGTGGTCCGAAGCAGTTTGGAGCATTGACTTCTCACACTCAAGTCGAAAAGCTTGGAGTATTTTGAACAACCTTACTGGTAGGTCACGACACTCTCCTCGTCACTGTCCCGTTTCAGCCGATGCTATTGCATCTCAGCTGGTTAGAAATGGGAAATACGAGCTGTTGATCGCAAGTCATCTCGACTTATCTTTCAAGAAGTGTCTGACCTTTGCAGGGCCACAACACCAGACGCAGTAAATATCTCTGACAATTTTTCACAGAGAGAATTTGCTGCTGCCTTTCAACATTTAAAACCAGGTAAAGCTCCGGGACCTGATTCCATCTGCCCCGAGCTTATAATCCATGCCGGAGCTGCTTTGAAGTCCTGGTTACGTGACTTCATTTCTTCCTGTTTGCACCGACTCAAAATTCCCAAGATCTGGAGAAGAGCGCTTGTGGTCGCGATTTCAAAACCAGGAAAGCCCGTGGGGGACCCAAAGAGTTATCGACCGATATCTCTGCTCTGTGTTCCCTACAAGATCCTCGAGAGGCTTATCTACGCCCGCGTTGAACCATTAATCCATCCACTGGTCCCTGAAGAGCAGGCTGGATTCCGACGCGGGAAGTCAACCGTAGATCAAGTTGTTCTGCTAACCCAGAACATCGAGGATTCTTTCGAGGCTAAAAAGAAGGCCGGTGCCGTATTTATTGATCTGAAAGCTGCTTATGACACTGTCTGGCACCGTGGCCTTACCTGCAAGCTGCTGAGACTACTTCTGGATAAGCACATGGTCAAAATGATCATGGAGCTTGTCCGAAATCGAAGTTTCACCCTTACCACCGGTGACAGCAAGCAAAGCAGGCTACGCCGTCTTAAAAACGGCGTTCCTCAGGGATCGGTCTTGGCTCCCCTCCTATTTAACATCTATACGTACGATCTTCCTTCCATGATTTTCAGAAAGTTTGCTTATGCTGATGATCTAGCATTGTTGCATTCTTCTGGAAACTGGAAGGACTTGGAGGGGACCTTAAGCCAAGACATGTCCACACTGTCAGCGTATCTCCAAACTTGGAGGTTGAAGCTCAGTCACACTAAGACGGTGACCGCAGCCTTTCACTTAAACAACCGAGAGGCCAAACGTGAGCTAAAGGTCTACAACAACGGTAGACTTTTACCGTTCTGTCCAACCCTACTTATCTTGGGGTAAAACTGGACAGATCGCTTGCGTTTCGTCACCATTTAGTGGCATTGCACAAAAAACTATCATCGCGCGTCACACTGCTGAGGTGACTCGTGGGCTCGGGATGGGGTACTGGTGCTAAAACACTACGCATAGCTACCTTGCCCCTAGTCTACTCAGCAGCTGAGTACTGTGCGCCAGTCTGGTGTCACAGTGCTCATACTCGCCTCATTGACAGTGTCTTGAATGACGCCTTGCACATAGTTACTGGATGCCTGCGTCCCACTCCAACAGACCACCTACCTGTACTCTCAGGCATCCAGCCAGCTGAGCTTCGCCGAATGGGAGCGACACTCTCCCTGGCTTACCGTGGATCTCTGGACCCCGATCATATCTTGCATGGTCTTTTAAGTGGGTCCTCAGATACTTGCCAAGTGAGACTAAGATCCAGACGCCCGTTTGTGCCAGCTGCTTGGAATCTTTTGCATCCGCGCCTCTGAATAGACAAATTAAAAATGGAAAACGGAGTACTGTGAAAATGCTTCCAGGCTCCGTGCTTTTGTGCCCAAGACCGGTGCCAGACCTGTTGGAATGGGCTTACCCCGAGCAGCTTGGGTTAAGCTCAACCGCCTGCGGACTGGTGTTGGAGCGATTCCATTCCATTCCATGCACAAATGGGGTTTCGCTCCTTCACCGAATTGCGAGTGTGGCGCATCTGAGCAAACCGCAGACTATGTACTAACAGCGTGCCCTATACATCGGGCACCACATGGAGCACGAGGTCTGACAGTTTTGGATGACGAAACTCGATGCTGGCTTAATGACATCACTGCCAGCATCTGATCCAGGCAGTGCAGCAGTCTGGGGTAGTAAAAGGATAAACCCTCGGCCCCAGTTCTGTTTGTGTCTGACCTGGAGTGGATACCCTTCAAACGACGACGACGACGACGTCGAGTAAAACTATTTTACGGCAATTTTTACAACATTTACATAATTTGACTAAGCAATATTTTGTGAAGGTTTTGGGTTCAACTACTTTGTATCCCATTGTATTCAGTCTCGCCTCTTTGCCATCAATAATGTACCTTGGAGCAAGCATAAAATTCCCACAGACTCCTTTTTATTTGCTGCGAAATGGAAGTAAAGATAAAGCAAAAGAAGTTTTGATGCGGCTTCGCGAAGGCCCAGAGGTTATACAATGATTTAAACAATATAACCTACCGTAGTTCTTTTATAATAGCTGTAATCGTTAACCAAAACATAAATCAAAGTTAAATAGTTGTTAACTCTTAATACGTTTCTAATCAAAATTTTTCTCTCTTTTTTTCTGACATTACAAAGCTTTAACCACATTATAATTATTCGTAATAGAGTACTTTTGTTTACTTTTAGACGTTTTGATTCAATTTCTAGAGATTATTGAAAAAAATTGACATTGTGAATCCTCTGAAAAATTTCCAATCGTTCGTAAAAACTAACATCATTTTGGTTTGCTCCAGGCTTTTGACTTTCTTTCCTCTTTTTTATAATTTTTTTGCAGTTTTTTAAAAGTTTTTTAATGCGAGTTGTCGAGATTTCAAACATTTGAAAATTAGAAAATTATGGAAGTTTAAAGTTGTGGTTTTCAACTTTTTTAAGCCATGTTGTTCGCACTTTTTGTAAAACAAACTTTAACTATTCGGTAATTTAAGTTTGCAAATTTCTGTCACTAAAACATTGTAACATTTCAAAATTTATACTGAAATTTACATATGTATTACATGCGTTTTAAAATCATTTTTACTTCCAAAGGAGGCAAGCACCTCAAATCATAAAACGCTTGTCTCCGGGTTGTTTTACTTGAATTTTCATTTAAATTCAGCCCTTTTTTTTACAAATTTTACTAAAATTTTAATCATTAATTTTGCTCTACTTTGACTTCAACATTTGCTTTGATGGTGCAAATACAGCAAGATATCAAAATCAAATATTATCTTGATCTCCATTTATCTTGATCTCCATGTAGCTACCATGCTGAATGAATGTTTTGAGCTTCCCAGGGCTAAACATTGCTCCGTTGATAAGGAAATAATACCCTTTAGATGAAGGCTTCTGCAAACAATTTATTAAAAGCAAAACAAATCCTGTAAAAGTTAAAATCTTTGCTATATGTACTGTAAACAGTCGAAAAGGTTCTTTGATTTTAAAATCTACCAAGTTTCAGGCACCGAAGTTCCAAAAGCTACGAACGATCTTGGCCTGAGAGCTTCTTTTGTTCTTAGGTTTGCTCATTTTTCTCAAATCATTTCCCTCAAGCCACAGCTTTAAATTGTATATTGTTAGTTATTTTACTTTAATGCCTCTTATTCAGAATTGAAAGACAAAGAAATTTATTTTCTCGTTGTGTTAAAAAGCAATTGAATTGCTGTGTTAAAAAGAATTTAAAAAAGGAGAGGCGAAGCGCAGTATAAGCAAAATTACTTATGACGGAACTATAACTACTGTGCGCTAGAAAGATAAAACTCTTTCAGTCCGGTAGCATCTACGCTGTAGACTTCCTCTTTTGCATCGCATGCATAGCATGCAAATTAGTGCCATGCTATGATTCCGCAAACAGGATTAGCGACAGCAAACATTTGCTGCACGGACAATTGTTTGCGTTTCGACGCGGAAAATCTTCTTTTGTAGTGCGATTATGTAGAACCGCGTGCGAACATACACAATCTCGTCGAGATCACTCGTGTGCGCTAAAATATCCGAACTTGTCGATCGCTTTTTTTCGAATAAATCGTTCATTTCATTTCTTTTTTTAAAAATTTTTTTTTCCAATGCAAAGTTCAGATCTTTAGCTATTGTTAGCGACTAAAAAGTTAAAATATTTTGCCACACTGTGGCACAAGAAGAAAAAAACAATATTTGAAGAAAAACTAGGGTCAATACTTTTATTTATTACTACCTCATTTTTTATTCAATTTTTATAAATTGCATATTATTTTAATTACAAAGAAACAAGCTTTTAGATGATATAAACTTTGAATTTCTCCATAAAAAAATGCAGCCGTAACTAATTATTAAACTTAGAGAAAATTTTTGTCTTGTTCGATACCGAAAAAATACTCGAAGCGAAAGAGGTCATCGAATAAGACAACATGCAAAGATGGTCAGAAAGCCAAAAGAAAATTGTAAAGATGTATCAATCCCATTGTGTGCAACTTTACAACTGCAATAGAAGAGAAGTTGACAATATTGATTGTTTCATATCGTTGTACAGAATTAAAGCAAAAACCAGAAAATAAATTGTTTGCTCAACTTTCTATTTTTTAAATTTTTTGTTAGTGTCTTTGTGCAATTTTTGCAACGAAGTTGCAATGGATCTTCTTCAGTAAATCACTTTCCATATGCCAAAAATCTCAGTTGACAGTCCAAAAAATTTAGCAGAGATGCCTGAAGTGTACTCATACCCAGCACTAAATCGACCAAAGCCCTGGCTTTGATTGAACAAAGACCAGGATCAGATATGCAGTATATTGCTTTTTAACATTGGTAGATCTATGTTGATGGTATTCCTCTTCGCTGTAAACTTGATGGTTGCGACAGCAAAAGCCATGTGAAAAGCAAAAAATGTCTTGTGAGCCTGTGCTTGACCAGAGCAAAACTGTTTAAAAGATTTCATGTTAAGTAAAGTCATTAATGATGTACCACATTAGCAGTTTGATTTTATTGAGAAGAGACAACATTTTTAAATGCCAATAATCATTTATCACATGGCATTTGGAAATTGTCAAGTTTGCTGTTTTTGAACTTTTCGAGTTGCTTTGAGTGGTTTTCGTTCTATTAACCCATTAATTCCAAAGATAAGAAGTTTAGATATTTGATATATATATTTGATTAACATAGCATTTTTATTCAAGGACTGAATTCATTTTAGTATTGCCTGTTACCGTTTTATTCATCGATCATATCTAAATTGTTTAAGGGATGGAGGAAGGGAACAGAGTTTGAAATCTTGTTTTTGCCGACCATTTTACTAAACTTTTTCAACTAATTACCCACATAATATTTTTTTTCGAAGTTTCTGAAACACAACTTTTGTGCTTTTCTTCAACAGGAAGCTGTTGATGACGAATTGGAAAGCATAGAAAAAGAAGTTAATACTTCTGGTACAGTAATCGGAATACATCAAATTATTACAACAAGACAATTCAGGTGATTGTTGTCAATTATTAGCAGTTGATTATTTAAAATGAATAATAATGCAGACCTCAATACAGGCCAATATATTTAAATCTTGGTGTTTTACTGTAAAACAACAGACAATGTCACTGTTTTGCTTTTTTATATATAGATCATAATATTATTTACATTCACACATAAAAACAACATCTTTAATACGTACATTAAACAAGTACTATGAATAAATACAGCTGTAACAATTTATAAGTTATTTTTATTAGGAAAATAGTTGTACGTAATTTTTAATTTGGACTACTACGAGTATTATTAATTTGGACTACTCGTATTTCCAAAAATACAAAAAAAATTAAAAGTTGCCATGGATGTTTTGTCAGTTTGGATAAAGTCTACATCGTATAAGGATGACTGTATAAATGTATAAAGCAAAGGCCTTGAAGCAAAACAAATCATAACTGATTACATTCATAAAAAAATGACATTATACATTAATCTAGCAAAGTTACGAATATTGACAGTTCATAACAAAAACAATATATATCGCATAAAATATTGTCGGCAGCTTGATAAAGTGTTTAGGAAGCCCGCGATTATGATCAACCTAATCTCGGTTCAAAACTTACTCCCGCCATTTTGTTGTTTCCTTGGGAAAGAAACTTTACGGAAATTTCCTCTGCTTGGTTGCTTTAGCAAACAGTTCCAAATTTCAGTCACATCTCCATAAAACCAAAAAACTAAAATAAAAATTTAAATAGGAGAGCAATATCTTGGCATCTCCGGAAACAGGTCTGGATAATTGGTTGCCCTGTGTATAGCACCTCCGACACTTTCCTGAAAGTCAAGAGGATAAATATAAAAAAGAATAAATGAATGAATGAATGAATACAGAAACATAATTTAAATAGATAATTCAAGTTTGGGGGACAAATAATAATTATCTTTTAAAAAGTTTTTAAGCAACACTGCTTGATATACAAAAAATTCTTTCTATAGCAATCTCGACAATATTTTTTAAATAATAAAATTCAAAAATTAAGAACTTTTTTGATTGATCCTAATTGACCTTAACTTGGTCGCTGCTTTTTGTTTTAAGCAAAGTCATCTTTGTAATTACGATGCTTAATTTTATTTAAAAATTGAATCTGAACATTTCAATTAGGAAGTAATTTTTAATTGCTTTCCTCAAGGGCACAACAAAAACCACTCAAAGAGATTGAGTATGAAACTCATCTAAACTTGCATTTTGGAGTGTTAGTAAATTAAATTATCCGCCAACTTACCATTAAATTCTTATCATTTAAAACATTTAACTGCTAATAATTTCCACAAAACAGTTTTTGAAATTTTTAAATTTTGACTTGACTTTTCAAATTTTGAAGCACAATTTCAGCTCTATATAAACCAGGAGCATCCAACTATTTATCTCAATGGGGCAAAATTTGATGCTACAATTTCAAAGTTTTTTTATTTTTTACTTTTATAACAGCGTTTGAAAAGTTTTGCTAAGTTGCTACGAAGAAGCAAAATTTTTTTATAGAAACCAACTTTTCGGGGTTTTGGTTCTGCTGGGAAATTTAATGTTATGTGGAGTAAATAATATTGGTTTTTATTCAACTTTGGTATTTATTGAAGCTGGAGTTGAACCCAATAAAGCAAGATTTGCTACAATAGGAATTTTTACTGGTCAATTCATAACAGCTTGGATCGGGGTATGACGATGTCTTAAAATAATTTTGGTTTACGTTTAAATTTAAGTAGTATTTAAACCAAATAACAAAACTTGATTGCTTTTGTCTGTTACCAAAAAATTGTTTTTTAAATTGACTAAAATTTCTGGATTCTTTTGACATTTTTTGTAAAGAACTTAGTTTTTTTGTTATTTTTAAGGTTGCAGTTTGGTCTCTCTGTAAGTTTTGAAATGACATACAACATTTTTCCCATGTTGCCTTGGTCATCGAGCAATATAAAAAAAAATCTGTGTTCAGCTAAATGCAAGAAAAATGTCTTCATAAACGAGTTAACACAATGGGATTATAAGGACACTGATTGATATTCTAACAATTAGACAAACTAACTTTTTGAGAATTTTACTTTGATTTTAGTTTGATAAAACTTCTTTTGTTTAGACAAAGATTGTTGAAAGATTCGGAGGAGTTCGAGTTTGCATCGTTTCAAACATCATGCTGTTTTCCAGCTTGATTCTTTTTACTATTGTTAATCTTACTCGTCATTTGGCTCCTGCAGTTCTTCCTTACTTCAGTGTCTTTGCTGTTGCTGTATTTGTGATGACGTAAGTTTTTATCAAGCATTTTACACCATTCAAAGTTATCTATCTGTATATAAAATAATTAATTTTTAATTTATTTACAAAACTCCGTTCAGCAGATGTTTCTCATACATGTTATAAGGAGTTTGCTAAAATAATAACGTTGGTGTCTTTTTGTTTAAGCTGTTCAAACCCTAAGCATTTTATTTTGCATTTTTTTACAGCATCTTGCTTCAGAATTTACATTGCTAAGTTGAGCACAAGAAAATTCTTTTAGCAAAGTGATAGTAGCAGTTGAAAAAATAAAGCATTAATACTTATCACAAAGACGTCTTAGATCAGGGTTTCCCAAACTGTTAGTTCATCGGTACCCTTTGGACACTGTAACAGGTTTGCATGTACCTCCGAAATTTTGTGACGTTTCTCTAAAAAAAGGCTTTCAGTTAGAATCATCCACTAATTTTCCCCCAATTCATGCCCAAAATCAAGGTGATCTCTGAAAAAAAAAGTCTTTACTTTGAATCAGATACAAATTTTCCCAATTCATGCCGAAAATCAAGGTGATTTTTAAAAAATGAAAATTCTTCACTTTTCAGCAGCCACAAATTTTCCCTATTCAAACCCAAAATCACGGTGATCTGTAAAAAAGTCTTCCCTCTTAATTGTCCTGTTTGACGTAATAACAATCGACCGGATTTGAAAATTTTAGAGATTTGAGTCCATTATTTCTTCCGGACACGGAATTTAACTTAAATAAGGATATTCTCTCACATAATAATGTACCCCTTGAGAAGCCTAAATGTACCCCAGTTTGGAAACCCCTGTCCTAGATAACGTTGTTTTTGGTTTTTTAGGAAAAAAAGCTGTTTTTTGGTTCAATCTTTTTAACACAGATTGTACATAACTGGTTCCACAAAAAATTAGTCAGTCAAAAGCAATATTTGATAAAGTGCTACAATTATAATAATACTTTAAATTTTTTATTTAATTACTCTGTTAGGTGGGGTGGAGGGACCAACATAGCTACGTTTGTTGTGATTGGTGAGATAACAATTGAACCAACCAGAGTAACTTGTATGACGTATGGAAACGTCGTCTTGTGGACAACGTCATGGCTAGTTGGATTTTTGCCTCCATACTTGAAGGTATTCACATTTTTGTAAATATAGATTTCGATCAATCGATTGCGACGTCTCAGATAGTTGATTGCATATGTTTTTGAGTAAGCTAAAATGGTTTAATTTAGGACTTAAAGTGAGATCACTACTTTTTAAGCACTTTTTATAAGAGATCACTTTTTAGGACTACTCTATAAAATACTCCGTATGAAATTAATAATTATAAAACTATTAGAAGTCTTCTTTAAAAAAAATGACATTACTAGTGCCCTTTTAAACTAGGTATAAAAAAAATTAAGCCAAAATAACTTGAACATTTTGAAGCGGAATAGATCTGAGAGTAGTTGGCATATAGTTTCCAATTTTTAAAAAATTCTTGTACCACCAATTGAAAAACTTATTTTAGAGAAAGTTTTTTTACCCTTTTATGCATAAAATTAGTTTTTTAATACGTAAACTATAAGCACATATTTTGATGTGTTAAGATTTAATTAGAAATTTTTTTACGGTTTTGCCAACAGTTTAATAAAATAGATAAATTAGTTAAATTTCAAACAACAAAATTAAATAAGCTAGGTCGAAGAAAAGCCATATATCATCCGTTTATATTTTAATTTTACATTGTTTCAATTAAATTCGAACAATCTAATTTGGCATGAAAAAGTAGCAAAAACAACCTAAATAAAAATGAGAAATGGAAATACAATTTGATATATAAAAAAGTTTAAGAAAGTTATATTTAATTTTGCAACCAACTTTATTTTACAGCTTGGATTAGGAAACTATGCCATGGCTCCTTGGATTGTTTGTGGAATTCTTGGTCTCCTTTATATGTGCATTTGTCTTCCTAACACCAAAGGGCAAACACGTGAACAAATTCAAAAAAGATTAAGCTCAAAAAATTCTTTAAGCAGTTTAAGATCAACAACACCTTTGACTGAATGATGGTTATAGTTTGTTTAAAGTTTAAAAAAATTTACGTAGCCTAAAAATAACTGTATTAACGGTAGCCTACAGTCCATTCATTAAAAAACTTTTAAATAAAAACATGAAAATTCAATATCAAAAAAACTCTCTTATAGAAAAACCTTTGAGTGTTTTATTATATTTTGAATTATTTTAACACAATTAAACAAAGACTCTAGCTTTGTAGTCTTGTTTGTTTGTTTTTGAATCAATAGCAAATTAATGAAATGTACAGTATTTTGAACGATTACTACAGTGTATATAGTACCACAAAGGTAAATATGTTGTTTAGACGTATTGTTGCCGCGAATCGACTACTTGCTTCGACGCCGAAACAAGTTCCTTTAAAATAAAAATAAAAATTTGGTTTAATCCTTTTACACAATGCAATCTAATAAATTTTGAGGCTTTAAATTTAATCCATAAGAAGAATATTATAATAGTAGCATTGCTATTATTATTTTAACACAAGAAGCACCGAAAACTCGCGCTACATATAAGGACCAGAGCGATCAATTTTTACCGATTATGCAAACATGTGTTTATCCATTGTTGCGCTACAATATTTTGACAAATGTTAACAAAGGAAACAAATACAAAGAAACTGGTTTATTGAAACTCAATCAGCAATATTTTGCATGTCAAAATTGTTACCTTTTCGGATGTGTGATTGCCATGGCAGGCTTTCTTGAAGTTCTGGCAGAAGGAGCTAGACTTGTTTCTTCATAAAACAAACTGGCACTTCTTTCTTTTTTGAGCTTAGTGTGCTTCAGCAGTGTTTGCTGGCAATGTATTGCTGGATGTTTGAGTTACTGCTGATAAGTAAATAACGGACCCCACTTCATCTTTTGGCTTGCAAAGTTTTTTTATGAGCTCGAGCAGAAAATACCTTCTTGACAACTGTACTTTCGTTGTACTACAGTAAACGATGTAAGAATTTATACAGGCACAGTCGAGGATTTTGAAAACGCAGCCATTGAGTACCGTCTACTGGAACTCTCGCAGGTATGATATCCAGACATCTGGTCCAGCACGTCCACGGCCAGCTTAGATTTGTTGTAATACTGTACCGTCTCTGGCGGTTTTTTTGTGGCCTTGATCAATATTTATGTTTCTGTGCATTGAAATCAGGATACATACAACTTTCTTTTTTTGCTTTGTATATTGTCATGCTGCAACCGGATGGTGAAGAATAGATATCAAAAATATGTAATTGCTTGTCTTTCATTGCCAGATCGATGTTTGGAACCTCTTAACGTTGTTTTTGTACAGTGCTTAAGATTGTTGTTTTAAGCTGCTTCAGTTCTTCCATTAGCTTTAGGCTGGTAAAATAGTTGTCGGTTGTGACATTTTAACCCTTTTTGAAATAAGGCTGTAAAAGGGTCATGCACACAACACCCGAAAGATCGTTACATCTGCCTCAACCGGGAATTTTTCCTAAATATGGTTTTCCGTTGCACAGGTATTTTGACTTAGCATGCGCTAAAAGCCAAAACTTTATCCCAAAGTTTTCTGGCTTTTTAGCCATATACTTTGAAAAAGGGCACCTGGTTTTGCATAGAATAAGTTGTTTATCAATAGTCAAATCAAAGCTTGTTATGTAGCACTTCTTACAGTTTTCTATAGAACAACCCCACACCTCGGAAACCAAACAAACTTTGTCAGTCTGTCCTATTTGCCTCGGACTAAAAAAGTCATTGAATCTCAGGTGTTTCATGATTTTCTGATACCTATTACGTCCCATGGTATTTCCAAAGGTTGAATGTCCCCGTTTCTTGCTTTAAAGTTGCCTAATTGGCGTATTGTTTTAGACAACAAATTAGCTGCAAAAGCTCTTCCCATACCTAGGCCACCAGTTATGTTTTTCCACACAGTTCCGTTTCCTGCTTTTAACACCCGGACACTATTTTGAGATAAAGAATTATCAGAAGGAAAAGCAGCAGTTGAGTCTTGCGCATCTTCACTGCTGTCTGTGACACTGTCAGAACTTTCAACTCTAGCATTAGAAGTAGGAATAAGATCCTCATCCTGCAGGTCAGTTTCTTTATTCTCATCACAAGAGTCATCGAACTGATCGGTTCGAAAACCGCTGAAGTACTTGTTGGCCACGAGCCATTATAAGAAAAAACAGTCTTAAAATTAATGCAAACTTTCTACAGAAATACATATTCCGAAGAACTAGCCATCAAGTTTATAACTAAAACCAAAGTTTTAAAAGCATCTCAATACTGTGCAGTTAAGCACCAAATCCAGCTACATAAACAACTACTAAACTTTGGGCTACTAAGAAAGACATTAGAACTACCACCTAAATATCAGTCACTCTCTGAGACAGCACACCCATTCTGAATCTCAGTAAAGTCTGCAAGACTGCTAACACTGGTCAACACGATTTTTCTTGCATGGACTTTTTTAACTGATTTTGGGTAATTTGGGAGCGCTGAATCCAAATTTAGTGTTAGTTTTTGCTCATCACGTCACGTTTTTGAGATATGAAAATTTAATGTTTAAAAAAATTGCTAAATTTTGCCAAAAATTAAAAAATTTATGTTTCGTTTAAGTGCCCTTAAGTGGAATAATGTTTACAATGGAAGGCAGCATCTCCTTTAAAATGACTTTTCAAAGCTATTTGTAATCTTAAACCATGTTTGTATATTATTGACCACATCATATATAAATAGTAAATACGTGAAATATATTAAAAATACAAAATCTGGAGCATTATGCTCAGCACAGGTACGACATCAATGAAAATCTAAGTTTTTTTGTTTTGTGTCATTCTTACAAAATTACATTCCAGGTTTAAGCAAAACCAAGCAAAAAATATACGAAAAAGTAACACTGTCACATCGCAACAATCAGTACGACTGTACACAACGCGTAGTTTAGAACAGGGCTTCTCAAACTTTTGTGTTCTACGACCCCATTTTAAAAAATAAATTTTTGTGCGACCCCTATATGTGCAGGCTAATTTTACATTAATTTTTCCTGTGGAAAACCACACGTGTGCAGGAAAAATTATGTACAGCATCAGTGGTGGATATTCCAATTTAGGGGCCCGAGGCAAGAATTTTCAAAAAATTTTGTTACCTGAGAAAAAAAGAGGTCTGATCTGAGCTTGCATATTTTCTCTCAAAATCAGGGTGTTCTCTGAAAAAAAAAAAAGGTCTTCACTTCCATTTGCTCTCAGTTTTCCCTATTTTTGTCCCAAAATCAGGGTGTTCTCTAAAAAAAAAAATCTTCACTCAGAATCAAACTGCGATTTATCTATTTTCGTCGCCAACTTCAGGTGTCCTCTCAAAATGCCAATTTCTTTCGCGACCCGAAAATTATTTTAGGCGAATAGTTTGAAAAACTCTGGTTTAGAACAAACAAAATCACATTATGGCATCAAAAGTTTTCTTTTTCTTGCTAATCTTTTATGAACTGCGTAAGGGACGTCTCTCATCAAACTCCAGCAGTAATCTGCCATCATGTTGCAGTTCCATTGACCTCGATAACGTTCTTCCATCACTTTGACATCCCGATGGAAACGGTCTCCTTGCTCCTCACTAACGTCGCCAAGATTCGCGGGAAATTCGCTGACGTGGCTGTGCAAGTAGTGCACTTTAATGCTCATTTTGCACCCAAGATCTTGTAGGCTGAGAAGAAGCTTCTCCACCAACTCTATATAATTGTCAGCTCTCTTATTAACAAGGAAGTTATGGACCACTTTAAAAAATTCTTTCCAAGCTCGAGCCTCAACGACAGTCATTGTAGTCACGAAATACTGGTCCCTGAGCAACGTTTTCATCAGAGACCCATCAAATATCCCTGCTTTTTTCTTCTCATATCTAAGGCCAGGAAAGGTTGAGCAAATGTATCCAAAACATTCTCCAGAACGATCAAGTGCTTTGACAAATTGCTTCATTTGTCCAAGTTTGATGTGTAGTGGCGGCAAAATGTTGTTTTTCCAATCAACGAAGGGGTTATTGACGATATTGTTTTCTCCAGGTTTTATTGTATTCCTTGGTGGCCATTCTTTTTTTACCCAATGCTCTTCGTTGGATTTACTATCCCAGTAGCATAAAAAGCAAGGATATTTGATATGACCTTCTTGTTGCCCTAATAGGAAATTCATCATTTTTAAATCCACACACATTAACCACTAGTGAACGCAGTACTTTAGTCTTTCAAGCACAACCTTGATGTTTTCGTAGTTTTTTTACAGAGTGACAGAGTGTCCTATAAGGATGGATCCATATTGGTTACCATTATGGAGCAGGACACACTTAAAGCTTCTTTTTGAGCTATCAATAAAAAGTCTCCAGTCATTTGAATAATATGCAGGCAAACCCATATCAAGAAGAAGCCCCTCAATATCTGTACAGTAAACAAGCTGGCCATCAGACTGAAAGTACTTTCTTAATTTCTCTTCACGGTTACGATAAAATGAAACACTTGTACCAGCTTTGAGAAGATGTTTTTCCTGCAGTCTGGAAGCCAGCACTTCAACGGATTGCTTTGGCAAATTTAAATTTCGTATCAAATCATTAAATTCAGACTGACTATACAAAGAAACTCGGCCAGCATTTCATGCCTAGTGCGCTATATCCTGTTCTTCATCATCATCATCAGAATTGGTTGAAGACGTGGAAGACCTAAGCTTGTCCTGATCAATATCCGGATCAATATTGGTGAAAATGGGTACAGGTACTTTATCACTATGGGGAATCGTTTGCATAGCAGAATGTATGTTTGGGTATTGCAAGTGTTGCTTGTTTTTCTTGATGAATCCTTTGACATTTACGAGGCAGAAGTAGCAGTCATCCACGCGGTTTTTGGTTTTCTCCATACCATTGGCACACCAAATTTGAGCTTTGCATTCTTTCCTTGAGACCAGGATCTCAATGTTTCGACACACGTTGTGCAAACTTGATGAGGCGCCCAAATTTTTTCCTGGTCACCAAGCGGTACTCCAAAATAACCAAGGTAAATTTTTTTGATAAAACTATTGATATTACGTCTTTAAGGTGGTAAAGTAAAACAACCACAGATATAACAGAAAATATCTGGGTCATTGCAGCATTTTCTTCGCTTGGAAGTCACAAACATGTTAAGATCTTAACGTAAGATGAAACAGAACAAAAGCTTTAAAAACACTAAACTGTAAATATTACTGAACCTGTAACATATTAACAAACACTCCTGTTTAGAAACTATTGCTGTTACAAACAAACATATGTTTCAGAAGAACAACCTTTCTTAACCTTACTACCTTGTCTGCAAAGTGCAATTTTGGTAACTTTATGGCTAGTTCTCGTATCCAACATCGAAATAAGAAGTTGATTTTCTCACAACTTTCCGGCACCATAAACAATATTATGGCCTTTTTTTTCCATTTTGCAAAACTGGTTTAAAAACTATGCTTTTGAAGTTGCTTTTGTGCTTGATTAATGGTATCAAACATCTGAGCGAATGAGCAACTTTCACACAATGCAGCACTACAAAACATGCAAATTGCACAAAAACGTGATGTGATAGAGAACATCTGAGCTCAGATTCGGATTCAGCACCCCAAAGTTACCCTAACTCCGTTCTCAAAGTCCATGCAAGAAAAAAAAAATTTTTTTTTGTTGACCAGTGTAATCATTCGAGCACCACTTCTCAGAAATCCATTGTATTATCAGGCCATCTGTTGTCTCGCTGTTGCGTAATTACATTGCTAGTAGCAAAAAGACCTTTTTCACACTTCTATCCACCGCTTGAGAGACGCATAATCCTCTTATTATGCACCGATCATTTTTGACCAATTATGGTGTAGAGATAAATGTGTGAAATGCTCCATCTGCGAAAGCTCAAAAAGAAAAATTCTTACAGCTAATTAAACTTTATTAAAAGTTAGGAAAACTCACAAAGTATGACAAAGCAAATAGCACGAACACAAAAAATACGAAACGTCAAATTCAAAAACCGTAAAAATGACCGGTCGGGACTTCTAGTGTTAAAAATAGCTTTTGCCTTTATTTTTTGTTATTTTTATGGTCGTCGTCTTTTAGAAGGGCATCCACTTCAGGTCATACACAAACAGAACTTGGGCCGAGGGTTTTATCCTTTTACTACTCCAGGTTGCTGCACTGCCCGAATCAGAGCAGGCAGTGATGGTATTGAGCCAGCATGTTGTTTTGTTTTGTCACCTAAAACTGTCAGGTCTCGTGCTCCATAGGGTGCCCGGAGTACGTGGAACGCTATTAGGACGTGGTCTGTGGTTTGTTCAGGGGCGTCGTACTCGCAATTCAGTGATGGAGCGAGACCCCATTTGTGTATGGACAATTGGAATCGCTCAGCACCAGTCCGCAGGCGATTGATATTAACCTAAGTTGTTCGGAGCTAGACTGGATAAGTTCATATTAATGATGCTATTATACAACTATACTTATAACACCGTATGAAAATCAGTACTTCTATTTCATACGGTGTTATTACGCTCCCTTCTGGTAGAGCACTTTTATCAGCAACCTTCATCATGGAGTTAAAGCAACTATACTTATATATAGTTAAACACGAGGATTTATTTGATTAGAAATCGAGCTGCTTTAAAAACGAGAAGCATAATTATTTCACTGTAAATCCAACGGACTACCTGTAGTCTTCCAGGCAGGAGACATCACCACACAAGCCAGACAACAATACGACTCAAAGCAGCTATAAGTATTTTTTAGATTTGCAGCTCAAGGCGACCTCATGACCGAGAATAACCCGACAAGTGGTTAAGCAAGTGCTTACTCTCTTAGAACTTGGCAAGCGAATATTGATGTCTCCTGCCTGGAAGACCACAGGTACGATTTGCAGTGAGATAAGCATCACTGACGAGCTCTAACAAGAGCGAAACTCGAGTCTGGTGCTTCTCGTTTTCAAACAGCTCGATTTGTAATGAAATAAATTTTCGTGTTTAAGTATATAAAATTGAAATTCTTCATTCGCTTGGCAAGTTTTAAGAGAGTAAGCACTTGCTTAACCACTTGTCGGGTTATTCTCGGTCATGAAGTGCGCCTTGAGCTGCAAATCCGAAAAATACTTATAGCTGCTTTAAGTCGAATTGTTTTCTGGCTTGTGTGGTCTAGTGGTATGTCTCCTGCCTGGAAGACCACAGGTAGTCGGTTCGATTTGCAGTGAGATAAGCATCACTGACGAGTTCTAACAAGAGGCGAAACTCGGGTCTGGTGCTTCTCGTTTTCAAAGCAGCTCGATTTATACTTATATTATAATACTTATATTATAATACTTATATAATATGATGTTATATTGCAGCCTATATGATTTCTGTCAGGTTTTCTTGGATTCCATTAGAATGGTGGGGCCCATAAGCGGCGCAGACTGGATAATTTCATCCTAATAAAAAATTAATTTTGTATAATAACTATAGCGTAAAGCCCGCTTGAAAGCCGGGCTTGAATTTTTTTTAAATTGGTAAATTGGGCTTAAATTTAACCCTGGTTTTTAGGTTCTGCAAATTGTTAAAAAATGGTTAAAAAAACTTTGTTGGTCATGCACAGATTCAATTAGTTCGTTTGACACACGTCACTAATTTTTTACAGTAATATTATTAAGATTAAAGTGAGGATGAAAAAATTGCAAAAGACTTGATTTTTTTAATATATCCGACCAATTTGATTGACTTTATAGTGCAAATACAAAAATCGAGAACTTTTAAACAACACATAATCGGCTCTCAACTACTTATAAAGGCTTTCGGTATATATTTATCACAAAGAAATTATAACCAAATATAAATAGTATCACAAAAACAAAACATGTGAAAATCTATTTATCCGGACTTTTTCTTGTTTTTCTCAAATTTTAACTCTTCCTTTAGTAAAAAAAATTCATTATAAAATTGCCAGAAACTCAGATATGATTAGGAAAACAAATTTGTAAAAACTCTAAATAAAAATCGCTTTATTTATTCTTGATCAATGACTTTTATTCACAATCAGTTTGTAATCTATTGAAAGTGGGCATTAAAATGAAGGTAAAGTGCGTCATTACTTGCACATGGTCAAATACTTAAGATAGGACAAATTGAAATAATTAAGTATGCATATCCAAGCTATATTGAGAGAGAATTGCGCAATTGTGGATGAAAGATACTACAAACTCAGACCAAATACAATATGGCAAAAAAAAAAAAAAAAATCGGCCGGCAAAGAAACCCGCCAACAAAATTAGAAATTGATAAAGTTCTTCTAAAGAGCAATTTATCATAATAAATTTGAAAAGAAAACTTAAAAGTAAAAAGTAACAAACCTTTAAACCACTGGTTCTCAACCGTTTTGCGCCTGCGGCACATTTTGGAACCTTTTCAAAATCCGCGACACCTTGGACCAGAATGAAGATCTCGATTTTCGTCCCTAAAAAGTAGTGTTCTTAAAAAAAGACTTCACTTTGAATCGGGGTCAAATTTCTTGATTTTCGCCTCTAAAATGTAGTGTCCACTAAAAAAAAGGTTGCGTAGCAATGGATTAATGTTTCTTACAACGTTTTGCAACACACTTGAAAATCTTTTTGCGACACAGTACTGTGCCGCCGCACACAGGTTGAGAAACACTGCTTTAAACCATTCTTTCTTCAGGCAGTCTATGCGCTCATCCCAAAACTTTTCTGGATTTCGATACTATTATTGTTATTATTATTCTAAGCGTTTTTTATTGCTGTTTATTTGATATATTTAGAAAGAGAATAACGTTAAACGCTATAACTACTGATAATAATAAGATATATAGAATATATATCTGTATATATCGGTCTGATTGAAAACAACAAGAAAACACAATAGCACTGCATAAAAACATCACACGGTAGAGATAACAAAGAAATAAAGAGATAGAAGCAAGGCTTGGTCAGGTGACACTTAAAAAAGCGGGAAGAGCAAGTCAAAGAGATTTAACAAAAATTGCTTAATTTAAATTTGTTCGCATGACGACATTTTCCGTTAACTTCCATTCTTTTGTTGAGGGTGGAGTTTGAATCCGCAAGTAAGATTGTTAGTTTCTCTATGAGGCATAGATTGCAAGATCTTGCCCCCGGTTGGTATGGGGCTGTGTGGGCTTGTAATGTCAAAAGCATGTCAAAACTAACATTGCAAAGGAATTCTTGCTCACTAAACACTTTCCTCCCCATCACCGACTTCATAAGATTAGCAACAAATTCAACGTCAAGATGAGCTACAGTTGCATGCCAAACATGGTGCAGTTATATCCAGGCATAACAAAATCATACCATCTAACAGGACTACTCTAAATAGCACCACACCACCGTGCAATTGTAGAAACAAAGCCGGTTGTCCATTATAAGGAAAATGCCGCAAAAGCTCTATTGTCTAAAAAGCATGCTTAATATCAGGCAACGCCGCCAGCAATTATTATGGTTGTTGTGAAACGGAGTTCAAAGCCCGTTTCTACAACCATAACCAAAGCTTTAAATATCGAAGAAAGGGTAACGCCAACAAACTTTCCAAAGCTTTCTGGCAGGCCAAACACGTGGGGAAAACCCCCCACATAAAATGGAGCATCGGGGCCGACACAGCCCCATACCAACCGGGGGCAAGATCTTGAAACCTATGCCTCACAGAGAAACTAACAATCTTACTTGCGGATTCAAACTCCACCCTCAACAAAAGAATGGAAGTTAACGGAAAATGTCGTCATGCGAACAAATTTAAATTAAGCAATTTTTGTTAAATCTCTTTGACTTGCTCTTCCCGCTTTTTTCCGTGTCACCTGACCAAGACTTGCTTCTATCTCTTTATTTCTTTATTATCTTTACCGTGTGACGTTTTTATGCAGTGCTATTGTGTTTTCTTGTTGTTTTCAATCAGACCAAGTTTTTTACGCTCAGAACAGATTTAGCCAACCTGCGTGTGTAACTGTTAGCAATTTCTCAGCGGTTTTTTGTTTTAGTGGATAATATAAGTGTCAGTTAATATGATAATATTTTGGTTTTTATAGTTTTAATATATTTTTTATATTTTTTATTACTTCACAGATTCCAGCTGATGTGTCATCTTTGGCAAAACAGGCTGTTATGGATATTAAATTTTAAATTTTTATTCTATCTTTGTGTTTTCATTAATAAGTATATACTTGTACATATATAAAGATTTTGTTAAACATTACTTTTTTAACCCAAATGAAATTCTGCTACAAGTTATCGGATCTATTTGTATAGACGTTGCTCCAGCTATTCTAGAAAACCGATCTGGATTTGTTACTCTCTTGAAAAATGGAATTCCAAAGGTGGCCGTTACTCATTGTATTCTTCATCGCCAGGAAAAACTTTTCCTGTTACTCTAAAAAGTGTGATGAATTTATTTGTTAAAATTGTAAATTATATTTGAGGAAGAGCTTTGAATCACAGGTTGTTTAAAGCTTTTTGCAGTAATCTTGATGACGATTCTTCTGTTCTACAGTTTCATACATACGCAAGTGGCTCTCCAGAGGTCGAATTTTGATATTTTTTTTGAACGCAGAATGAAAATTGAAGAGTTTCTGCAGAAAAAAAGTTTCCTTGTGAATACTTTCAAATCTTCTAACTTTTCTCCAATGTTAGCATAGTCGGCGGATGTTTTTCAACATCTGAATGACCTCAATATAGGAAAAGAAACTGAATACTGTGACCACTTGTGATTTGTTGCGTGCTTTCTGACAGAAACTGTTGTTGTGTAGTTGGCGTATCATGTAAAATATAGAATCAAAATTGAAATTTTATATATTAAATCATTTACGGCTCTTAATTTGGTTTAAAAATAATTTATGTTGTTTGCATGTCAGTGGTTCCCAACGGGGGGAGTTTTCAAGAGCGAATTAGTTCAGATTTTATTTCACAAGTGGGTTTCCAAATTGGGGGGCTTTGTTTTTCCTTGAAATAATTATTATTAGTTAATTGAAGACCAGAAACAGCCTGTCTTTTAAGTTTGCCACAAATTTTAGTCGATTACTAATTTTTCCCTTGACTTCAAAAAAAAATTATTTATTTGAACTTAAAATGATCCGATCAAAACGTATCATTTGATTTATCAAAGGTAGAAATAAAAAGTTTCAAAATCAGCGAAAGTAGGAAAGAAAAGTTTTGTGGGAATTTATTTAAAAAGGTCGGGGGCTACTGATCTATGAAATCATATAACCAAATCTGTTTTGGTACCAAGTTTAAGTATAAACATTTTTAGTTCAAGCTGCATTTTTCTTTTCTCGAATTCGATTTTTTTTGTTCCGAGTCAAATTTTAATTTTTGGTATTTCTTTTTCTCCTGAAGTTCCGGTTTTAACTTTCCCGCTCAGCTTGCATCATTACTTGCAGACTTTTCTATTTTTTTTAAAGTTCTAATTCTAATTTTTTCCGCTTAGCTTGCTGCAGTAGGCCTACCTGCCGATTTTTCTCTTCTCTTTCTCACAAATGCAAATCCACTCATTCCGAAAAAATAAACTTTTCTCCTCTTTGGACTTTTTTCAACTTTCTACGCGAGTTCTTAGTTTTTCAAACTATCCATCAATTGAACTAGTCTCCATTTCCAAACTGCAAATTCTACTTCATCATCCTCAAACCAATCTAATCTTATCCAGGACAAAATCTTCCAGATGTCATAACTTTACTCGGGAATCCAGAAAACCAGTTAAACTGGGAAACCCAAATACTTGCGCTGCAGCAAGCTGTGTTTCTTTTTGTTTATGCCGGCTGTAGAAGTACTTTGCCGCAAAACTGAAGTTCTTATAACACTGAATTTTGGCTAAGTACGAATGAATTCTCTATAAAACTTCTCTCAATAGATAAAAAAATCACGATTTTTGACTGCAACGAATATATTCGCAAAAATCAAAAAACTTGATTAATTCTTATGAAACTCAGCTCTCAAGCTTCACCAAACTTTAAAACAATTCACAGCGTCAAAATCTGCTAATAATCATTTAACAACTTCGTACTGGCTAACTATGAAATTACAATCCAATGGCTAATATTAAAACTTAATGTGTAGTTTGATAAACATTTTTTTGTAACAGATAGTTAAATAAATCATTTTGTTGTTATAAAAAATGTTTATAAGACTACAATTGTAAAATTTATGAAGCTGTATTAATTAAAAAATATCAACCAAAATTAAATAAACAACTGTATAAAAATGGTTCGTCTTCTCACTACGACTATTTAAATTTACTTATGTGAGTATTATTTCTTTTTTTCCTTTAAAATATGACGTAATTTTGTAATAATTACTGAATTATCATTTGCTTTTAAATTAAATTAATAGTGAAAGTGGGAGCATAACTTGAGAAAACAGTTTTATATATTTTAATTCTAATGTATGCAATTGTCGCTTATGTTTTATTGTTAATTTGTGCTAAAATTTTTAGATACTTTTATAAGGATTTTTGAAAGTCAAAAACGTTCCACTTTTTTGTTTTTAAACTTTGCAAACTATATAAAAAAACGTTGGTTCTGATTACTATTATTTACAAATTATTTAAAAATAGAACGTAAAACATAACTTCAACACGAACGACAATTTCAAACAATAAAGAAACCAAAAAAAGGCTTGTGTCATTGCCTGAATAGTGAAATCATTAAAAATTTGTATATGAGTTTTAATTTCGTAATTGGACTAAGTCAGGGATGGTCAACCTGCTGCCCACTGAAGGTTCTGATGCCTATTCCAAGTTTTCTTGGTCTAAGGAGGTTTACGAAAACGAGTACCGCGAGCCTGCGAAAACAGATTTTGGAGGAAAATTGACAAATCTGAACCAGACTCTGAGTGAAGAACTTTTTTTTTAGTGAACACTTGATTTTTGGGACAAAAATTAAGAAATTGAAGCAAGATTTTGAGGAAAAAGCTTTTTGCAGCCCAACGGCTTTGGCTAGATGTAAATTTGGTCCAAATTAAAACAAGTTGGACATCCCTGGTCTAAGTCATTGCGGCAATTTTTTTCAAAAAACATAAAAAATTGAATTTACAGTACGTCTTTTATCAAAATGAAATCATTTGGAATAGACTATACATTAATACGCAGCTATTTTACAGTTTCCAGCTTTCAACAACCTTTGATTCCGAATCCATCTAAGTGTATTTTTCAGTTCAAGTCCATGAAATGTCGAGTTTTTTGAGTTAGAGTCTACCATTGTTTGACCCCTCAAGTAAAATTTATTAATTGGAGCATTTCCAGTTTTTTGCTTCACCGGGAAGAGAAATTTTTTTCTTAATTGACTTTCTCTTAAAACCCATTGATTGCACAATTGAGTATTTGGTTAATTGAATTTCTGTCATTTTATTGTATTATAATAATTTTTTTGTTATTGCAAACTTTTAGTTCTCTCACATGGTCCAAACAGATTAATTCGTAACAAAAGTTTGCCCGACTCACGAATTGTCAGAATAGTGTTCATGGCTTGCGCAACTGCAATTGTAAGATTGAAACTCTAATTTTATGAAGGAAAACGCGCTGTAAAACAATTCAAACTCTCGCTGCAAAAACCCATCAAACCATAAAACCCATCCAACCATGACTATTAGCGAATTAGTTTATTGCTGGAATTGTTTTGAATGAATTTTTTATATGTTCTTACATTTATGGAATTGCTAATTGTTTCCTTTTTTTTTTTATTTAAACTGAAGTTTTAAATGAAGAGAGGTTATTTGTAAAAGCATGTCTAAAATATTTTTCTTGTCCCCTCTGCTATACAGATAGTAGTGTTTTTTGCATGTCTTTCCCACCTAGTAGTACAAAATAAAATTTTTTTATATTAAATGACTGCGATACTTTTTTAAAGGTTGGATTGAATAACAATCTTTGGTAATCAAAATATAATAATCATATTGGCCAGTTTAAACTGTTGATACACTGGCTTCAAGTAATTTTCTTTGGTCGATATATTGTTAAAAAATAACCACACTATTTTACTCAACGTTTTTACACTTAAAAAATTTTAAATGTAAGCATTTATTATAAGAATATAGATAATGATAGAACATATTTAGATTAATGTTTGCTGCATGTATACATAACGTTTGAAAAAGTAAATAAATCTTTCATATTCTCCACGCAAGTCTTTTTCAGCTGCACTAAGTGCAAACAAAAAAGTTTCTCTGAGATTAAAATGGACCCGCTTTTGAAGCTGCAAATTCATTTACTTAAGTAGCTAGCGCAGCTAGATTTAAATTTTAACAGTGTAAAATCTAAAAAAATTAACAAAAAATTTTAGCTTTTACGAGTTTTTGAAAAGTAAATAATATGTTTTTTTATTTTTTAAATTAAAGAATATTAAATTGAAAACTTTACAGAAAAAATAATAGCAAATTTTTTTTCAACATACCAACTTTTTAATATTTAATTTTTATCTTGTTGCTTATTCTTGTATTATCTTTAAAACTGGCAACAAAAATAACATTGAATCAAAATGAAAAAAAAATTTTTTTATAATTTTAACAGCACATACATGTATTTGTGTCATTTTTGTAATGAAGCAAAATTTTGATTCATTTCAAGATAAATATTTTGCTAGTATTACGCCTCTATAATAAAGTAAAAATTCCCAGATAGGTACTTCTCTTTGGGATCGCTCATTAGAGATCGAATTCTCTAAATGTAATAAAGATTTGCTGAAACATCGCGCGTGCTAAACAGGCTTTAATATAGATTTTTTAATGTCTGAATAAATCTGGATGGCCCAATGCCTGCAAATTTCGATTTTTTTTCAACTCAGATCAGGTCTTGGTTCTACCAAACAAATCAGCTAAAAAGTTGCTTGGTCTTGGTCTGGTTCTGCAGATCTTACAAATATCTGTTTTTTTTTAGAATTATTAAGCCAGATTTTGCCCGGTTAATTTTAAATTGGATCCCGATTTTGATGCTATCAGGTTATTTATAAATTTTATAATTTTCATTTTATTAATAGATTTCAAGTTTTTTTGTTGTTTTTCAAGATTTTTTTTGTTTACAAAGATTTTCCAATATTTTTTTGTTGTTTTCCAAGAGGCCACCTAAACAAACTCAACTTTTTTAATGGAATGAAAATAAAAAGTATGATTGATTGGCTTAGATAAAATTAGGAAATTCACATTTCTTGAAGAAAATCGTGCATAAAAAGCAAAAACATGTTGAAAATAGTTTAATAATTTAACTTTCACAGCTGATTTTTAAAACAAAAGTACGGGCCAATAGGAAAACTTATAATTTCACAGAATACGTAAGACAAAAAATTGGGGTAATTGCTATCATACGTATAAATATAAGCAATTGTTTGGAAAACTACTGCTATTTCGTAGTATTACCAGTGCTAGTTAACCCTTAATATGACAAATTTATCTCGGCAACGCTATTTACTAAGTCTGTTTACAAAGCTATTACGTTGTTTTTATCTATCTTTAGAACTTTGGAACCCTTTTTTGTAGTTTTTCTATCTATCTTTGGAACCTTTTTTGTATTTTTTTTTTTGGAATCTTTTTTGTATTTTCTTTTTTTGAAACTTTTTTTGTATTTTCCCGTTTGTTTTGGAATGAATGTTACTCACATTGTTTTTTTGGAGGTTTTGAAAGT
Source organism: Diplosoma virens (assembly GCA_963680785.1). Classification (NCBI taxonomy): domain Eukaryota; kingdom Metazoa; phylum Chordata; class Ascidiacea; order Aplousobranchia; family Didemnidae; genus Diplosoma; species Diplosoma virens. Next base: position 31,122,381 of record OY796897.1, on the reverse strand, counting down.
AAAAGTTAATAATTCAATCGTTACTTAGATTTAATATTTCACGTTAACTTATTTTTGACAGAATTTTATCACCCAAAACATAGACCCTATTTCTAACAAAAGTATGTGCATTTGCATTCAATGTCATGCAGCTTGTTTTTGTAAAAGTGATTTATAAAAACAGCAAAATTGCTTTTAATTCTCATTGCAATAATAATAAAAAATTATGCTGTGCTGTCACTGCTATATAGCAAAAGTAACATTCCTGTTGGTTTTCTTGTGTCTTTCACACAGTTAAACAGTTACATTTAGAGCAGACAGTATTAACTTTTTGGTGATGTTTTAGGGTATCATGCGCATCTTCTCAGTTTTCAGTATTTTGCTGTCCTGATGTTAATAATGTACTGTATATGTTGAGCTGCAATGCTACGGGCAACATATACTCTCGTAGCTTCAATAGCTCTGACAACTGGGAGATGAAAAACAATTGACTATCTTGTGCTTTAATCTTTGCTTTCCCTTTTGGCGCAGTTCCATAACTTTGACGCAGAATATTCGGTTTTTTAAGCTCTTTGCCTAACTTCAGTACAAATGAATATTTGTGATTTGGTTTATTTTGGTAAAAAATTTGGTTTTTGTTCATCCAAAATATGAAAGCGTTTTAGGCTCTACATCGAGTATGTTTATAAAAAGTGTCAGAGTCCATCTTGAGGTACGTCTGGCGCAAACATATTCACTCCATCTTTGGTTCTATATTATTTAAGAGGCACAATGAGCTTCTAGTTACTTTTATCCGACGTCTTCTGGATCACTCAAATCATTTTAATTAATCATCTGAGCAATTCATTTTGTTGAAACTTTCCATTGAAAATTGTAGTTGTGTAACGTAACATACCAAGCAGGGTACAACAGAGATCCCAAGCGCATCTTTCATAATTTTAAATTTTTAGATAGAGCATTTTATATGCGTAATAGCATAACACTGATTCTAAGTTGATGCGGGAAACAAACAAAAATCACGAGAAAATTGGTTGCAATATTCATGGCAAGATTGCAGAAAGTGACCCTGTGGAGTCTCTAGAGGATGCCTTTTGGTATATTAACGGTTGAAAACAATGCTTACGGGACAGCTTTTTAAACAGTGAATATTTTTAAATGTCGTAAATAACATTGTCGAATCGTTTTTGTAAAATCTAAATATACTAGTTTTATTTTTTTAATTCTTCGGTTTACTTTGAACCAGCCAATATCCGCTATTTTTTTATTGGAAATCTCAATACCTCATCACGTTTAAATATATTAATAAAATAAACTAACAGGTTGGCATACTTCAACTTTTTAAAACTTTTACTTGGCTTTTGGTTGGTAACATCTATTGCAATATGTTTACTCTACGTGAAACTGTTTTCGGCTTGTTTACTTCTTATTATGTTTTTCCAAAATCATAATTTGTACTTGATTAGCATTAATCTATTTGTTTCATAGTAAGTTGCTCGAATAGGGAAATAAGTTAAAAGTGCTTATATTGCAAAAGTTTCTTTCTAAATGTAATTAGAAAACCATTTAATATTCGAAGAGAAACTTTTTCAATATATCGATAATTAATTATTAACGTTTTCGGTGATGTGTTCGTCAGTAAACTTAAGTAGACCTTGAGTGTTGTGGCAAAAATAACCTAATTAAAATGTATTTTTATTTTATTAAAATAGTTTAAAAACAATTCGGTTGCTTTTCAATAGACCAGTAATACTTGCCTTTACTCATTTTTGTTTTTGTCTCCTCAAATTGTATTTCAAAAGCCAGTAGCTAAGCTTGCGTCAACTACATGAGACACAGACAAATGTTATTTTATACTAAAATTTACCTTGTCGTGCACTAATCACTTATATTAAAAATTAAAAACGTAAATGATTAAACTCAATGTTAAACCAATACAAAAAAATGTAGAGTTTTATTATAATTTTTGTTAACTTGAAAGCGATGGCTAAAAATGGCAAAAAGGAAGAAAAAGGTTTCAAAAATTCGGTAAGATTCAATTTTAGCCAAATTAAAACAAGAAAACTTGAACAGAATAATTTTTTGTTACCCACAGTCTTTTTGAAATGATTTCAATTTCAGTTTTAAATTATTGTAGATAATATTTATTTCAAACAAAATTTTGATATCATTTTGCAACAATTTAACAGTATTTTTATTAATTTTTTTTACATTATCAGACAAATTCAAGATTTGGAGAATTGTGCATTGTTATAACTGTCTTTTCCTTCCCAATTTTGGTCGGTTTCCATTTCTCACTTATCAATCCTATTGCTTCAACGTTGGAAATTTTATTTAATGAAACATACTTGGTAAGTTATTATCAATAGCGTAAAAGACTTCATGGGTAGTTAACTAAATATTTAAAAAAAATTTTAATGTAACACATAACACATTCTGTAATTTTGTTGTTTTTAGTATTGTGTCTATAAAATTAATTTAAACAACACTTTTGTAAATTTTTGAAAGTGAAACTAATTCTCACTTTTTCATGAAAACCTGGGACGGCTTTTAATAAACTTTTATTACGGTTAACATAACTATGTCTCAGAGTTGATTCTTAAGATATGTAGATATTGTTCTAGACCAATAATATTATAGGTTTGCTGCAATTAAAAAAAAGAACGAGAATTTGATTCCCGAGATCCAGATTATTTTTATGTCATGTATCAACTTTTTCTAAATATCAACAACTGTTAAATTTTTCTTTAAAAACAAATTAATTTCTTTTAAACCGCTATTTCCAAAAAAGCTAAACTTAGCATAAAATACAACCATCTTTCATTCAATTTAGTTTAAAGAAAAGTTAAAACTCGGAAACTGATTCGGTTACAGTGAAATCATTTAAATGTGATAGGAAAATTAAGTACGTTTTTAGACTAAACAGAGAATTGCCACATTTAATATAAAAAGACATCGTTCCTATACCTTGGCGGTTACAAAGAATTTAAAATGTAGGCATATAAATAAGTATTTGAAGCATTTAAGCCAAACAACTTGCTTTTTTTAGACGATTAAAATAAGTATTTATTTTTGCTTTCTTTCCAATGTTTGTTTTTCCTTGCCACGATTTCAATAACAAACAGAGAAAAATTTTTGAATAAATGTGTCGTAATATTGTAATTTTTTCTAAAACAGTTGTTGACTTTTAACATACTGCTTGCTAATTTATCATAAGACAAGTGTTTTTCGTTGGATTTTGTTTAAAAGTGTGATAAGTAAACGCAAACATCCAATACTATGGTATGCATTTTGAAATATTTTTGCAATGCAACAAATGACTAAAACATTTTTTAAAAAAATGCATTTAAGTAGGTTGCAGTTTGGATGTAATATAAAATTATTTTATTTGGAAAAGCTTATTGTATAAACTCTGATAAAGCTTATTGTTTTATTCTTTATGTATTTGACCAGATAGCTATTTTTTAATGCTTTATATAAGGTGAAAATTACAGTCAACATATAGTTTTAAAAGTTTAATGGATGTTGATCGCAAAACTGTTTTCAAGTAGCTAAGCTAATAATAACAAATCATTACTTAAAGTAAACTTCAAAATAGTTGGCCCGATCGCATAACACAAGCACGTTATTGTAATCGGATAAAGAAGAACCTAAAATAATCAATTAAAAATAGACTTGACAAAAGCTACAGTGTCAACCGTCTTACTTAATCATAGTTTATCATTTTCAAGTTTAGTCAGATAGTTGTGTTTAATTAAATCAAAACAAACAAGAAATAGAACGATAAAAAACTGCCATTACAAATTTTCGTAGTAAGTTTTATATTGGAAACAATATTTATAATTGCAAGCGAAGCCATCAATCGTAATTGCTGATAACGTCAGTAACTGCAATATAACACTCTCAAAACAGTTACTCTTTTTTTGCTTTTTCATTGTTTAAACAATAACACAACTTAACCTGTGCGCTTAACTTATTCCAACTTATTGTCAAAGGTGCAAAGCATTGCTTTTTAGTTTCAGATGCATCAGGAGAATCTTTTTTTTTTGCAAGAAAAACCTGAAAAAGAAACTAATTAATACCAGCCATCAGTGGCCTTACATAAGAAGGTTCCCGGTGCAAGAAAAATACACGGATGACTTTTTAGTGTGCCAAGTTTTTTTGTCCTAAAATAAAGGGATTTTTAAAAAAATCATCCTTTCAATTAATGTCTGAAATATTCATTTTTTGTCTCAAAACCGTAGTGATCTTTAAAAATATTTTATCGCTTACCATCGAGTACATCTTGCTTTTGTACCATAGTTAAGGCAGAGAGACCATCGTCATGATGCTACTGTGAAGAAACATACAAATATTTTGTTTTGGAGGAACCATTGTTTGACGTTTTTTAGGGATGGGGACCGATGCGGCGCTTTGTTTGCCCCGTACTAAAGTTATCACTACCTGCCATAGATCGTAATTTTTGGAACTCACAATTTATGTTTTTCAGAATTTTTGCAAATTCAAAAGCGTAACATTGGCAAAGGAACTGGGTACGAAAAAAATTAATAGCCTTTCCAAACTAATGCAGTTCTTATTTGAACATACAATTGAAACAAAAAAACTTATGTACTTGAAGATTAATTCCATCTTTACTCATAAAAAAATCGTTATCATAATATTGACTTTATTCTTTCGTTTCAAAAAAATGACGATGGTGTGATGTTTAGAACAACAGTTAATCAATGACCTTGACGTGCCTTTAAATAATGCCTGAGATGTAGCTGTATGGTTGAGACAGTGAAAAAAAAGAAAACACACCTGAGATTTCATGCATAATTAAAAGGCATAACAGATTCATTTATAAATAATTTTATTTTTTGTGTTTAATTAACAAAAATTCAGATATTGTTTTATTCATAACACTTTATAAAATATTTTAGGTTACCCGATTTCGCCAATCGGATTTCAACTTAAATTTATCCACAACTTAAGTTATTTAAGGTTCTTAAAAAAAAACCTAAAGCAATACTAACATTTAGTTTTTTTTTTAATATTTCATTAAATTTATACTGATGCAGTTAAATCTTTTACTTTTTAGTCTACATATTAGTGTCGAAGTGCAATGGAGAAAAAGTTAAAGTCGGAGTCGAAACTAATGTTTTAAAATTTACTCCTCTGAAGTTAGAGCCAGAGGCAAAATTTAAGACCTGAAAACTCTAGTGATGAATACAAACGTTTTTGTATTACCTAACCAAGCAACAGAGACGCTTGTAAATCAGTTGTTATTTTTTATAAATTTAAGTTTAATTACTTACAATTTTTCTTCAAAAAGCAAATTAACGTAACAATAAGTGTTGAATTTTTTTAAATTTCTTAAAAATAAATAATACAAACTTTAAACGTCAAAATAATTAAATGATAATAAAATATGACAGAAATAGTACTTAAATAAAAAACAATAATTTTCTCAAATTCTACATAGGTAATAACGTAGGCCTACTTTTTAACTAATTAGCACCTAAACAATTTTGTTTAGAAACGATATGACGAACCAATGCCTAACTCAACATGGTTGACTTTACTCACATGGTCTGCTTCTTCCCTCATTATATGCGCTTTCATAGCAGCAACAACAGCAGTGTTTCTACTAAAATTCATATCACCAAAAACACTCATGCAAATAGCTCATGTCGTGAACATAATTTCGGTGGCAATCATTTCATTGGGAGCTGGACTGACTGGATCATATGAAGCGTTCATCATCGGCCGTTTCTTATCTGGTTATGCATGTGGCATATGCTATGGTGAGATTTAAAAAACTTCAATAAGATCCATGATTTAAAATTGTCTTTCAAACTATTTATTCAAACGGAGATCATTAACTTAAAAATTGTTTAAATTAAAAATTAAAGAGTGTTTTAGTACCGCTCACAAGTAGATAAACCTGTCAAGCAAGCGGAAAGCAAGTTTTAATTTAACAAAAGGATGAATAATACGTAATGTTGTAAAATATTTTTTTAAAAAAGGAAACTAAATAAAATGGAGGCAGTCAACAAAAGGCAAATTTTTCCGCATAAATAAAACAATCCCGATACAAATTTTGTCGGCGTTTTGTTAAGAATGGAAATTGGTTTTATGTCGCGTAATAGGTGATTCTTTTAAATTTAACCTTAGTTGCTGCTTTTTTATTTCATATAAAAATTCTATATTTGAGGTTACCATTGGCCTTTTGCAATAAGCTTCACTTATGTGACAGTTTTAATAAGTACAATTTAGGCTATTTTTATCTGATATACTGTAATTTTATCAATACTAGTTAATACAATATTGCTGACAAAAATTTGTTTATTTTGAACTTTGAAACGGGACAGTGTCAAGGAGAGTCTCATGACCTACCAGTAAGGTTATTCAATGTACTCCATGCTTTTCGATTAGAGTGTGAAAAGTCGATGCTCCGAACTGCTTGGGACCATCGATCTTTCCGCTTCCTGTCAAGTTTGGTAAGTAAACCTGTAGCAGCAAAACTTCAGTCGCCTCCCTGAGGAGACTGCAGAAAAGTTCTCTAAAGCGATTCACACTCCACATCCCACCACAGAATACAGTTCTTTCGATAACTGTGTGGGATAGTCTTTTTGGCTTCTTCTTGATGACGTTACAAAAGTCCTGGAAAGCCGCATCTATATCAAGTGAATCAGGCGGCAACAAAGTTTTTGTGAATCTGTTTGTCAAGACAATGTAGTGACTCCATTTGACCTTGCGAAAGTTCCATCGCTTAACAGACATGCTTGGCACTGACAAAGCAAACCTTGCTGGTGTGATAAGCGAAGTTTAGTATTGTGATCTGGGAAACAGTTTAAGTTTACGTCTATCCGGTAAGCGACCGTCAGGACCTACGCTAGCAAAAACTAGATCTGGATTAGTGTAGTTTTCCAGCCGCCGGAGTAAAAGCTGGCGGCATCCTTGTCATTGTATAGGAGGGCAAGACTATTAATACTTGCCCAGCCAGCCAAGCACTCACCGTCCAGGCTATTATCATCGTAACCACAATTAACGTGGCGACAGTTGAAATCGCCGGCATAAAGACAGGAGTGAGAAAACACTAGGAGATTTATAGATTGCAATCGCGTTGGTGGAGGTTTGTAGACGTTGTCAATGAAGATCATCAATCGATCATCAATCCACGCACAACCACTTAATCTCCGATGTTGGTGGAGATTGGTCCAAAAGCGTATACCTTAATCGCTCGTGGACAAACGTGGCAAGGCCATGCTTCCTGCATAAAAAAGACCCCGCTAGTCGGAAGCCTGGAAATACAAGCTTTTCTGCATTAGTGCAGTGGGTCTCATGTAATAGGATGACGAGTGCTTCAAACTGCAAAGCAGGATAATGAAGAACGTTCATCTTGCTTGCAATAAGGTCTTTGATGATCAGTTAAAGAATAGTGGGTCTTTGGAAATTGTTGGCAATGTGTCCTGGGAAGAGTATTTGTTTCAAGACATTGCTCTGTTCTGCAAAGAACGTTTGCCGATTAGCAGATTTCCGCTGAACATCAATATGGGTAGATACCCTTCCGTTTTGAAAGTATTGGTTTTGGTCTGTCATCAGTATTAACAAGAGCAGACTTACTAACGGCCCAAGCTGCGAGAAAGCACCTGTCATCTGGGCCTTAATCTGACTTGAAAAACTATATACTTAGAATTCTAAATTTTTGTGTAGCAAAACTTTCTGACGTAAATTTAGGATAAAAAAAAAAAAAAAAGACGTTTTGCAATTATTTAAATAACTCTGTTTGTTAAAAAAAGGTTTGCTTGCAGTGAAGACTGTTTTTTTATTATTTACAGTTCAACTACAATTAAACTAAGAATTTTTTTAAATGAAACTACTAAAACTGCTAAAAACATCATGAAAAAAAGTAAAGACCAAAAAAAAAAAGATCTCAATATAATTGAACTGCTTTACAATTACTTTAAAAAAATTTTTAAAACAGATCACGCATTACTTCTTTTGGTCTAGATCCCTGATCTTAACGCACTGAAATATAGAGTGGAATTCTGAGTAATTTTTTAGTGTTTTTTATTAATGTTGTTTTTGTGTTGTAGCAAGTGCAAAAAATCATATTTATAGTAAGCATTTAATTTAAAATTCATTATGAGAGTTACTATATATAAGTGTAAATTTCTACTTGCTCTGTTTCCTAATAATTATAAATGTTTAACTTTTTCTTATATTATTCTTTTCTTTTAAACTATGAAAAAGAAATTGTTGCTAGATAAAAATTTTCAGCAAAGCTTTTTATCCAATTAGCATTTTGCAATAACTATTACTCCATTTTGTTAATAATCATTTGTTATTAAACTGTATAAAAATAATTCTTAAAATTCTTTAATATTGTACATGTCAAATTTAATGCGTAGTGTTAGATTTGCTGATATATAAAATAAAAATAGCTTTGTAGGCTACAAATTTTTAAAAAATAATAGTCAAAAAAAGTACCAAGCAAATAGAAAGCAATTATGCATAGTAAAAAAGTAAGCCTAAACTGCATGTATTTTTGTAACTTTTACAATGGATTTTTTTTTTTTTAAGTTTAGAAGCAATCAAGATTTCTGCACAGGCTCTGATAAAATACAAAACACTAGGTGGCGCGCAATATAGCGGTTAAGAGAACAAAACTTATAAAATATCAATGCGTGGAAAGGTTATTAATCAAATAATTTAACTAAATTAGCTGCTTAACAGAACGATTAAATCTTATGCCATCTTTTTTGTTATGTGAACCGGAATAATAAGTAAGCTAAATAAGTAAAGAAAAAACGGTTTGTTTGATAACTTTAATTTTTGTTCAGTATTAATTCCTACTTTTACTGCGGAAATGAGTGCAACTTCACGGCAAAATTTCTGGCAATCATTTTTTGGAATAGCCATAAGTTTTGGACTTTTATTGGGAACTTTGACCGGCCATCCTGATGTGAGTAAACTTAAAAAAGTGTTTTTGGTACAGATTTTATTGTTTCACAAAAGTTTTAAGTTAATTGAAGCAGTTTATTCCAAGTTGATTATATTGTTAAAAGTCATAAAATTGGTATATTTCAAAAGTTGTTGTTATGATCAGGGTACAAACTAAAAGGTCTTTGACTAATTTTAAAAGTAAGTTTTGTTTTAATTAAAGACATTACCAAACCAAAAATGTTATTTAATTAAGATAAAGATATGGCAAAAATATCTTACCGCTTAAATAATGACGTAAAAATATTTTAACAGATTTATCATAAAGCTTTATTTAAAATTAAGCTGATTACAAAAGTTAATTGTAAAACAATTTGTATCACTACATAAATTTTGCTTGTTTTATGCAACCTTTTCTATAAAGTCATATATCAAAATTCCTTTACTAAAAATTGAGTCTATGTCTTTCTCAGATACAAATTGCGATTATGCAGTTTTGGCAAGTGACTTATAAATACAAAGGTTGTTCAAAACGATTGTATCAATTCAAAACAATTCTATTGTATCTCTTCAAACTAATTAAAAATTGTATTTATGTGTTTCTCGGATGCCAATTGCAGTTAAACAATTTCTGCAAGTAACTTAAAATTGCTAAGGTTGTTCAAAATAAACATAACTATTGTACTACTCTCGCCCAAATTATGACTTTTTGTGGAAAGCAATCATATGTAATAACAATTTATTCAATAGCTTCTAATTGACTAAAGATCAAAAGCTTTGACTTGCGTTTGGTTTGATATCAAATAATCAAAAGTCAAAATTAAAGTCTCATTCAAACAGCAGCGAAATAATTTTTTATTTTTATCTTTATTTTTTGTCTTGAACTGGAGTAAAACGTGAGACGAGTTATACAGGGTGCGGTATAAATAACGCCCTTTTTATATTTGTGAGAAAGACCTATATTTTTACAAAACAATGCTTAAAAACTTTTCAACAAGTTATTGTCTTTATTTACAAATTTTTTAAAAGTAGTTATTTTATTAAGGTAATTAAAGAAAATAAACATAATAACTTGTTGAAAAGTTCTTAAGCATTGTTTCATAAAAATATAGGCGTTACTTACAAATATAAAAAGGGCGTTATTTATGTCGCACCTTGTATTTAAGCCAATAGACAAGCAATTATCCAAACCTGTTATCAAAAATACCAAGGTTTTGCTCTCCGGTTAAAGTCTTTTATTTAAAAAGATCACTAAAATTCTGAGCTTCCTGGTAAGATCGCCAAGCAGATCAAAGTGCCGTAAAAGAGTAAAGTGTTTTTCGCAAAAAAACAACAGAAGGACGGTGTAGGTTTTGAACCAATCGCGATGCGATTAATATGACACTTCTACTACCAGGCCAGCAGAAAGTCGGCTCTTGTTTGGTTGTAATCTTGAAAAATCTTAACTTTATAGAACTTTCCTCTGCCTGGCGATCTTAACAAGCAGCTCTATATTTTAGTCATATCCATAACCAATAATCAAAATAAAACATTTCAACAGTAGAGCAATTAATAAGCATCTTTAAAAGCACTTCGGGGAAATCGCTTAACTGCTGCTTTAAGTATGAGAATAACCCTTTCTACGTTTTGCTGTCTTATAACACTTATATAGGTAGAAAAAATATTAACAATTTATTTAAATATGATGTGACTTAAAATAAAAATATTTTTAAATGTGATACAAATTTTTACAATAAAATATGATTTCCGTTATACCGTTCAAGAATATCATCGCCATTTTAGCTTATTAACTTCTATCCGTAAAACAATTCAACGGCAACTTTTAAAAATTTTGTGATGTAATGTAACAAAGCAATCTTTGTGAAGGTTTTGGGTTCAACTACTTTGTATCCCATTCTATTCAGTCTCGCCTTTTTGCCATCAATAATGTACCTTGGAGCAAGCATAAAATTCCCACAGACTCCTTTTTATTTGCTGCGAAATGGAAACAAAAATAAAGCAAAAGAAGTTTTGATGCGGCTTCGTGAAGGTTCAGAGGTTGTACAGCCATTTAATTAACATGCAGTAGTTCTGAAGAATCAGTTTTCATAGTAACTGTTAAAATTGAGTTTGTTTGTTTTTCAAGCTTTTTATTGTTTTGAAGCGAGTAAAGATAAATAAATGCCAAATATTATCGCATTTATTTATTCTTTACATATGCTATAGTAACTGCTTTTTTAAAATCTACAATTTTATTTAATTTTCTTATGCTGTTAAACCATTTTTCGTTTATGACATAGAGATACAGAGCGAAGTACAAGTAGTTTGAAATCTTGTTTTTGCCGACCAATTCTACCAATTGATTAACTTTTCGAATTACATGAGCCAATAATTTTTTTTATTATGAAGTTTCTCGAACACAACTTTTGTGCTTTTCTTCAACAGGAAGCTGTTGATGACGAATTGGAAAGCATAGAAAAAGAAATTAATACTTCTAGTAAAAAAATCGGAATACACCAAATTATTACAACAAGACAATTCAGGTGATTGTTATCAATTACAGCAGGGGTGGGCAAACTTTTTAGCTCGAAGGCTAAATTTGAAAGTTGAATTTATTTGCGGGTCGCATTATAGTAATCTCTAAAAATATTGGTCTTTATTATAGATTTGTCTTGGATTTTTTAGTTTTCCTCCTAAAATCAAGGTTTTCTCTAAAAAAAAGATGTCATCGCTGGAAATACTTCTCTAATTTACTACTTTCCATGCTGAGACCAAGCTGTTTCCTAAAAAATAGGTCATTGTCTCCAATTGGCCTCAAATTTTTTTATTATTTGTTTAAACTCATCGCGGACCGCACAAAAGATTGTTGCCGGCCGCAGTTTGCACACCCTTGAATTACAGTATTAGCAGTTGACTATTTAAAGTTGTTAACAATGTTGACCTAAATGTTCAAATCTTGGTGTTTCAATTCCAAGAGACAGTGTCACTGTTTTGTTTTTTTTATATATGATATATATATTTTTTACATTCAGAACACCTTCAACACCTTTAATACATTAAAACAAATAGTACGAATAGATACAGCTATAGAATTTGATAAATTTTTTGTTGGAAAGATAATTTCAAGTGATTTGTAAATTGGATTATTATTTCAAAAAAAGTTTAAAATTGATAGTTTGTCAGTTCCGACAGAGTAAAAATTAAATAACCAAGACTGCATAAATTTATGAAGTGAAGATTTTGAAGAAAAACAAATTTGTACGAACTACATTCTTAAAGAAATGATATTTTACTTTAATCTAGTAAGCTTAAGAATTATTTACAGATTTCACCAAAAAACAACTCATAGCATACAATTCAAAACATAATTTAAATTCATAGCATATAAATAAGGGATAAAGCCTATACCCAGCCAACAATGCTATACAGGGCCCATGCGGGCCCTGCAAGGGCTGCCCGTACGGTACCCGTACCGATTTGGCCGCGGGCGCTGCAAATCTAATCTAAATTGTGCCCTTATGTTGACAATCCTGATTTACGGTGAAATAAAAAGGGTTTTTCAGCCCATTATAACCAAAGCATACTACCAAGGAATGATATGGATAGCCAGTAATCGCTATGACATTAGCTTACCCTTATAGTAATGAAATTTTAAAAACTCTTTAAACAGGACCTCTTAATAGAGAAAATAATTCTGGTCATTGTGCTCTTTGTGGTAATCATGAAATACATGAAAACATGGTCCAAAAAACTAATTTTATCAAAAACTAAACACGGTAAAATTAATTATTTAACTTGAACAAAATCTCAACTGCTCTAATTTTGGTATTTATGCCGCTTGTTTTAATATATGCTCTGAAACTTACATTCGTCAAACTATAAGCCGTTTTTCCGTACGTTGGAATACACACCACCATATTTGGAATGACAACACATTGGACTCTGAAAAGGTAGCATTATCTATACATTACCACAAGAATTACACCAATTTTCCATATACCAATAAACCTATTTCTGACTGTATACAGTTGCTTTCCTATAGCAACCTTCAAAATTCTATTTGGAAATTTGTAAATCACGTTAGATCCATCCATTAGATGCCTCTACAAATATTTAAACTACTATTCTTCCTACTCAATGTTGAATACTTCTCTTAATACTTCTCTTTTTATTTTTTTTAATGTACATTTTTCTCTTTATATTTATATTTTCTCCAAGCATTTTTTATTCATATTTGCAATTTTAAAAGATATATATTACTTACTTTTTGTTTCATTTTTCACTACTTTATAAAGTATTATCACTACCTTACACTAGCACTTTTCATTTCACCACTAAATTATTTCTGTCTTGATTTTACATCTAACATTACTATGAAATGTTCTATTTCAATTTTTGACTATTCAACACGTCACTTTATGAACATACAATCGGCTGTTTTCCTGGATGTTTATTATCGTATAGTATATTTAATTTAATTTGCATGAGCAGATTAGAAGTTTAACAATTTTGACAATTTTTAAAAGTTTTTCGAAAGGATTCTTTTACTTTAATATTTGAATTTTACGTTTTATTTTTGTCAAGTGAGTACAATTTATTCTATGAAATATATCAAATTAAGTTTAATCGTTAATTAACAATTTTTTTATGGCTTTCACGAGTTTTATTTTTACAATTTGTAGATTTAACTAATGGTGACTTAATGTCGAAATCGATTTTAAATTAAAATGATAAAAGTAAATTTTAACAAGTTTTGAACTGATTCTTATCTGCCCAAGTGAAAAGTTTGAATTGTGATGTGTTTCACGAAATTCGTCCTAAAATCTTCACCCAATAGGGTTAACTGATCCACCAAATTTTTTAACAAATTAAGCCAACTTATCATTAAAATATTTATCATTTAAAACATTTAATTGCTAATAATTTGCATCGAACAGTTTTAACATTTTTGATTGTCTCTTGACTTTTTTAATTTTGAAGAATTATTTCAGCTCTACATGAACATTCTGTATTAAATGAACATAACGTTTATTTTAGTTTCAACACTGAAGATATTAACATTTACGTGTTTCGAAATACTTACTACTTATTATTTGTTAGGATTGTTTATGGTTTGAAAATTTGTCGGCACCGTGGTCGAGTGGTTAATAGCGACCTGATTGTACTCAACACGGTGGGGGTCAAGATCTACTCGCGCCATTACATTGTTTCCTTTGTAAAAACACTTTACAGCACTTTCCTCTGCCTGGCGGCTCTAAACTTTAGTTATATCTTTACAAAATTAAATACATTCTTAACTGGAAAGCAATATCTTGGCATCTTGGAATGCAGGTCTGAGTAATTACTTGACAGCTGCCCTATGTAGAGCGCCTCCGATTTTTTTACGAATTAGGAAGATAAATATAGATATGAAAATAAAATTGGATGCTGCATTGTCAAAGTTTTCTTTTTTAATCTTTTAAGCGTTTTAAAAAAATTTTTTTAACTTGCTACAACAAAGTAAATTTTTTTATAGAAACCAACTTTTCGGGGTTTTGGTTCTCCTGGGAAATATAATGTTATGTGGAGCAAATAACATTGGTTTTTATTCAACTTTGGTATTTATTGAAGCTGGAGTTGAACCCGATAAAGCAGGATTTGCTACAATAGGAATTTTTGCTGGTCAATTTATAACAGCTTGCATTGGGGTATGGCGGTGTCTTAAATTAATTTTATTTTGTGTTTAGATTTCAGTATATTTAAACCAAGTAATAAAATTTGATTACTTTTGTCTTTCATCAAAAAATTGTTTTTTGAAGTGACTCAAATTTTTGTATTCTTCCGACATATTAGGTAGCGTACTTCGTTTTTTTTTAAAGATTGCAGCATATGGTCACTGTGCAAGTTATGAAAAGAAACTTAACATTCTTTCCAAGTTATCTTTGGCGCAAGCAGTATAAAAAATCCGCGTTCAGCTAACTGCGGGAAAAACGTCTTCTTCAACGAGTTAGCAAACGAGATTATAAGGACACTGATTGATATTCTAACAATTAGACAAACTAACTTTTTGAAAATTTTACTTTGATTTTAGTTTGATAAAACTTTTTTGTCTAGACAAAAATTGTTGAAAGATTTGGAGGGGTTCGAGTTTGCATCATTTCAAACATCATGCTGTTTTCCAGCTTGATTCTCTTTACTATCGTTAATCTTACTCGTCATTTGGCTCCTTTAGTTCTTCCTTATATCAGTATCTTTGCTGTTGCTGTTTTTTTGATGACGTAAGTTTTTATCTGACATTTTACATCATTCAAAATTAATTCTCTGTATATAAAATAATTAATTTTTGATTTATTTACAAAGCTCCGTTTAGCAGATGTTTGTCATAAATGTTATAACAAGTTTGTTGAACAGGTAAATTATCGAGTCTTCTTGTTTAAGTTGTTTAAAAACAAAAAACTTCATTGTGCCTTGTTAACAACATCTCGCATCATACTTTATATTGGATCAGCCGGGTACAAGAAAAACCTTGCAAAATTTTAATAGTTGCAAGCAAAATATAGCTTTAGAACCTGTAACAAAGACATTTTAGATAATATTGTATTTTTTAATTTTTTGAATTTTGGAAGCATTGTTTGCTTTTGAAGGAAAAAGAAGTTGTTCTTTGGTTTAATCCTTTTTACAGACATTGTATATAACTGGTTCCACAAAAAAAAGTCAGTCAAAAGATATATTTGATAAAGTGCTGATACTATAATAATACTTTAAATTTTTTTAATTTCTCTGTCAGGTGGGCTGGAGGCACCAACATAGCTACGTTTGTTGTGATTGGTGAGATAACAATTGAACCAACCAGAGTAACCTGTATGACATATGGAAACGTCGTCTTGTGGACAACGTCATGGCTGGTTGGATTTTTGCCACCATACTTGAAGGTATTTACATTTTTGTAATTATTGAAGAAATAAAATTAGCTCAGGTTCAGCGTGCGCGAGGCGCAATGCCATAGATAGTACTCTTTAGTGCCATCTATTTCATAACTTGATAAATTATTAAAGAAGTTAAGGATTGTATAAATTTTATGAAAGATAATTTTTTTTATTTTAAATTTTAAGCATGTTAAATTGTTCTTGGTTGTCAAGTAACCCTTCAACTTGAAGCAGCTTCAAACGAGTATTTTTAATAAGCTTTCACTAGATATAAAATACTCAGTATGAAATTAATAATTGTAAAGTTATTAAAAGAATTCTTTAAAAATATGGCACTACTTGTGCCGTTTTGAACAAAAAACGGAAAAACATTTACATGTAAGCCAAAAAAATTTGAATTCTCTGAAGTAAAATAATTCTGAGAAAAGTTAGCCTGTAGTTTTTAATCCTCAAAAATTCTTCCACTTACACTTGAAAAACTTCTTTTAAAGAAAGATTTTTTAAGTTGTTATGCATAAAATTAGTTGTTTGATACATAAATTGTAAGCACATATTTGTTAAATTTCAAACAAAAATATCAGATAAACTAGGTTAAAAAAAGCCCTAAAGCATTTAGCTTGCATTATCTTTTTTTAATTAAATTCAAACAAAATAATTTGGTATGAAAAGTTGCAAAGATAACCTAAATTAAATGGAAATTTGATTTCAATTACAAAAAAAGTTTGAGAAACTTATATTTAATTTTTCAACTAACTTTATTTTACAGCTTGGATTAGGAAACTATGCCATGGTTCCTTGGATTGTTTGTGGAATCCTTGGTCTCCTCTATATGTGCATTTGTATTCCCAATACCAAAGGACAAACACGTGAACAAATTCAAAGAAGATTAAGCTCAAAAATTTCTTTAAGCAGTTTAAGATCAATAAAGCCTTTGACTGAATGATCATTATGTTTTTTTTAAAACAACAAAATAAAAAATTTCCTAAAAAAAAAAAAAAAACAATTTCAATGGTAGCCTACAGACCTTTAAAAATTTAATATGAAAAATACTTTTTTGTTCAAATCTTTGAATGTTTTAAAATATTTGATTTATTTTAACACAACTAAACAAAAACTACGGCTATGTAATTTTCTTTTGTTTTTTTGCATCAAGCTGCAAACAATTATATACAATTTTTTGAATTATTGCAAATCTATATATAGCGTATGATGTGACTCAAAAGACTAATGTGATTTAAGCAGTCTAGTTATTAGCAGCCGTGTTGCAGATGGCTCATCCATGTTGTTAGAATACCACTAAAGTGATTGTGTTTTCTAGCCCCACGCTCTCCTCTTTCTCATGAAAACAATACTCCTCCTCTTTTTTATTCAAGCAAAAGTTCTGCCCCCTATTCCTTATGCAAGCACAACTAACGCTCCTCCTTGACGACACAAATCAAAACCATAACCCAAGTGATTTCATTACATTCCACAATTTTAGCCTAAATTTAAGCTGAAGACAAAAAAGGTCTTCCCTTTACAGCAGCGTGTAATCTGTCCTAAATTAATGGTGTAGATTTAAAATTTTTTGCTTTAGCTATCAATCCATTTACCCTCCAGTTGCTTGCGCCCCCCAGTATAAGAACCTAGGTTCTAGACCTAGTGTTGCAGAAATATGAACCGCAAAGTCATCACGTACTTCGGCGCCAAAACGAGTACCGATA
The DNA here is from genome assembly GCA_963680785.1 of Diplosoma virens. Classification (NCBI taxonomy): domain Eukaryota; kingdom Metazoa; phylum Chordata; class Ascidiacea; order Aplousobranchia; family Didemnidae; genus Diplosoma; species Diplosoma virens. The sequence continues at coordinate 31,104,890 of OY796897.1, read as the reverse complement.
AAACTGAAAAATATAGATTTGTTTCAAACCTTTTAACAAAATACAATCTAAAAAGTTTGTGGTTCCAAATTTTAATGCATAGAAAAATGTTATGATGATAGCATCGTTTTTATTTTTTTAAATATCTTGTTCTATTTTTTGTTAGTTGTTGTTGCTAATATATAATTATAACCTACATTATTTCTACTATTTTAATACCATACTAAGCGTGCTTTATTATGTGTGTAGCGCTTTAATTCACTATTGCTGGAATAATATTGAAATGTACAGTTACAACAGATCCCGATTTTTGTTGCATGCCCATATGAGTTCAGTGAGATATTCTTGGATTCCATTAGAATTATGGAATCCATACGCGACGAAAACTGTAGAATTTCATTTTATCAATTAACTTCTTTATAATTAACCACAGTGCGAAGCTTCTTTAAAAGAGTAGTTTGGTTTTTGTCCAAAATTTGTAAAGTTAGCTTAAAATCGAACTTGTTTTTTAGGTTCACCAAATAGTTAACAAATTAAAAATCACTCGATAAAACAAATTTTGCGTCAGAGTGTTTAACGCTATTTCCTAGCCATCAATGCTACGCAGGGACTGCAAGGACCTTGTGAAAGCAGCTGTACAGAATCCGTATGATTTGGCCACGGGCACTGCAGTAGCCCCGAATGGGCGTACCGCGCGTATAAAAGTACAAAAAATAAAAAGTGAGTTGTAATCTGAAAGAGAAAGATGCTAATAAATTTACCTTGTTTTCTTGAATTCTATGGCAATTAAGTGTCCGCAAATGAAATATTTGCACAAAAAGAATGTTGATCACTTGCACAAAAAGAATATTGACACGCGATTTTGCGTAACTTCTTTTCTTGGGTTTCCTCGCGTATTTCTGATTGACCGTTGGTCTGTAGATAGACATAATTCTTGCCGTTCTAGCAACATTTCCTTGTATCACTGTTGTGGAACCATGTAATTGTCAAAGTTGACATTTTTTTAGCACTTGCTTCAGTTTGTTTTTTAGTGGATAAAAATGGGAAGAAAGAAGTTATCTGAGGTAGAGAAGGCTCAGGCTTTAACTAAGGCAGAACACAGTGTTCTTGTAATCAAAATTGCTGCTGATTTAAAATTCTCAAGGTAAGCCGTTTACAAGTTGATGAAGGTTACAAAAGATCTACCTAAAAGGTACTATACCGAAGCAAAAAATTGGTACTGGGAGGAAACGGAAAACGTCCAATAGGACAGATCGCCTTTAAAACAAACAGTGTTTGCCAGTCCATTAATCACGGCTGCAAGTTTAAAGAAGAAGCACCCAGAGCTTCCGGAGGGAGTTTCAATCTAAACAATCCAAAATTAACTTTAAAATCTTGGGCCTACCGTGTAGGCGTGCAGCCAAAAATACACTTTCGATCAACAAAATGATAAAAAGATACTAATTTTTTTTAAGAATTACCAGCATTAGAGGTCTCAACAATGACAAAAAATGATATTTTAAGAAGAGAGCACATTTTGAATAGTCAGGGGCCAGTCCAAAGTGGTGAGAAGGCACTAAACGTATCAAGGCATGATCCACAATGCATTGTTAAAATTGTTAAGCACTAATATAGTGCAATGGTTTGGGGTACCAACCCACGGTAAAGGAGGATTGTATTTCTTCCCAAAAATGTTTCAATGAAAGATCCAACTATCTCGAAGTGTTGATCAGTTTTGCCTTTTCAGGGCATTTGCCAGCCCCTTAATTTTATACAGGAAGTGCCCCAGTAAACGGAACCAAACTTGTAACTAAGTAATTAAAAAATAGAGATATACTTGTTTTTAAGTGGCCGGGAAACTATCCGGACCTTAACCCCATTAAAGATGTATGGAAGGTGATGAAAACTAAGGTCCAAGAAGCTCAACCATCAAATATCAATGAACCTAAAAATAGTGAAACACTTATGGGTTATCATGGACATCGAATATTTTGAAAAGTTGGCCGATCAATGCCTCAGAGATAGAAAAATGTCATTTCAGCCAAGGGCTGTATGATTAAATATTAGATATCAAAATTTACATTGCTATAAATATGCGTTTTTTCAAATAAAACACAATTTTTGTTGAAATTTTATTGTGTAAACATTTCATTTGCGGCTACTGCATTGCACTAAATTTATTGCACATCTATTGAAAATAGCGTCTCTGTTTATAATTTTTTTTCATTTTTTCTCAACATAACATTATTACTGTTTTCTTTAAGAATTAACTTTGAGAAATTTTTAAACTCGACATTTCCAAATTTGAATCGTTTTTTGCGACATTTAATTTGCTTTAAAATTTTATCACAAAAAAGATTTGGAAGCCTTAAGACCAAAGAAAGAGGTTTGCTCTTTACTTTTGACTGAAACTCCAGTCGATTACATTTTTTGTCTTGACTTGACTTTTTCTGGAAAAAAGTATTTATTTAAACATAAATTGTTCCAACCGAAACGCGTTATTTGATTTATCGAAGAAAGAATATTGAAAAGTTTTGTGAGAATATATTCAAAAAGGCTGCGGACCACTGGCCAATAAAATCATGTATCCCAACCAAATGTTCAAAGCAATAATCTTAATTTTTTTAATGCAACATGGTAAGCCTAATAATTTAAATGAAGCCACTAAAATTTCAAAATTCAAGTCCACTCTTTTAGCTTAGCTCAAAGAAGCATCTAAATTTAATTTTACAAATAATTTTGCAGCCGTAGGTCTGTTTCTTTTGCATTCTTTCTTTCTCTGTTCTGTTAGCCTTTTTTTCAAACCAGAAAAAAACAGCTGTAAATCTTTAAAAAACCAATTAACTTTATTTTTCATTTTGAATTAACCCAGTATTTCTTAACCTTTTTTAGTTTTTTCCTGTCTTTAAGTCCTTTTTCATATGCCCTGCAACACCGTTTTGTGTGGCCTAGATGGTAATTGTTTCTCGCAGCTTGGGCCATGAGTAAATCTGCTCTTGTTATTACTCATGACAGACCAAAACCAATACTTTCAAAACGGAAGGGTATCTAACCATCTCGATATTCAACGGGAATCTGCTAATCGGCAAACGTTCTTTGCAGAACAGAGCAATGTCTGGAAACAAATGCTCTTCCCAGGGCACATTGCCAACAATTTCCAAAGACCCACTATTCTCCAACTGATCATCAAAGACCTCACTGCAAGCAAGATGAACGTTCTTCATTATCCTGCTTTGCAGTTTGAAGCACTCGTCATCCTATTATATGAGACCCAATGCACTAATGCAGAAAAGCTTGTATTTCCAGGCTTCCGACTAGAGGGATCTTTTTTACGCAGGAAGCATGGCCTTGCCACGTTTGTCCACGAGCGATTAAGGTATACGCTTTTGGACCAATCTCCAACAAAATAGGAGATTGAGCGGTTGTGCGTGGACGTTGATAATTAGTCAATGTATAGTTGTATACAAACCTACCAACGCGATTGCAATCCCTAGATCTCCCATTGTTTCTTCATCCCTGTCTTTATGCCGGCGACTTCAACCGTTTCCACGTTGGTTGGGTTACGATGATAATAACCCAAACGGTGAGTGCTTGGCAGGCTGGGCAAGTATTAATAGTCTTGCCCTCCTATACAATGACAAGGATGCCGCCAGCTTTTACTCCGGCGGCTGGAAAACTACACTAATCCAGATCTAGTTTTTGCTAGCGTAGGTCCTGACGGTCGCTTACCGGATAGACGTAAACTTAAACTGTTTCCCAGATCACAATACTAAACTTCGCTTATCACACCAGCAAGGTTTGCTTTGTCAGTGTCAAGTATGCCTGTTTAGAGATGGAACTTTTGTAAGGTCGAATGGAGTCACTACATTGTCTTGACAAACAAATTCACAAAAACTTTGTTGTTGCCTGTATCACATGATGTGAATGCAGCTTAAAGAAAGCAACCAAAAAGACTATCCCACACGGTTATTGAAACAACTGTATTCCGTGTTGGGATGCGGAGTGTGAATCTCTCAATAGAACTTTCCTGCAGTCTCCTCAGGGAGGCGAATCGAGTTCGGTTGCTACAGGTTTACTTGCTCATCTTGACAGAACGCGGAGGGATCAATAGCCACAAGCAGTTCGGAGCACCGACTTTTCACAATCTAATCGAAAAGCATGGAGTATATTGATAACCTTATTGGTAGATCATGAGACTTTTCTCGTAACTGTCCCGTTTCGGATGATACTATTGCATCTCAGCTGGTTAGAATGGGAGATATAAGGCTGTTGATTGCAAATCATCTCAACTTGTATCTCAAGAAGTGTCTGAATTTTGAAGGGCACAATACCAGACCCAGTAAATAGCGCTGACGCTTTCTAACAGAGAGAATTTACTGATGCCCTCCAATACTTAAAACCAGCTAAAGCTTCGGGCCCTGATTCTATCTGACCAGAACTTATAATCTATGTTGGAGCGGTTTGGTGATTATATACATAAAGTTTAAAACAAACTCTCTCGTGCCGTCGGTATTTTTTGCAAACTGAAAAGTTTATTTCCATTTTGCATTTTTAAAAACTTTCCTTTGCCTTCTTTTATTGGCACTTACTTTACTGTCTTATAATATGGAGTGTTACATATAAAAGTTATATCGAACCTTTAAGAAAACTGCAAACAAAACTATGCAAGTTATCAATAAGGTGCAATGGTCATCGAATGCTGATCCTTTGTTTAGAAAAAAAAAGACTTGTTTAAGCTTGAAACTTCAAAATTAATGTTTAATTTTGACAATAAATTACCGAGTTCTTTCACTAAGTATTTCACAAAACTATCTCAAATTCATTTCCGTATAACCCCTTCATCAGAAAATAATATATTGTGCTTACCGAGATACCGATCCAATCGTTTGCAAAGATCTCTTAAATATAGAAGAGTCAAAGTTTGAATGATGTTCCATCTAATTAAAAAAAAATTGTTACTCTTTATATAATTTTGGCTATATGTATAAACGTTACATCTTAAATCCTTATTCTTAAATCCAATAATATGTAATTAAACTTATATCTACAGTGGTCCATTTTTTATCTTATTGCTCTAGCATACATTTATTTTCATAATTTTAATTAATTGGTGGCTGGTTGACTTGAAAACCAATTTTTTTTTTTTGGTCACTTCGTAGTCTTCGCATAAGTTCGGTATTTTCTTTTTTTTTATGTATAACAAATTACGTGAGTAAAATGCACTTTTCTTCTTCTTTATTATTATTTTTACCATTATTGTTTTGTGAGCATTGTTATATTTTTACTAAATTGCATAAAATAAATTTCTCTATTCTCTGAACTGTTCTGTTCTGTTTTAAAGTCCTAGTTACGTGACTTCCTTTTTTTCTGCTTGCACAGACTCAAAATTCCTAAGATCTGGAAAAGAGCGCTTGTAGTCGCGATCCCAAAGCCGATGAAGTTTGTTGGGGACCAAAGAGTTATCAACAAATATCTTTGCTCTTTTTCCCCTATAAGATCCTCGAGAGGATTATCTACGCACGCATCAAGCCAATGTTTGATCCAATGCTCCCTATAGAGCGGGTTGGGTTTCGACGCGGGAAGTCAAGCGTGGATCAAGTCGTTCTGCTGACCCAAAACATTAAGGATTCTTTCGAGGTTCAGAAGAAGGCTGGTGTTGTATTTGTCGATCTGACGGCAGCATATGACATTGTCTGGCACCGTACCCTTAGCTGCAAGCTGCTAAGGTTTTTGCCCGATAAGCACATCATTAGAATAATCATGGCGCTTGTCCAAAATCGAGGTTTTACCTTTACTACCGGTGACAGCAAACAAAGCAGACTACGTCGTCTGAAAAACAGCATTTCTCAGAGATTGGTCTTGGCTTTCCCCCTTTTCAAGATTTATACGTACGATCAATCATCCACGACTTCCACAAAATTTGCTTATGCTGATGGTTTAGCATTGTTGCACTCTTCTGAAACTGGAAGGACTTGGAGGGGACTTTAAGTCAAGACATGACTAAACTTTCAGCGTATCTCCAGACTTGGAGATTAAAAGTCACATTAAAACGGTGACGGCAGCCTTTTATTTAAATAATCGAGAAGTTAAACGTGAGCGAAAAACCCACACCAACAATAGAGTTTTATTCTTTTGTCCAATCCCTTCTTGTTTTGGGGTAAACTTAACAGTTCGCTTACGTTTTGTAACCGATTAGTGGCATTTCGCGAAAAACTATCTTAGTGTATCACACTGCTCAGGCAACTTGTAGGCTCAGTATGGGATGCTGGTGCCAAAACACTTTGCACAGCTGACTTATTTTTGTTCTAATCAACAGATGAGTACTTCGTACTAGTTTGGTGTCGCAGCGCTTACACTTCCTTCATAGACAGTGTCCTGTATGACGCCTTGCGCGTAGTCACTGAATGGCTGCCTCCCACACCAATGAACTACCTACCCATACTTTTAGGCATCCTACAAACTGAGCTTTGCCGACTAGGAGCGAGAATCTCCTTGGCTTACCGTAAATTCCTGGACCCTGACCATATTTTGCATGGCCTTTTAAGTGAGTCCTTAGATTCTTGCTACAAGAAACTAAAACCTAGACGCCTGTTTGTGCCAGCTGCACGGAATTTATTCAGTACTTTGCCGAATTCGCCATCCGCGTTTTTGAGTGGACAAATTAGAGATAAAACCGGAGTACTGTGAGAGTACATTCAGGCTCTGTGCTTTCATACCAAAGACCAGAACCAAGTTTGTTGGATTGAGCTTGTCCCAAACAGCTTGGGTTAAGATCAATCGTCCGCGAACTAGGTTGGACGATCCTATTTTTCCATGTACAAATAGGGTCTCGCTCCTTCACCGAATTGCGAGTGCGACGCCCAAACGCAGATCAAGTCAACTTGCTCTACACATCAGTCACCACATGGAGCACGAAGTCCGATGGTTTTAGATGACGAAGTCCGATGCTGTCTCAACAACATCACAGTTAGCATGTGATCCGGGTAGTACAGCAGTCAAGGTAGTAAAAAGATAAATCTTTGGCCCCAGTCCTGTTTATGACTGACCCGAAGTGGATGCCTTTCCAAACGACAACAAAGACGTCGATCGTTTAATTTCTTTTCTTCAGATATATTTTTGAAAAAGATTTTATAAACTATCGGTGCTCTTTACGCGTTTCGCTAACCCCAGGTCAAAAAACGTTGGGTTAACACGGTAAGTCAGAGAAACCATTATAAAATATTTGAAAGCATGATGGCTGGAACGTTTAAATATTTTAAAATGAAAGTAAGGACCAATATTACAGTTATGCTTTTAATTTGATTTTAACGTTTTCAGTTCAATACTTTGCTTATTGTGAAAAAAATAATAATATGCATTTCTAAATTCAAACTTCTTAAATCTTTAATTTTAACCTAATGGGCAGAAATTGCATATTGCGCAATAATCTGTTTTAATAGCATTGTGTAACACACAAAAATTTTAAACAGCAAAGAGATGTTTCTGTATATTTTTTGGTATTGAGCACGAATATGAAATCTGTTTTTTTTACATCACCCTCCGTTTTTGTAATTTCGATTTTACATTGACAAAATTGTATGTACATTATATTTGCTTTATCACAAATATGACGTTGTAACTTTTGAGGTATAGCCACGTTCGGGTATAAGGTAACCGCCGATACCAGCTAAATTCATCCCTTATATCTGACAGACCCAAATTTTGATCTGGCAACTCATGTAAAATCTCTAAAATGCTTTAAAATACCACATTTAAAGCTAATTTCAACTTTTCTCTGTTTAAAAACTATATAAACTAATTAATCACAAAATCAATACGCAAAGAATGAAAACAACTCAAAAACAGTCACATCGTTGGTCAAAGCGAGGCTAAAAGTGAAGACAAGGCATAAAGTGAAATTTGGAAAACTGCCAACAAAAGCTAGTCATAGAATTATTGCAATTTTCGAGTCTCTTATAACAGACCAAAATTGCATAGAAATTTATCATTGGGTTTTTGGAAAGAGTTTCTTATAAGCAAAAATTTGTTATGTCTTTATCCCTTATAAGCGAATATTTTAGTATTTATTTACGTAAAAAATCATTGGAACCACTCGACACAGTCCCTTATAAGCGAAAATCCCTTATATCTGAAGTTGATTGTATTATTTTTATGTCGTTTTTTTTTAATCTTGTATTTTTGTGCCAAATGGTTGCTGTAGTTGAGTTCCAATGTTATAACCAGGGAATCGAACCGTTTAAAATAACGTTCTGGTTCAGGTTCAGGTTCGGCAAATTTTATTTTTAAAGCTTCAGATCCGGTTCAGGTTCAGCAAAAAATTTTTTTTCGGGTTCAGTTCCGGTTCGGGTTCAGCAAAAAATTTTTTTTCGGGTTTAGTTCCGGTTCAGGTTCAACAATTTCTTTTTTTAGGGGTTCAGTTCCGGTTCAGCTCCGGTTCGGGTTCGGAATATATATTTTTTATCTATTTCTTACAAGCGTTAGACTGTAAACACAATTTCTTACCTGATGTTATCATGGGCGTCCGCAGACGCGCTTCCTGGAGGAGTGATGGCAAACAGTCGGAAACACAAAAAATATACTTAAAAAGGGTTTTTAAAAAAATTCTGGTACAAGTTTTAAAAAAATTAAATTAAACTAATTCACCGGCATGGGTCTTGGTTGTAAAAACCAAGTCTTACCAATAAATTTATAGTAATGATCTTGCGAGCGCCAAAAGCGGAAACGGAAGTTTTTTGTTCTTTTGCGATCTCAAAACTTTCTTATAGATTGCGTTTACATGAGTTTATATAGATCTTTCTTCGACTACCCGCTGATACACCTGTCTAAGAATTTTTTGATAATTTTTTAGTGGCGGCCCTCACGCAGAAGGTTTACTAGTTATGAAACGTCATTAAGGTTCATTTCTACTACGAGCGTAGATTGGAGTATTCTTTGTCTCTTTTAATGATTTTTTTGCTTCGTTTTTCCTTTAAGCGCGGAAAGAAGTAAAAAAAATTAATAAAACAAAAAATACTTCGTTTAACATTTAGTCATTCAAGTTTATAATAATAAAAAATTGACGCATAAAGGCTCTTTTCCCACTACGAGCGTGGAATGGAGTACAGTGGCGAGCAAAAAAGTAAGATATTTTATTTTATTAAATTTTTTAAAAATAAGTTAGTTGCAATTGAATTATATTTCTAAAAAAAAATAAATTAATATTGGATTTAATATAATTTTTTGTGCTCTTTTAATGATATATTACTTGATATATATTAATATAATTCAATTTCAACAATGATATTTTTAAAAAATCTTAAAAAATAAAAAAGTCTTACTTTTTTTGTTCGCCACTGTACTCTTTACTTGATTTATTGACTTTATTTGCTTCACTTAGATTTTAAGCGCGGAAAGATGATCAAAACAAACAAAGAATGCTCTATTCCACGCTCGTAGTGGAAACGAGCCTTAACTTTTAGAAGTTTTTAATGCATATTTATGTATTATTTTGTAAAATTTGAAATTTAAAAAAGCGTGTCCCCCTTTTGGTTCTCCTGGCGCACGTTCATATATCTAGTGAATATATTTTTTCTTCATTTCTCGGCTGATAAAGTCGTTTATGAGGTTTCTTTATTGGCACACAAGTGCTCAAACAAATTGTGGCAACTTCAAACGGTAACATTTAATTTAATAATTACAACTAGAAATAAATTAAAAATTAAATCAGTTTGTTGTATAAGATTTTTTTTTTCTTAAAATAACTGAAATCAAGCTTTGCAATTTTGTATATTGATCACTGCTTGCTTACAACTGGTACTAAGAACTTGCTGCTTTTTATTTTAATAAGTGTATAGCGACGAAAGGGTAAAAATTAGGTATGGGTCCAATTGTTTAAAAAAAGTCTTAAATTCAAGCAAATTCAAATTTACGGGAGACAATCATTTCTCAATTCGTAAAACCAGCAAAATTGTTTCTCAACATTTGATTAAAGACTTTTTCGATAAACACTAGCTTGATATTGGCAGAAAAATACTCTGGCTCCTCCATAATGTTTTGTTTGCCAAGCTGTCTAACTATTGGCGACCAAAACTATTTAGTTTTAACTCAAAGTCAGATTGTGCTACTAAATTTTGTTTGCAGGGGTAACTTATACATATATGTAATTTGCTTATAGTTTCTCGGTTGCATTCTACATAAAGATAACTGACGCAAAACTTTTGTAATGAACCAGCAAATACGTGGTTCATGCATTAAAAGTTATTTGTCCTGTTGCTACAATTTTGGTAGGCCTGAAAGTTAACAAAAATTTAATTTTAACGTAATACTTGATAAATGAAAAAGCACGCTAGATAAACGTTGTTTACATACAGGTTCGAGTATTGGTTATTTTACCATACATTTCAACATTGAATCTGCAAATTAATAAATCCGACAATATCATGCATCAAATCAATTTAATTGCCCCCTAAAGAAATGCTGAAAACTATTTTTTGTTTAGTAAATACGTAATTACCAACAATCAACGTGGATTTAACATTATTAAAACTAGTTAAAATATACGAGATTAACATTAAAAAATAGCAAACAAACTCAAAACAACCTTTCTGGTAGAACTTTTATTTTTTTTAAATGTTAAGATTTACGTTACTTCAGGTAAAATGCTTACCAAACTTAATTAATTTTTAATAACATTACAAATATTTAAACATTATTTTGTAGCATTAATTTAACGATACCTACTTAAAGTTTAGTTAAAACACATCTGTTAAATAAAGTAATGCTTTGACAAAGGTTAATCGAACTTGACAATTTTTCCTACTCCGTAAACAATTTAAAGTATAACAATAAATTTTCTTTACCATTGAACATTAAAAAAAATGGACAATATAATATGAACGAAAAATTTAACATTAAATTAAGGTTTATATTTCATCTGTGGAGTCTTGTTCCAACCTAAATAAGTAGTTGTTTCGTACAAGCAATACGTTTTCGAGCATATTCGAGTCCATTCTTGAGCGTTGTGGAGACAAAATAAATTTTAAGCTGGAGAACGCTCTTTCCACGCTAACTTGTGTGGCTGGCACTCCGAATAATAAGGAAGCAAGTATGTACAACTTTGGAAATTGGTTCTTTTGGCTTCTCCAATACTTCAAAATGTTTTGATCTTTCTTTATCCGTGGCTCTTGTTGAAAAGCCTTTAAGTCGTTGCTAATGTCTAAAGAGCACTTTGCAACCTGTAAAGTTTAAAACTTGCTTCAGGAAAATTAGTTCTTTTCATAATTTTATAAACCATAAATGAGATAATACAGTAGGTCTACAACAAATGTTCATTAAACCGAATTTTAGTCATTTTGCATAAAACCATACAGCAAAAGATCTTCCATTCTTTTTTATTTCATCTCCATATTTATCCTCCTGACTCGCAGGAAAGCGACGGAGGCGCTAATACATAGGATAGGCAATTTTCCCGACCTGCTTCTGGAGATGCCAAGATATTGCTGTCCGCTTGTAATTTAATAGAGACATGACTGTAATTTAGAACTGCTTGCCAAGACCACCAAGTAGGGGAAAGTGCCGTAAAGTGTTTTTCCCAAAGGCACAACAGAATGGCGCGAGTAGGTTTTGAACCGAGATCATGTTGATCATAAGTACGGCGCTTTAACCACTCGACCACACTGCCGTCATTCTACTTGGTCATAGCCGTACCTGGCGGGGGGGAAGAGGGCAATTGCCCCATCAACTTTCCAAGATTATTTTTCGGGCAGTGACAAGAAAATATTTGGGCAAAACCAGAATTTTTGGGCAACGAAAAAATACTACCAAATTTTGCTGAAAAGCTTTTTTTTTTTTGAAAACATTTTGATTTTGGGACAAAAAGTGAGAAAGATGAGACTGATTTCAAGTGAAGACCTTTTTTTTAGAGAACACCATGATTTTAGGAGGAAATTTGGTCTTTGTCCGAGAATCTCAGACAATTTACTAGAAAATCAGGATTCGGGCAAATGTCACAAAATTCGGGCAAAACTTTATTGCCCTCCCCAATTTTTTGAGCTGGTACGAGTATGCGATTGGTCACAAAGTCGCCACAACGATAAAGAGGTCGTATGAGTAAACTAAGCGAAGCCAAATTTAAGAAAATTTATTCAAAAAACGACTGTAGCACTATGTTGATCCTGCCAAAGAAATCAAAAATAATTCTTTGAAAATAAAAATGCTACTATTTAAATTACTAGTTGCGTGTATCAATAATGTCAGGCCAAATAATTTGAAGCAAGAACAAAAGATGAAGAACAAAGTTCGTAAAATTATGGAGTTTACTTTAGTTTAACAAAACAAAATTTTGGCCTAGGTAAATACAATAACAGCTAAAAAAATAAATACCTTTTGTTTTGCTGATTCCAATTCATGCGCCTTTAACATCACTTCTAAATCATCATCGTCGTTGCCGAAGTTGCGTAAATCGGGAGATAGCCGATTTAGATCGGTAAAATTTATACTTTGAGATTTTAAGTTCTGCAAGCTAATCCAGGTATTTTGAAGATGAGCTATAGCTGATGTTTTTTCTTCCTCGTTCAACAAAACTTTATATCTAGGATCCAGAAAAATGCATGCCACAAAGACATCATTTTCCAGTAACGCCAAGTCGCGTTTTTTTATAGAAGACAGCAATAACTGCGAAAACTCTGTTGGTGATGCCTTTGAAATTTCTAATTTGCACCTTAACCAAATTCCATAAAAGTCACCCAACGTAAGATGTTGTTGCTGTAAAGCCTTGGCGGCTTTTCGGGCTGGTTCAAGAGCTGTCACGATTTCGGAAAACAAATTCCATTGTGACTCCAATAGATGCAGTTCAGCATTGGAGACGGCCATTTCTTGGCAGAAATCTTTTAATGAAAGTAGTCGCTGGAGCATATCACAAGTAGAATGCCAACGAGTTACACAATCCAAAATAGGCTTTTTTCGTTTTAATTTTTTCAAAATCACCATAATAGATGGATTTCTTAAAATTTTACACACATGGCGGGCTTTAGCAATGTCGCTTTTTAAAGAAGATTGTTTTAAAGCATCGTCTACAGCTAATTGTAGGGTATGCGCGGCGCAGCGAAGACCTCGAAGCATTGGGCGGCTAGTAGATTCAACAAAATCAAACGCTGCTAAACTTTCAAGCAATATTTCTATATTAAAGGCCGAAGAATCAGTCGCCTCGCATTCACTGTCCTCATCAGAGTAAACATCGTTTTCAACATCGCTATTGGATGAAGCAGCTTGGCTTGTCCCAGGAGAATCTTCATCAGCAAATGCGTTTTCTTTAAGTTGCTCATTTGATAGTAGTTTTACAGATTTTAGCATGTTAGCGCCATTGTCAGTCGTAACAGTATAAATCTGACTTATAGAAATTTCATATTGCTCTAAAACATCTGCCACGGCGTTTTTAATGTATTCAGCCGTGTGGCGATGGGTAAGTTCTTTCATCGCTATTGTCCTCAGAGTAAGCTTTCCATTTTTTATGAGCTGAATGTTGATACCTAAAATAGCCCTGTCCATTCGTGTCGCTATGTCTATTTTAAGTGAAATAAACTTTTCACGAATATCTTCTTTAATTTCTTTTTTTATTTTGCTCGCTAGCATGACAACTTCTTCGCGAATATTTTCTGCGTTGATGCAAATTTTATTTCCACTGTCGGAGAGCACTTGCGAAATTGGATTTAAAAGTTTTCTAAACCCTGAATCTTCAACAATTTTAAACGGTCTTCCATTCACAGTGACCATTTCCAAGCAAGCAGTTCTTAATAAATGAGCATCGATTTTTACTCGAATTGTTTTAAAGAGTTTTTTATCCAAAGTTGTTTGACAACAAGATAAAGCATTTTCAGACAAAGATTCATTAGCATTTTTATGTATTTTCTTAGATTTTATTGATAGATTAATGAAATATTTTTCTTTGTATTTTTTAAAGCACTCCTGATGAAATCTTTTTACGTGTCTTTGTAAATTAGATGCGTGGTTTCCACGAAGAGCTGTGCCACAGTCATCAATTTGACACACAGATGAATCGGTCGATATTTTATAAATGAAAAACTTTCGAATATTACTCAATTGCGTGCGCGGCATCTTTTTTAATATTAACATAAATTACCAGATTTAATATAGAATATCAGTAAAAAAACTGAAAAAAATTATGCGTAGTATTATATTAAACATTTAGCATATGTCTACTATGAAATTATACCACAAAAAGTAAACCTGTTTTGTTATACGGAAATAAACCCAAATTAGAAGTTGAATTGGTAAGGTTGTTTCGCAAGTTCCGTAAGAGCTGATTTAAATATACAGTAGAATGCCGATTATCTAAACTAATTAAAACCAGGCGTGGTTCGGATAACTGTTTTTTTCGGATAATCGAACAATCACTTATTTAGTTTGGTTTTAAGTTTACCACTCTTTTCGTCGCTGCCAAGTTTTTCATCCTTTTTAGAAGCAGAAGCTGCGTTGAATGACACTCTGTCGTTCACACCATGCTATGGCGTTGTAACCACCTTAGCGTTCGGATAACCGGCGTTTAACTGTGGCGCAGTATCGTGGCAATATTAAAGAAAAAGCTTTCACAACGAAAAAATTATTGCATCCCCTACATCAAATTTTATCAATAAAGTAAAAGGTTGGTGGTTTTGCAATTAAAAACAGCTATTATTAATGCAAAAATTCTAGTTAAATATCATCCAATTTTATAAACTTTTGTTTATTAAAACTTCTTTAGATACTATAAATAAAAAACAAAAACTGATGACAGTCAAACAAAAAAATGTTTGTTATTGAAGACGAATATTTTTTAATGGTAAAAAAATTTTTGCGCTTAATCATCATCTGTTTTTGGGTTTTATTTATGGTATCTGAAGAAGTTTTAATAAACGAAAGACTAAAAGAAATACAAATGAATTAAAATAAATTCTGGCGTTATCTAATCAATGCAAAGTTAAAAAGTAAAAATCGCAACTATTATGAATTGCAATCTCCATAATGACAAACAACTCAACCTTTATCTCTTCAGTAGAAAATTTTAGAAGCACATTTCAGACAAAAACTCCCAAGAGGTTTTTACGCACGAGTTACTTTATCAAAACGTTTATGACGAAATACATGTATTCAGGCAATAAAAAAGTTTGAGTCAGCCAAATCTTCACTAAACAATTTTAAGAGATAAATTTTTGACGTAAAGTTGAAGCAAACATTGATGCAAGTGAAAAATTTATGTAATCCAATTTTCACTGCTATAGTATTTTTAAATAAGCCTAAAAACTATGAACAGCTCATCCCGAATCAACCTTACTGCAGAAGTGAAGGTTTTTTTAGATTTTAACATGCAAATTTGAGCCTAATAAGAAGCTGAGAAATAAGAGAAAAGCAGTTAGCTTACAAAATATTACTTAAACTTCACGCTACAAGGCGAAGGTTAATAGCTTCTCTTCCTAATCTCAACAAATTTTCTTTAAAAAATTTTGTTTTTTTGAAAAATCAAAAATTAATTAACTTTATTGCATTGCTTGCTCAACATTATTTTTTACTCAATCTCGACTGTTAGGGATACCATCATGCTAGTGAAAACCATTTGAGGCAACAAAGTTACACTGAATTCGAATCATTCGATAAGTTTACACTGCTTTTTTATTAAACTTCTCCACGCAACTAAATTTCAGTCGAGTGGCTCCCCAACAGCCTGCACTGTGCAGCTTTGATTTTTTAATGGCGTCAAATAATTTTGCTTCACCTACGATAGTTTCACTATGTTTGCTACGTCTCTATATTGATATGTATTTTTCAAAAGTATGGCACTGTAAAAAGCTTAAGAACAACTGCTTTAGCATATATTTAAAATTTCGCTTTCTTTATCTAGCAAGTGACATGTTTTTGCTTTAACTTCTCGCCTGAAAAAGTCGTTTATAACGTTTCTGTATTGCCACACAACAAGTATGGTGACCAAAAAAATTGCGGCAACTTCAAAAACAAAATGTGATTCTGATTCTTCTACAAATAACTTTAAAATTAAAATTTGAGCATGAAACGGTCGAACCGGATCCATTTAAAATAAAGTTCCGGTTCAGGTTCGGGTTCAGCAATTTTTTTTTCTACGGGTTCAGCTCCGGTTCAGGTTCAGCAAATTTTATTTTTAGGGGTTCAGTTCCAGTTCAGGTTCAGCAAATTTTATTTTTTCGGGTTTAGTTCCGGTTCGGGTTCAAAAAATAATAACGGTTAATACGGGTTTACGGATCCGGTTCGGGTCCGGTTCGGGTCCGGTTCGACACCCTGATTATAACATTGCTTTTTTAACTTACTAACCACATTTTTTGTAGGAATAACAGTATAAATCCTGCTTGAATATGATGTCTAAACGACGGCGTTTATGCAAAAACAAACCTGATGCTTTTAGCTATATCTGTGGTGAGTCATTTTTGAGTAAGTACAAAAGAAATCTGAGCAATAAAATCAAGCGTTTGTATTATGCATACTTTGGATATGCGGTGGGTGACCAAGGCAAAGATTGGGCTCCCCACTTCTGCTGTATAGACTGCAGTATCAGACTTAGTAAATGGTTTGCTGAAAAAACGTGTCTCTGAGATTTGATGTACCAATGGTATGGAGAGAACAGAAAGATCACATCACAGACTGTTATTTCTATCTCACTAAAATAGAAGGGTATCACTTAAAACAAATAACTAATAAAAGCATGGCATATTCAAATCTTTCCTCTGCTATTCTTTCGGTTCCACATTTTGCAAAATTTTTAATATCAAAACCTTTATTTAATCTCGGAGTAATAAGTGATGAACTTGCTGAATATTCTGAAGATTCCAACACTGACTTTGACCCTTTTATGAGTGAAAGAAGACCACTTTTAATTACTCAAAAAGATTTGAACGATCTTTTACGTGTCTTAAATCTGTTTAAAGACAAAAGTAAACTCATAGCATTGCGTTTACAAGAAAAAACTTTTGCCACAACAAAGCAATGGAGTAAAGAGCTAAAAGAAGAAGTGTCAATACCCCAGCTTCTTATGATCAAAACTCACAAATTAATGGAAGTGGTGCATCATTATAACCGACTTTTAAAAAATCGTAGTTGCAATAAGAGGGAAAAGTGGTATCGGTGCTTGGTGACGAGAATGATTGATATGGCTGTGGTAAATGCTTGCATTATTTACCGGCTGATTCACGGACCTAATTCTATTTCTACAAAGGGTTTTTAAATAGCTGTGGCTGTAAGCTATTTGCAGAAAAATCATGAAAGCGTGTCATGTAAGGCCGACCACTTAGTTACCTATTCACTTCAAAAATCCCATAAACGCCGATAATCAATACGATGGACAAGACTATGTCATTACTAAAAGAGAAAAACAAAAACGATGCCAACTAAAGGGCTGTGACGAAAGACCACTGACTTATTACATGAAATTTAACATGAATTTGTGTACCGGTTGTTTCTCTAGCTTCCAGAAGAAAGTTTAAAAGTAACATCTTAAAAATCAAATGCTTCGGCCTTGGAAAACTACTTTAAAAAATCATCATGAATATAATTTAATCATGTGCTGTTTCATTTGAACTGTTTTTAGTTTTTGTTATTCACATCTTTTTAATGCGTAATACGTCGATGGCAATGTAAAGCATTTACAAAAAACGCTAACTAATCCGCTCACCGTACTATAAATAGGACAGTTGATTACGTAGAAAATACTGCAAATTTTTCAAAAATGTATTAGTAAAAAGAATCTGAATTAAGATGAATTTTATGCAAAATATGAAAGTAATAATGAAATCCGCCCAGAAAAAAAACTTGAGCATTAATGGGTTAATATTTAAAAAATGCATTTTATTAATATTTTTTAACAATGAGTAAAGTACTGTACTCGAAACGCTAAAATTAAAATAAAATGATAACCGTAATATAGGCTCTTTCTTTCATTTGAAAACTAAAAAACAATAGAAGTTACGTTTTTTTAAAACTTGGTTTGACATGTAACAGTTAACCAGAATAATAAACATTTTAATGGAAAAGACCCAAGAAAGCTTTAAAACTGAAATTAAGTAAGTTTGGATTTGTAGCATATTATCACTTCTAAGTGCAACAAAACTAATTAATTGAATCTGATTCATAATGAAATTGCAAGAATCATCTCAATCAAACTAAGTAACAAAAATACCAGAAAATATCCGATCTCGAGACTAATTTCATAATACAAGACGGATACCACATCACTTCTAGCCAAAACTCACACCACCAACTGAAGTTAAGACCAAGACCACAAAAAATCAATCTCGAGACCTTCATTACTGATTCCCACTCATCTTTTTTTAAAACATGATTGTGTTTTTGACCGGTTTGTATCCTTTTTTTTGAATCTATTACTTAGTACAGTTTCATAAAATCGCGAGACACGATTAGAAACACTAAACTAGGGTAATTATTTATGTTTCATGTGCGCAGAATGAATGTCAGCACTTAAGCTAACACAAAGATTCAACAAAAATTTGGTTTTTGAAATTTTGAATTTTTAGAATCAGGTTCAGCTAATCTCAAAATGACACTATAAAATTTCATTCAATGTATTAATGTTAATCACGTCTACTTTTGTGACGTCATAATTCCCTGCAGATCCGCTAAGAATTTTTCACGTTTCTGAATTCTATCTGCGAAACATGCTGCTCGTTTCTTCCTAAAAACCAAAAGTGAATAATTGCAGTGAAAGATCAAACCAAAGCAACAAATCAAAAAGGGCAGATCTGAAGCATTTTTAATCAAAATATTCGATTACATAAAGCTGCTCTTTGGTGTCAATTACTTAAAACAATAAAACTAAAGCGAAAGTATCTTACGAGGAAAGCAAAAAAAAACAATAAACATAATTTGCAAAGGTTGTAAATCAAATAACCCGTTTCGGTCAAAAAATGCACGTTTAAACAATTCATTTCAGTGTTTTACCAGATCAGCAAAAAAGATTAGCTTTAATAAAACAGTTTTGACAACCAAAATCAAGAAACACGACATAATGATGAATGGCGTGCAAGCTTGATCAGGACACAAACAATTTTTTCAACTGCGACATGAAACAATTTTTTTATAAATTAGTGTAATAAAAATTTCTTTAAACCGATCTAAGATTCAAAGTTTTTGAATATGAGTAAAAAAACACTATAGTTAAAGGAAATTATTTTATGCTACAAACAAATAGTAGTTTATTGTGACGTTAGACGCTTGAAATTATTTGTGTCAGTAATGAACTACCTCATTTTTACTACTGTATTTTTATAAAATTTTTAAAAATTAACCGTTGGTGAGCAGTGTTATCAGTCGTTGTGGTGATGACGACCACGACTGATATGGACTTGGATCAAATCCTTGTCAAGCCATGCTGTTGTGCTTTAGAGATAAGCACTTCATGGCGCTGTCGTTTGCTTGGTGATCTGAACAAGCAACTCAAAATTTCTGTCATATTATTATAAAAATTGAAATCCAAATAAAAAGCATCAGCCGGACAGAATATCTTGGATATCTCTTCACGGTTGCTCAAAAATTAACGCCATATGCTGCTCTCTTGCAAGTCAAGAGGATAAATAGAGATGATTTTGATAAACATCATAGCAACACAAACTCTTCCTTGTGTTTATGTAATGTTTTATGTAAATATAAACAAGTTTATGAAATATGCAAGGACAATGTCTATTATACAAAATTTCAAGCCAAGTCAATTTTCCTATGGCGGCAATTTAAGTTTATTATAAAAAAGGTTGAAACTAAATCAAGGCAGATTTTCAGTAATTCTAATGAGGCTTACGTAGATGAAAAGTTTGGAAACATATATTTTTTTAACGTTTTGTCCTGTTAAATAAAATTACTTAGTTTTAAATCAGTTTTACATTTAAGTTTTAAAAAATTATGTACAATAAATAAAAATTTTTTCAAAACTTACTGTAAAACTTCAATTTTTTAAAAACAAAAAATTAATTAAAAGGGGCTAGAAATAATAGTGAACGACACATCAATTACAAAATAGATATTTTTTAAAAACGCACTTTTGCTTTCTTCTTAAACATAATATTATACATATGGTTTTTATCTGGGCAATTTCTGGCAAATTTTTGGTAATTCCCAAACCTTTTTAAAACTGTCACATTTCTTCATCTGAGCATGCAGTTATAAAGTAGACTTCAATCAAGCATGATTGATACATTTCATGCCAGCTACGTGTTTATATCGAGGTTATCGTGTAAAACCAAACACAAATTTTTACATGGTGCTTTCTTTTGCGATTATACACAATTGGAAAACCAAAAAAATTTTTAAGTTTTATGCAGCTTTTAAGCAACTTAGCCTAGTAAGCAGTAAACGAATGTTATAAATTTTTAATTTCATTCACGATAGTAGATTTTAGTATAGTTGAATATAATATTAAAATGAGAGATTAAAAGTTTTTATCAAGAAAAACTACATGTAATTCTGTTTTAGTTTTCAAATACTCTATTTTCGAATCAAAATAGTTGTATTATTTTTTTGAATAATTCTTTGAAATATACTTTAATTAAAAGTCATCTTACAAGAAATGACATCTTAAGCAAGTTAAAAACTGGAGTCTTTTTTATTATAGCTTATATACACTGATCGAATCAATACGTAAAAAAATAATTTGTCAACGACAAACTTTTTCGTATCTTTAAAAATTTTGATAGCTGAGATTATTTATCATATCAGTCGAAGTTTTTGACACAGACTTATATGTAGCCATGTTGTAACCAAGTCGCTTAAAATATTGTTTACTATAAAAAAGAATTAGTTAGTGGAACTGGAGCCATTACAAAACTTTTCGCCGGGCCTTTTTGAAAAAAGTTGGTCAGACTGGAAAACACGCAAACCTAGCTAATTGATAAATAAAGAAAAGAGCTTTCATTGGTTGTGAGTGATTGATTAATGGGAAAAGAAAAAAGCTAAAAAAGTTTTAGGCCTTAGACAAAATCTTTTTGTTTACAAATGTTGAGTTAAACGTAGCTTATAGACCGGAAATGTAAAAGATGGAATAAGTTAAAGAATTTGTTGTTGCGTAACGAAGAGCACATTTTGTGTTGCATAAAAGATGCTAGTCAATGGTGAACTCATGAAAAAGCAATACAAGATGCTACTATTTTTTTTGAAAGAGCAAGAAAAACTCTGGCGGCTTTGAGAGGCCGAAAGATTATCACGGGATTTATAGATATAATGTCTAATTATTCAGCTCTTGTAAGCGTTGAGACGTACGACCAAACTACCTACTATCGCAATGGCACACATATTGATATTATAGATAACATTACTGCAGTGATGGGAAGGTAAGATATTCTGTTTCGTTGCTGGCAAGAGCTGTGGGTCTTCCGAAAAATACATGGTTAGACGGAAAAGTAGCAATGTTTGAGTAGATTTGTCGTTAGAATCTCTTCAACGGAACATGGAACATGGATAAGAACAAATAAGGACGGTAGTCAATGATTGCGCTTGCGCTTCGATCATAAAAGATAATATCTGCTTTCTCAGTAGAATCTTGCAAATTTTGAACACTCTCTTTTTTATCTAAATATATTAATATTTATCAGTAATGAAATAGTGCGGGAATAATTTTATAATGATATTTAGAATACATATTTTTATTAATCGACGCAAAATCAAGTTACATAAATATTTTCCTCATGGCACTTTACGTTATAAATGCATTTTTGACAGTGAATCTTAACAATAAAGACAGTTTCATTAAAAGAATTGTTGTCAATAGTAAAGAGAAAAAAAAAATCAAGCTCAAGTTAAAGGAACCGTGTGTTTCTCCGCTCTTCTTTTTGTTCTTTTGCAGTTACAATCTTAGCTAAATTCCTTACTTGCCACAATAGAGTTCACAATAGATTGATGATGTTTCCAAATATTTTGATTAATTATTTTGAAGTTTAAAATTTTTTTCAAGTAAATTAAATTAAATTATTTTCAAAAAAACAAAAATTGTTTTCAATTATCTTTAATTATTTTAAAAAGCAATGAATAGAAACGCTGTAAAAGATGACAAAGATTGCCAAAGTTTGGTAAGGTTTTTTTTTTTTTTTTTTTTTTTTTTTGTGCAGTACGAGGATTAAAACTTGTACCGTGTACAAATTTTTTAAATTTTTGCTTTTTTTAAATTAAATTCTTTTTTTTCTTAAACTACTAAAAAAATTTTTATACAAATGCTTTGATCACTGCATAGTAATTTACAGCTTATGTGTTAAATTTTTCTTTTATTTTTTTCATACCGTAGAAAAATTCAAGCTTCGGGGAATTATGCATCGCCATAACTGTCACTTCTTTCTCAATTTTGGTTGGTTATTATTTTTCAGTGATCAGTTCCATAGCTTTATCATTGAAAATTGTGTTCAATAAAACATACACGGTAAAAAAATTTTTGTGACATATTTTTTTTAAATAAAACCATAGAAATTTTTTGATTTGTTATTTGTTTGTGTAAACAAAGCACAAGAAGTTTTGTTTAGAAACGTTATGAGGAACCAATGCCGAACTCAACATGGTTGATTGTGCTCACATGGTCTGCTTCTTCCCTGCTTATAAGTGGTTTTATAGCAGCAACGACAGCAAAGTTTCTCCTAAAATTTGTGTCACCGAAATCACTCATGCAAATAGCTCATGTGGTAAACATAATTTCGGTGGCAACTATTTCATTTGGAGCTGGACTGACTGGATCATATGAAGCGTTTATCATCGGTCGTTTCTTATCCGGTTATGTATGTGGCATATGCTATGGTGAGATTCAAACTAACAGCACAAAATTTATACTGCATTTATAATTAGCCCTCTATAAAATATTTAGCCAAATTTATGTCAAATAAGTATTTAATGATGCAAAATTCTAGAATCCAAAAAGAAAAGGAAGAACACGTTATTTTTAGAGTTAAATTTAGCATTAAAAACGGCTCTAGCTTTCCGTCAAACAGCATAAGAAACTTGGAAATGGCAAACAATAAAGATTGTCTTACATTGAGTAGTCAGTGAAAAACAGCAATATGGCATACTGTCATTGCCAGCTATTTCTTGTGATAAGCGTTGCCCGGGAAGATCTTCAAAAAAACTATTTTTTTGAAATTAATATCAACTCAAACCAATACCATGGGAAAGGTTTTAATAAATATGTTCATAAATTATAACCACATAAACTTGTCAAAGTAACTGATAAATCATAAGATTAAAAAAAAAGCTATGTAAAATTACAACAAATAAGACTTACAGTAAAAAAAATAGAAACAAAAAAAGGAATTGTAGTTTTTGTAAAAGTAAAGTTTTGTGTTTTTAAAAATATTTTTATAACTTTAACATGGTGGAAAAAATTTGAGTTTAATAGTTGCATGTAAATGAGACATTCAAGAAATTTTATTTTGAATGAATAGGTAAGTTATAACTTAATTAATGTTTTTATTTTTTTTTATTTTGGAAAAACGTGACAAAGCCTTGCTTCCTGCTTAAAAAAGACGCAGCTTGCGTAAAATTTGGAAACACTAATCTTTCTTTAGTAGTAGAGTGGTCTCCTGTAATAGTATGATAAATGCTAGAGTTTAGGAACCGAGATGATAAAGAACATTCATCTTACTTGCAGTAAAGCTTTTAATTTTGAGCTAGAAAGTGGTGGGGTTTGTATTTATTTTGATAATATGCCTTGATTGGGCAATCTTTCACGTCTTAAAATAAAGGTTTTCCAATTAGTATATCTTGGATCAACATCCATGGGGGTATTTTACTGTTTTAAAAGATTCGGTTTTATTTTTTCATGTAAAACAAAAAAAGTACTACGACTACATCCCAGGATAGGCCAAAGCATCTGCCGAAAAAGTCAACGTGCAAACCTACATCTATGATATTGCAGACCTTGGAACTCCTAGTGTTTCCTCTCTATAGGCTGGCGAATTCTATTTAGGCATGTCTATGGAAGTGCACAATACTATAATACAATTATAAAATTCTTGACTGAATAGGCGAGTAACAGCACCATTACACGTTTTACAAATAAAATTCTAATTTTTTTGTTTGTTTTTGTTTACAATACTGTTTGCAAAGCTTTCCTGTGGGCAAGTTTTCATGTGTTGGTCATTTGATAATCATGGCAAAATTGTCAACCGTGATACACATGATAGCCACGTGTTATATACGAGTTATACAACAATACCCTTTGCTCTTTACTAAACCAAACTTTGATTTTTGTACAGTATTAGTCCCTGTTTTTACTGCGGAAATGAGTGCAACCTCTCGAAAGAATTTTTGGCAATCATTTTTCGGAGTAGCAGCAGGTTTGGGACTTTTTTTAGGATCTTTATTTGGACACCCAGATGTAAGTAAAAATTAGTTTATTTAAAATAAAGATGTAGTTTAAAAGTAAAAATTGGTCTATTTAAAAATGCTTTCAATTGCACACACGTTTGAACTTACAGTAGATTTGATTAATTTCAAAATATAAAAAATTATTGTAGAATTGTGGGTCAAATACTATAAAAGCAATGCGTTTGATTAAGACATGACCTAACATTAAATATCATAATCGGAATTTTGTCTATAATTTTGATGCTAAAATGAAATGTTTTAATTAAAAAATACCCAATTTTGACAGCACTTTTTAAATTTTTATGATTTAATTTAAAACAGCATAACATTTTGTAAAGGTTTTGGGTTCAACTACTTTGTATCCCATTTTATTCAGTCTTGCCTTTTTGCCATCAATAACGTACCTTGGAGCAAGCAGAAAATTCCCACAGACTCCTTTTTATTTAGTGCGAAATGAAAATAAAGATAAAGCAAAAGAAGTTCTGATGCAACTTCGCGAAGGCCCAGAGGTTGTACAATGATTTTAAACAATATACTCGTAATTTACTGTACTTCGGACATAACAACTTTAATTGTTAATAAAAACAAAGATTAAAGTTATTTAGTTGTTAAATCAAATTAAGATTAATAACATTTCTAGTTAACATTTTTCTGTCTGTTTATCTGAGATTACAAAGCTTCAATTCTTGCTATAATTATATGTATTTATAGTACTTTTCTTTTAACCTTTAGATTACTATAACTTTTTGCGACTAAAACACTAATTCGGGGCCTCTGAGGCCGGTGTAAATTTAGTAAGAAAACCAGAATAATAATAAGATTGTTTCTTTATTTTTTGTGATACTACTTGCAAATAACCTTGCTTAACTATTAATTGGATCATGTGTCCAAAATTTTGAGGGCTGTTGGCCCTCAGGCTTTGCTAACACGTCATTATTACAAACAAATTTTATTGAAATCATGACTTTTTAAGGTTTTTTGTCCTTTTCTTGTCCAACGCAGAGCCAAAAAATTAAATAATTTTTAGAAATGATCTTGTACTAATGTTGAATTAGAAAGCTCAGCAGCAGGTTGATCAAAAGCCCACAGAGTTTTGGAAATGTTAGCCGACTATTCTTGACTCAAATTTTACGAAACTGCGATTAACGAACGTTGAACCAATACAGTACAAACACACAAAAACGGTGGGGCAGAAAATCTTATTTCGGGACAAACTGTGCAGTACACCATGTGGCTGTGTGGACAATCATAGCAGCGCATCTGCCAACAATCAAACTTTAATGGGTGTAACTTTAATGGGCGTAACAGAATGACTAATTTGCTCATATCACGGGTGAAGGGGGGCAAGCAAAACTGAGAAGAACAATTATGAATTTTTTACACAAAATGGGTGGTTTCGGCACCAGGCCTACATTTAAGATCTTAGGTTTCTTTGAATTAACTGTTTAAACTCAACTTCACAACAAAATTACAAGGTAAAGTTACTGGGTAAGCACAAGTTCATTTTATTAGTAGCTAAGTACACGGGAGACAGACTTTGGTTGAAACAGAATGTTCTCCACAGACATTCCTCTGACATTTATGGCACACTTGCCGGCTTTTTCTATCCTTGCTGTGGGGACACATGTAGCATCTCTTCCTTTTGGGCACAAATTCATCTGGTGTATGAGGAGTATCTGCCACAGTTTGTTAAATAAAATATCCCATCTGTTCAATTACAGCTCTGGATTTTTTTCGAAGGTACCCTTTCTGGATGCGCCCTGAAATTTCTGCATCAACGAGTTTCTCACCAAGGTCCTTCAGAAATAGCTTGCGTTTGTTTGTTTTGCACGCATTCCATTCAGGGTGCTGACAGGTCCAAACAATGAAAGCTGCTACCCCTACAACATCTACCAGGTTGTGGAAAAAACTCATAGGCCATCTTCTGGTCTGTCTCTTCGACATGTAGTTGTGAACTAGCATGTCAAGGCAGTTCATTCCTCCTTTCGTTTCATTGTAAAAGATGTTTATTTCAGGTTTTTTTTCATCATCATCTGTCACTGAAATACTGTTGTGCATGGTCGAAAGCAATAGCACAGCTTTATTATTTTTGGCACATATGACACAAGAGTGGATTTTTTGCTGAAAAGCAAAAATTGAACTTTTTTCTTCTCTTGACCTTGATGGAAGACAGGATGGTGGAATGAAGGTTTTGTTCTTTCTAACTGTTCCAACAAGTGTCAGCTCATTTTGGAGAAGAGTTGTGGCCAACACCATGTCCGTGAAGTAATTGTCCATCGTGATATTTCTCCCGGAATGAGTAAATGGACTGATCAGTTCTAGAACAACTTTCAGGCCAAGGTTCTGTTGAGGCGAGATAAGGTTTGCCGAGATAAGGTTTGGTTTTGAGTGTTAAAAATAATTTTGTATCGCAGATTCAAAATATTTTCATCCCATATTTATCAGGCTTACTGGGAATATATTGGGGAAAAGGACATCGACCTTTGAATGGTACCAGTTGTTCATCTACAGTTAGATATTCGCTGGATGTATAATACCTGATTAGAAGAGTATTTATTTCATTGAATAGGTTCCGAATAGGTGCTAGTTTGTCTGCAGCTCTTCTAGCTGTTCTAGTTTTCTTATTGTCAAACCGCATAAATCGAGTTAGGGCAATGAAGCAACACTTTGGCATCGTCGCTCGGAATATTGGAGGTCCATACTTTTTGTCCCATAGATCGTTCAAAAAAAGGTAATTTTGTTTTAGGTGGCCTGCAGTAATCACAAGCCCTATGTAGGCCAAAATTTCAGTTCGGTCTGTTGGTTTCCATTTGCTGTCACCATACTTTTTGTCGTAAACTCTTTTAGCTTCCATGTTTGTGTTAGTGACAATGATGTCGAGTACTTTATCACATATGTACAATCAAAAAGCTTGTACAACATCAATTAAATACACCTGGTAGATTTGTTGGTTTGGCCGTGACCAAACGATGTTGTGCTGTTGGGTCCGTTTTCTTGGGGGTGGTGTGGATTGCCATAATGTCCCATCTTTACCAGTAAGATCTATCAAAGAAGTAACACATTGTGCACTCATATCAGGTTTAAAAAACAATTTTTGTTACAATAACAATTTTTTTTTAATTTTTACTAAAACAAAACTATTTTAACCCTTAACTACTCGCGCCCTTTTTCTTAACGCAACTACTCGCGTGGTGTACTTTGTACACCAAGGTTGATGTACAGCTTTTATTTTCCGAAACAAATGAAATTATGCACAAAAACCACAAGAACGTTCTTTACGATGATTCATCGGTTGCAAGATGTGCACAGGTGTCACATTTCACATCAGTTTTTGCATGATCTTTGCAAACAAAGTCATTGCACGAAGAACATCTCATAGTTGTCACCCTGTTTTTAGTTCTTCCACAGAGACGGCACCTTTTTCGAGATTTTGCAGGAGGTGGTTCATGGGTGTCAACTTCTGATTGTGGCTTATATTTTGACAAGATGGATTGAATGTCAGATGGAAGATTTTGTAGCTGTGCTCTGTCCTGCAGATGAGGCTTCATCAAACTCATAGCAAGATTCTTGAGAAACTGCCGCCTGTTTTGTGCTTCATCTACCGACTTACGAGTCTTGTTGAATAAGATTTGTCCATTCACGCCGGCAATGTTTACAAGATGGAAAAAGACACATAACGGCCACTGGCGGGTTCTCTTTGACACAGAATAATTGCCGCAGAGTTGGTCAACTGTATCCACCCCTCCTTTCGTAGAATTATAGAACTGGATGATCTCTGGCTTTTTGGTTTTGGCATCAACTGCAGCATCACGATGCATAGTGGAAAGCAAAACAACTGATTTGTTCTTTTTTGGTGTAAAGGAAACCTGAGTAGCATGCTCTTGAAATCCAAACATTGATGAAGAGATCGGCTTTTGTTTGTTTGGCAAAAATTCAGCTGGAATTTCTCTTTTGTTTTTCTTCAAAGTCCCAACCAGAGTTATTTTATCTTGCAGCAGTGAAATTGCAAGTGTGTAACTAGTGTACCAATTATCCGTTGTTAGATTACGGCATGTACCTTTCAAGTGACTTATCAGTCTTTCAACTATGTCAGCAGGGCTGTTGGAGACTTCATGTGGACCAGTTGGTTGTTTACCGCAATAAACTTCCAAGTTTCCCGTGAAATATGTCTTGGCATCACAAAATGCGAAGATCTTTACACCATACTTTGCTGGCTTGCTTGGAATGTATTGGATGAAGCTGCATCTCCCCCGGAAAGGTACTAGTGTTTCATCGATCGTCAGGAACTCACTAAGGCAGTAGGTCTTTTTACAGTTTTGTACGAACTCATCTAGAATATACCGAATGGAAGCCAATTTATCTGTTTCTTTTCTTTGACTCCGCGTCGTTCTATCGTCAAACCGTATTGCCAACAACAGGAACAGAAAGCGGTTGTACGACATGCAAGCTCGAAAGATTTCTATTCCACTACCATCTGTGGCCCATAATTCAAGAAAACTAACATGCCCAGCCCTCTTTACACCTGACAAAACCAATAGTCCAAGGAATGCCATCAGTTCAGTTTTTGTAGTAATTTTTGCATCTCTTTCCCTGTCATAGTTTGACTGTACAGCTGTGATATACATATTGATGCATCCAACAATTTCCTCTATCATCTCATCTGTAATCAGTAATAGAAAAGCTTGTAGTTCATCTTCAATATGTCTGGCATTGTTTTTTGGGCCAGGAAGAACTTTTAGAAGGTTTCGTGATGGAGTTTTTGCAAACTTACTGACACAAGGATTTTTGTACCACTTCGTTACTTTATCTTTGCAAACATAATAGTTTTCATCGTCTTCGTCTGAGCTTTCAGAATGAGTAGACCTATCAGAATTCTGCAATTGGGCACCATCAATTTCGGAGTCCGTGCTGTGATCGCTTTCGTTCACAACTCTTTCTTCGTCATCATTTTCTTCACCTCCTATTTCTTCATCAGATTCGATTTCTTGTTCCAACATTGCCCTAATTGCATCATTATCTAAAGACTTAATCTGTCTAGCCATTATGTATAAAGTATTTCTGCACAAAAAAACAGCATAAGCAAGCAAAAAACAATAAAACCAAAAAAATCTTCAAAAATCACAAAAAATTATAGTTACATAAGTAGTCGCGCGGTGTATTTTGTACACCAAAACAGCACCCCCACTGATTTGTCTTAGCATACCGGCCGTCACGTGCTTTCTAAAACTACGCCAACGCGTCAAAGCATGCCTGTGGAGTTAATTAGAGGATAGGTGGCGCTTACTGCCTGCAGAATTTCAAAATAAAAGGGTGGGAGCCGAATTAGTAAAAATGGTGTACAAAATACACCAGCGCGAGTAGTTAAGGGTTAAACTGTGTTTCTTAATCGTTCAAGATTCCTGGCTCACTTTTAGAAACACTTAAACACCTTTGGCTCCCTGTTCCACCCAAAGAACAACCGATATTATTCTAAACGATACTATATTTCTTGTTTTGCTTACCTTCTTAGGTGGTAAACGAAAAATATTCAAGTTCAATCAAAGTAATTCATTAAAGAAATCAGTGTGAAACTTTCCGTAGACTTGCTTAACTAGATTTTTTAATCAGCTTCGTCTTGATCGCAACAGCGCAAATATCTGTGCTTTACTAGTTAGTTTATTACAAATTAATGAGTATTACAGTCGTCTTCTTGATAAATAGTAAATATTTGTTGTTAAGAGACAGACAAAAACTGGTGCCGTGATTCTTAAATGCCAGCCACATCGCATTTAAAGTTTTTCAAATATGCCAGCTGCAATGCTGCAGAAAAAACGACTTATAATCCATAGCATGGAATTTTTAACGGTCTGTGATTGAAATAAGACTACATTGTAAAGAGAATGAAAAATAATTGCAAGAATAAAGGTACAAAAAAAGAACAAAGCCACAAGCAGAGAAAGTTGTGGTAAGCCCTACTAAAAATACTTTGCCAAGGGACCCTATTGAGAAACCCTGACCTTGACATTAAAAAAAATACAATAATGGAAAACAAATTGGTTTCTTATTAATGATGGCCTCTGCTTTTAATGAATTTTATTTACAATAACAAAAAGATTGTTTTATCAAAGAAACCTGCAGAAGTAAATCAATTATTGTTGGTTTTTCTATCAAATGTCATTTCAATAAAATGTCGTTTACATCTACTGTTGTTTCCATCAACGATTGAAGAAATGAAATCTTTTTTTGTTTTTATAACAGGAAGCTGTTGATGCCGAATTAGAAAACATAAAAAAAGAAGTTGATATTTCTGAAAAAGTAATTGAAATAGGTGAAATTCTTGTAACACGACAATTCAGGTAATCGCTGACATTTATAAAAACTTAATTATCATTAAATTTATATCTTCTATTTGTCTTCTTGACTCGTAGAAAAACGTCATAGCTGTTAAGTTTAAAGCTAATACCTAACAATTATCCCGATATGTTTCAGAGTAGCCAAGATATTGCAGTCGAATTGAGGTTTTTCAATTTTTTTTTTAATATTTATATTGTGATATGACTATAGAGTAATTTAGAGTTGTTTGCCGAGACCGTCAAGCAGCTTGCAAAGACCGCCAAATTCTCTAATTTTCTTTTTAAAGTACAAATGAATGATTAGAATGAAAGTTGAAACGAGACAATGCGGCTCGTTGTTACCATAAAAACTTCGCTTGCAACTATTAGAAAAATTGAACTAACACTAATAATTATATTAATAATGTTCAAAATGTTTAAAAGTCCAAAACTGTGGTTCTTTCATATTGATCCGATTTGTGTGTCATTAAAAGTATTATTCAAGGCCTTTTTACATAGCTTTAAAAAAAAAAATGTTTTTTTGCTACAGTTCTTGGGCCTATTTTAAGATAATTTTCAAAAATATAGCAAATCAAATATCTGTTACGATAAAAGTGTAAAACTAAAAATTTTATGAAAATCCTGAAACTCTTGGGGATTTTTCGAAATCTCTGTTAAGAAATGTTAGGGAATTTGCAAAATCACCAGGAATTTCATGAAATCTCAATTTCACAGTTTTACTGTAGCAACTCCAAAATAACTGCAGTAAATATAAGAACGAATTTATTTTTCATTTTACAACATTTATTTGGATTAGGCTTTACAAAGCAAATTTTAAATATCTTTGGTACATTGTTTTGTGTTCAACTTTTGAAAAATCTTTATAATAATGAACCAGTCTTTTTTGTATGGCCCGTTGTACCGTATTTTTTACAGATTATTTGCAACCATTTTTCCGACATGAAATTATGGTAAAAACTTTTATCTCCCTGTATAATATGCCTCCCAGCTTTGAATCCACAACATTATTTTTGTCAACCAAAATCTGCGGGCAAAAACGCGGCATTGATTGTTTATTGTAAAGCAATCAACAAAGCGGAACTTGAAACGCGGAAAATAAAATTGTTTTTTTTCTAAGCTCTTTCATAATTGTGCTAGTTGCGTGCGGGTGAAAGAAGCCATTAAATTAAAACTGTTAAATATTCCAGGGTCTAATGCATGGCTTCAACGATTTTTTTCTTTTTCTCTTTAATCAACTTCTATAATTTCAATTTTGTTGTTAATTTAAATTGAAACTGTATTGCAAATTTAACACCATATTTTTGCTCACTTGTGGAAAGACTTGGTCATTTCCTTATTATTTCGCAACAAACTAATTTCAAACTCATGTTACTCGCGTATAACATCAAGAACGTAGAATCCATATTTGAGTCATAAAAATGCGGATTATTCGCAACATATACGGTAGCTACTTTAACTAATTGAGATGTTTACATTGATCTGATTGTTGTTTTCTGTTTTAAGCAACGTCGCCGTTGTGACAAACGAGTATTATTTAAAACTTTTTGCGAATTGCTTTACTAAGAGCACAAACAGAAATTGTCCAAAAAGACTTAGTATATAGGCTAGTGATGTCCAACCTGCGGCCCACTTAAGGTTTTGATCTGGCCCACTGTCTATTCCAAATTTTTACATACATTTTAAAACCTGTATCAAAGCGTTTTGCCAAAATGAGTCCCTAAAGTTTGCTTAGTACACATTTGAGACGAAAATTGACAAATCATAGTCTGACTTAAAGCGTAGGCCTTTTCGCGGTCCGCCGAATTTAGCTCAGTTTAAAATTTGGCCCATAATGAAACAAAGTTGGATATCCCTGATATAGGCTGTGTTTGTCTATTTGCAAGTCAGAGGGTTAAAAAATTTAACTATCCTGCCGAGGATAAAAAAGTTTAGCAAAATATTCCAGTGTTTAAAAGAAATTCTTGTATAAATATTTTTTGGTGTGCTATTGACAATTTTAGATTTTGAAAGGTTTTTCTACATTACAAAATTGCTACATTACAAAACCAATTTTATTTCAAAGAAACCAACTTCTCGGAGTTTTGATTCTTTTGGGAAATTTAATGTTATGTGGAGTAAACAACATTGATTTATACACAACACTGATTATTGCTGAAGCAGGAGTTAAACCCAATAAAGCAGCATTTGCTACAATAGGAGTTTTTGCTTGTCAATTGATAACTGCTTGCATCGGGGTATGAGCAATGTGTTAAAATTATTTATGTCAATATTTAAAATTAAAGGGTAATAAAGCGTTTCTATGAATCACTGACAACGCTTTTATGATACTTTTGCTTCTGGAGAAGTAACTTTTTGCACTACTGAAAATTTAAACCTTGATCATCGTTTCTTGTCAATTTAGTAACAAGAGAGACATAGTACGTTCTTTTTGAACAACTTAGATTGAAAGTAATTCATTTTTTAGATCTTTTAACAGAAGTCAAATAATTTTTTTATCGAAAACAGCAAAAATCATTTCTAATAATGTAGTATAGTAAAAAATTTTGATCTTGGATATTTGTGACAAGCTGTCCTTGCACTTCAGTAAAATTGTCTGAAATTTGTTTAATATCAATAAAAGAAGGAAATTGGTTTAACGAGTTTTTAACATAAAATGAAATTTTCTGCAAGGAAAAAAAATTGCACGAAAAGTATTGTGACACTCCGACAATTAGACAAGTTAATTTTTTAAGAGTTCTACTTTGAGTTTAGTTCGATAAAATTTCTTTTTTTTTACTTTCTTTTGTTTAGACAAAAATGGTTCAAAGATTTGGAGGACTTCGAATTTGCATCATTTCAAACATCATCCTATTTACCAGCTTGACTCTCTTCACTATCGCCAACCTCACTCATCATTTGGCTCCTTTAATTATTTCTTACATTAGCATCTTTGCTGTTGCTGTTTTTATGATGACGTAAGTTTTTATGAAGCGTTTGAAAATTACGCAGTTCAAATGCGATGTTTAAAAACTTCTTTTTATAAACATCCATTAATAAGTTTCCTTAAATATTCCTTTTCAGGGTTTTTTTTAAAACGGACTACCTCAGCTAAAAACATTTTTTAAAAAATGATATGAACTGCTTATAAAAACAAAAGGTTTAATGCGATTAAGTAACTAAACAACTTAAAAAATCTTAGTTTCAAAAAAACAAATAGTTTAGGCTTTAATTTAAAAGAAAATCGGCTTTTTCTGCTTGAAATCTGGCGCGTTAAAGTTAAATTTTTTCATATTTTGCTGTTTTGCCGTTTGTTGAGATTGACTTCTCTATTTGCAATTGTTTCTGGCACTGTAATTTTAGTAAGGCTTAACAATGCTTCAAAAAATTAAAATTATAAAACAAAATACTTAAGAACTTAGGTGTTTAATTAGTTAAGTATTTACTTACATGTTAGCAGGTCGGGCTAATTGCTTGCCCTATGTAAAACGCCTTCGATGCTTTCCTGCATGTCAAAAAGATAAATATACAGATGAAATAAAATGTTTATGAGTTTACTGCTTTTTATGAGATTTTTTACCGACAGTAGTCATTTACCATAAGATGGGGCAGAAAATCTTTTTCTTTTTGATTATTGATGGATTGTTAAACTCATTAAACTTTTTTTTCTTCGATTGAAGATAATTTGTTTATCATGAAGTATTTAATAGTTTTCAAAAGTATTGTTTTATGAACAGTAATTGCTCAAAATATGTTAAATATTTAGTGTAAGCTGATTACTCTGTCAGGTGGTCTGGAGGCACCAACATAGCTACGTTTGTTGTGATTGGTGAGATAACAATTGAACCAACCAGAGTAACCTGTATGACGTATGGAAACGTCGTCTTGTGGACAACGTCATGGCTGGTTGGATTTTTGCCACCATACTTAAAGGTATTTTTTGTAATCAGAGAAAAGAGGAAAATTGTTGTATGTAAATAGTCTTTTGTAAGTTGTACTGTATTACCTTTTTTGGATATTTGGATATACCCATAATCTGTTCTTTAGCACCCATAATCGGTGCTATAGAACAAAAACAACATTTTTCTAGACAAACAATCATAAAGGCAAAAAAAAAAAGAAAATCAAATTTAAAACAACTAATGCGCTGTAAAATTACAAGTTGTAAATCGTGGGGAGATTAAGTAAGTCAAGATAAAATTATATTTGCGAGAAATTTGTAAAAAACATTTATTTAATTTTTGAACCAACTTTTTTTACAGCTTGGATTAGAAAACTATGCCATGGTTCCATGGATTGTTTGTGGAATTCTTGGTCTTCTCTACATGTGCTTTTGTCTTCCTAATGACAAAAGCCAAACAGTTGAACAATTTCGAAGAAGTTCCGAAATTTCCTTAAATAGTTTGAGATCGACAACACCTTTGATTGAATAATATTCATAAATTTGAAAAAAAAACTTTACTTAGCCTTTTTTTTAAAGTTTACTGAGTGGTAGGCTATAGTAAAATAGATTTGAACGTTTTCCAAATTTAAAAATATGCTTTAGCTTTCATCAGCATTAAAAGTTTATTTGATTTTTCGTGGGTGCAATAGCTTAAAATGTAAAATTAATAGCACGGAGACTCGGTTTCAATACTCAGTCAAATTAAGTGATTTCCGTCTGCGCTCGTGAGCAAAGCACTTTATGACGAATATTTAAGTAGTTACTGCTTATTTACAATGGTAAATCACCTCAAATTAACAGAATCAATTAACCCCCTCACATCTGGCTTAAAAAAAAGATCGAATTGTATTTTAAATTTAGATTTTTTAAAAAAATTTTTGACACAATTCCAGAACTTAATTTTTCTTTTGTAAGCTATAGCGGTAAAATCGCTTTACTGATAAAAAAGACTTTAGCTGCTTTTCCAATCATTTCAATCAGCGCAATTGACGTTTGCGGAATTTTGCAAAATTTCTTTAATTTTGCTGCAGATCTTAAACGGTGATATAGTGACGGAAGCGCTACGCTATTCAAGAATAAAAATGGCGACACTCGCCCTAAGGCTTAGAGCACGACATTTAGTAGTTGTGGCGGTATAATAGAATCGTTAGTGCCTAACTCTGGCGGTTAATATATGTAAACAATCAAGAAATGACACAATAAAAGATGATTTGATTCTTAACAAAGCCAATGGCATCATAATTTTCAAATACATGGAGCCATTTGTTTTAAACTGTTTCCGTTATTTATTTCATGCTTCTTCATCTGATTAAACTGCAATTTCAAATTTCGTATTTATTTTACTTTCTTTCGATTCTTTAAACATCAATAATTTGTCAATACTTAATCTTAAAAGACTATTTATGCAACATCTATCCATATTATTTTTTTAAACAACAACAAGGTGAAACAGATTGTTGTGATTTAGGAAAAATGAATTATTGCTGTAAATTTTTTATTGAGTACTCTGCAAGAAAAATAGATCGATTGTGGCAAACTTTATGTAATCGGGATGAGACTCTATTCATAAAGCAATAACCCTAGAACTACCGGAAAATCGTTATACCTAGAACAACCGTACCGGTCAATTGACCGGTAGATTGTTGTAAACGTTA
The DNA here is from genome assembly GCA_963680785.1 of Diplosoma virens. Classification (NCBI taxonomy): domain Eukaryota; kingdom Metazoa; phylum Chordata; class Ascidiacea; order Aplousobranchia; family Didemnidae; genus Diplosoma; species Diplosoma virens. The sequence goes on along the minus strand of OY796897.1, from coordinate 31,068,684 downwards.
TTTGCAGATTTTCGCGAGGCACGTTATCATGCTTGGCGCTGAAAATCAGGTTACTATTGTAGTTGATATCCACTGAGTTGTCTTATTTGTTATCTTTTTATCAGAAAGAAGCCCAAAAGCGACGTTTTCTCCGGTGTAGCTATGACAGCCCAAAGTACAAGCTGAAGTAAACTATCTCTTTGTCAGTTTAACCTTAGTTGCAGTAAGTAAGTTTTTTTTGTTATACGGCATAAATATTAGAGTTTAGTATCTAAGCCTTTTACACAAAGTTCTTTGAGCTGATTAACTTCAAAAAGTAAACTTGTATAGACTGGTGTCTTAAATATTTATTGCATTTGTTTTGAAAAAGATTATTGAGTTAAATTACTGGTGTAATGTCTTAAACACGCCCAGTGATACGCGAGACATACACAAGGGAAAACGCGCAGCAAAGTTCTTCTATCAAATTTTTTATTATGGAACGGTCCAACGCTGCGGTTTTCTCTTAACAGAAAAGACAGAATTGGAGAGGAAAATTAGATAAAACAACAGCAACAACAAACTCTTATCAAATTAACTACTGTATATATAAAATAGCGACAAACCAACTAGTGCACAACATTAAGCAGTAAAGCACATTTACAAAATTAAACAACGTAGGAAAAGCTACACCCTAAATTACAATTTAATTTTAAATATCTGTACCAAATTAATTACCAGCTCAAATTATTAAAATAATCATTTAACTTTATTACAATAAATTTTCACCTGAATTTTCTTCACTGGGTCTAAATACTCGACGCTACAATATACTGGGGGCCAAAAGAGTTTGCAATCTTGATTTTTTTTTATTTTAGGCCAGTTTTTGAATTAAATTTAGTAGTACGTCCATGATCACTAATAGCTTAGCCATTTACAAGTAATCATACATTTATAATGTTGTGCATGACTAATTACGCCTTTTTTTTAAATTTAGTCATTTTAAAGTGAGCCAAAAGTGTTTACAGTTTATATAATTTAGCTAAAATATGGCTAAAGGGATGATGTTAACAGGAAGTGAAAGGGCTAACGTTGTAAAACTGCTTAAGATGAAGAAGTCCACATTGGAAATATCCAAAATTATCAAACGAGATCATCGTACGGTGAAAAGGTTTACAAATGAGGGCAAGGTAGATCGAAAACAACACAAAAGCAGTCGACCAAGAGTGACAACGAGCAGAGATTTGAGAAAAATCAAGAGAGCTTTGTCTCACAACCCACACTGCACAAGCAAAGACATTTTTGATGCGGCTGGACTAACGGATGTGTCCAAAAGGACTCGCAATCTAATCCTCAATAACATGGCCGATCAGCGATCACCGGCAGTATGCCCGTCTTTAAGTGATATTAATTGCTAAAAGAGACTTTTCTGGGCTACTAAGTATTTGAAAACCGATTTCCAAACTGTTATTTAGACAGACGAAGCACGAGCTACGCTTGATGGCCCTGATGGTTGGAGGAGAGGTTGGCTCCAAAAGAACATAAATTCTCGTCTGCGGTACAAACGTCAACAAGGAGGTGGTGGAGTGATAATCTGGGCTGGAATAATTGGTGATGAGATTGTTAAGCCTTTTCTTGTCCCCGATGGACTTAAAATGAATTCTGGCAATTACTGTGCCTTCCTGGAAGAGAATCTTATGCCCTGGTTAAATTCTCAAAATGATGATGTCAAACAGAACATTATCTTTCAACAAGACAATGCCCCAAGTCACGTCTCTTGCTTCACTAAAGGTTGGCTTTCAAGTTTGGGTATAACAGGACAACGACTGATGGATTGGCCTCCACAGAGTCCAGATTTAAACCCAATTGAAAACCTTTGGTCAATTATAAAGAGAAAAGTCTATGAAAAAGGACGTCAATTTGGTAACAAAAAGGAACTGTGGGAGAGAATTTTGGAAGTTTCCTCTCAGATTTCACCTGAAGTAGTCAAGAAATTAACTTCTTCAGTTGATGGAAGATTAGTGAAGTTAATTCAAAACGGTGGAAAGCAAATTAAATATTAAACAAATATATTCATTTTCATTAATTTATTCATTCCTTTTAATTTTATTCTTGAACACCACCATATGTTGTACTTTCAGAAGGTTTGCTTATTTTTTGTATAGTTTGGTTTGTTTTTAATATTTTCTGTTAAACTATGTTGTAAATACCGTAAATTCATAGTTTATTGTAATTTTTCTTCTATAAATATAAAGATTTGCAAACTCTTTTGGCCCATTTAATATCTTTAAAAATAAGAAATTCATTATTTTCTTGTTTGTAATATTTTGTTCTTTAAAAAAACCTCTAACATATACTTCATATTTATGTTTGAAAACAGATTTTATTTGGATATTTAAACTTTCAATAGATACAGTCAATATTAAAGACAATTATAAATTTTGCAAACTCTTTTGACCCGCACTGTATATCTTCAATTGAATACAATCTTTGTCAAAAATTTACTGCTCGCACGCATTGCCCATAACTTTTACTGGTTACAGTTAATTCTCTTGTCTTAGAAATCAACGAACCGTTTACTAAGCGACCGTTTTAGAATGTCGCTAAAACAAAGCATGTTATTCAAAATTACAGCTTGTCGACAAAGCAAATTTGCGATGTTACAACTGGTATAAAGCTAGACCTTTTATATAACAGTGTTGTAGTATTGGTGTATTTTCTAAACTATTTCATGTCAATGTTGTGAATCTAATTTGTAGAAATTTTCTTTACATTTTGCACAAATAAAAATACTTAAAATGTGAAAGAAAAATATTCTTATGCCATTTCAAGACTAAATTCATTTTGAAAGTTCTAAAAAAGCAGTAGTTTGAAGAAGTAGAATTCCCTTTACGTAAAGTGATTCTGAAGTTGGTGGTAATTCAGATAATGATGCTACCAATAATTCAAGTAAATAAATCAGTTAAAATATCTGTGGGCTCATCTAAGAATTGGTCATAATTAAGCTAAAAAAAAGAAAGCAAAGCACTTATATCTTGTCCCAAGAACTGAAAAAGAGGAAGCAAATTATTTTGAACTTTTTCTGAGGCTGTCAGTGACTACCTCTCATACGTAACTGGGATATACTTGGTTTGAGAGAAACCTATTACACCATTACTAGAAGATCAAAAAAATACTGGTTTCCTACTTTTTATACTTTTTTATGAATGCTGCATTGTTAAACTGATTTATTTTGTACCAATTGTTTCAGGTTGATAGTGAATCAGTCATAGGTTATACATATTTTCAAAAGCTTATTGCCCAACGACTCATTTGAACTCTTATGAATAAAAGGGGTTGTCATAAAAAAGGCTATAAGTTTGGTAGAAAAGTTATTTGAATGCCTCTTAAAATACGATTTACTGAGGTTTGTTGTCATTTACTAGAAGAAAGAAACACTTACAAATGTTACTGCCTTTTCTCCATTGCCCATCACGACAAACGTTAAAAAATTGTTTGTTTTCCGTTTGAGATGCCTTTAAGTGCAATATATAGCTTCAAAAAATTTCATGAAAATAAGGTCATGTTTGTTATTTTGAGGAGTGGAGTAAAGTTGGGTCAAGTGAGCATACATCGTGCATGCTTCTTTGGGGGGATTACGTCTGTTTGCTTTGAACTTAGAGTTTTTAGTTTGTTTTATTATATGTTTAAGATTATAAAAAGAAGTTGTTTTTTAATTGTGAACAGTTAGTGATTTGTAAGGATAAACAAAAAAGTTTTTCATAAAAATTTGCTGACTTAAAATTTTTCTTATTAGGCAGCGGGAAATATGTTATCATTTTGGAGTTGGCAGTGGGAAAAATATTCCCATGTAATATTACTGTAAAAAATTTAATTTTGATATTTTTGTGACTAATATAGAATTAAATGAAGATAGAATTAGTGACTAATAATGACCCTAAATGCACCAAACATAGAATTAAATTTAAAAAATTTGAAAAGTCTGACTTTTGCTTACAAATAGTTAAAGCTTATCATTTTTTTATATAGGCATTCGCTGATGTTGCCTATAGTGCCCAGTCTTGTATTTTGAAAACTAGATTCAGCTTTAGACCAGGTTGTGTTAGCTTTGTCAACTCATTTTTTTGCAAGTACTCTTTACTGTAGTATACTATATTTACTAAAACATCTGTCACAAACTTTGTTCGGGAATCCCAAAGGACCAGTTGAGCTAGGTAACCCGAATACCTACGCTGAAACAAAGCTGTGTCTAAATTTTATTTTATTCCGGCTCAAGAAGTAGTTTTGCTATGAGCCCGACGGTTTATACAGTTGGTTAACGAAAGCTCGGATTGATTTTGTTGAAGATTCTTTCTCACAACAAACAGAGACCACTGTCTCTAATAACAACAAATGTATTACAAAATCACGACCGACGAAATTCTATTCCACGCTCTGCCAAACTGCAAAGCGAAATCAACACTATAACTCGACTCAATCAACACAAATAATTCTACCTCTGTAGAACAAAACTGCCAACCACTGGCACAAAATAAATTCAACAATTGTCCACCGACACAAAATCTAACGGTCCACCTCCTGTGGCCAAACAAATTCACCTTCGCTCGAGCCGCCACTCGAGTCGCTTCAAATTACTTCACAACGATAATGATCATCATAATAATAATTTCTCGCTACGCATCGGCTTTATATAGAAAACAAAATCACGTGACGTAAACTTTCTCGTAAATTCAAGATTCAGCCAGAAACCCCTGGAGAGTTCGTTACGCGAATCAAGTGGAATATACGCGAATTTTCCAGTACAATGATGTTAGTCAAAAACATATTACGTCAATACAAAGAGAAAAAAAGAGAAAAAGATACATGTATCGAGCCATATAACAAATTGGACGTATATCGCAGACAGCGCTCAAAGAGCCGCATTTATTCTCTTATGATAAAACTACGAACTGCTTTTAACGGGGATACACTACATCGTTATGATTAAAATTATGAATGAAGTGTGACATACGCCCCCCGCAAAGAAAAATATTATGCAATAATATTTTTAACAACACACACGAAATACAAATAATTTTACAAAACAAAACACGAAGTTATTCACACGAAAGTCTATACGATTATGCGGCTGAGATAGTCCGCCATAACGTTCTCCTTGCCGGCAATGTCTTTTACTACGAAGTCGTACCCCTGCAATGATAGAGACCACCGGAGTATACGATCGTTCTTGTAGCGGGCCGTGCTAAGGAAAGTCAGCGGCTTGTGGTCCGTTTGGAGGACGAACTTCTTTCCGGCCAGGAATAAGCGAAATTTACCAACTCCCCATATTATTGCCAAGCACTCCTTTTCAAGTGTAGAGTACTTTGTCTCCGCATTCGTCAACTTCTTGCTTGCGTACGCGACGGGGTGGAGTTTTCCCTCGTGCTCCTGCATCAGAACAGCTCCAATTCCGCTGTTGGATGCATCCGTGCGTAGAGTGAAATTTCGCGAATGGTCGGGCAGTCTTAATATGGGCCGCTTCAGGAGAGCCTCTCTCAGAGTGTTGAAAGCTTTCTCCTGAGCCTCACCCCATTTGACAAAGTTTGGCTGCCCCTTCTTCGTCAGGTCCGTCAATGGTGCCGCAATAATCGCAAACGAAGGAATATAGTCCCGATAGTACCCGAGCAACCCACAAAATGATCGGACTTCCTTCTTTGTGACTGGACGCTTCGCTCGCGCAATCTTCTCTAGATTGTCATTGTTCGGCGTGATCCAGTCGTATCCGACATCGTGACCTAAAAATTCTACCGTAGATGCCCCAAAAATACATTTTGAGGAACGAGCAGTGAGGTTGGCCTCACTTAGTCTTTTCAACAATTCTTCCAAAGTTCGCAGGTGTGTCTCCCAATCTCTGGAGAATACAATCAAATCATCGATATAGCTCTCAACGCCAGACATGCCTGAAAGCACTTCCCTCATCCCACGAACCAGTGTAGCACCAGAGTTCTTCATGCCAAAGGGCATTCGAAGAAATTCATACGTCCCATCCGGTGTCACAAACGCGGTCTTGAATATATCTTCTTCTGCTACGGGTATCTGCCAATACCCTTTACTGAGATCAATTTTCGAAAAGAACTTTGACTTCCCTAATTGTTGGAAAAGATCCTCCGAAGTCCTGATTGGCTCCGGATCCGAAATCGTTACTTTGTTCAATTTTCTGTAGTCGACGCAAATGCGATTCGAACCATCCTTTTTTTTCACAATAACCACCGGTGAAGCATACGGCGATGACGACTTCCTGATGACTCCCATATCTAACATCTCCTTTATTTCTTCTTTCAGTTCCTGCCGCAGTGCATACGGCAAAGGATAAGGTTTCAAGCGGACAGGCTCCTCATCTATCAAATTAATCCGGTGTTCAATCTTAGATGTTCTTCCCGGTACATCTGAGAAAACATCAGCATAATTTTCCATCAAGGCTTGCAGTTGTCGACTTTGGCTGTCGCCCAGTTCTGTGCCCAATTTGACGTCGCTTACATCTTCCTTTTGTTTGTATGTTCCCAATTCTAACAACGAATCCTCGTCTATGCTGGGCATCTCTTCATCCATTAACATTTCCGCACCAGCTGACATCTTTAAATCTTCTTTCTCTATTTCGGTCTTCACTTCATCCTCTCGGGCATAATATTTCTTCAACACGTTAGCGTGGTAATTCTTTTCTTTGTTTCCGACCAAAATTTTATAACCATTATCTCCCATCCTTTGGATAATTTCGTACGGTCCCTTCCATTGCATTAAAAGCTTATTATTGTTCGTTGGTAGCATTACCAAAACTTTGTCTCCTTTATTAAATAGTCGATCCTTCGTTTTCTTGTCGTAGTTCCTCTTGTATCTAGTCTGGTTCTTCGTTAGCTCCTCCTGAGCAAGTTTCATCGTTTCTTCCAGCCTCTCTCTCAACTCCAGCACATATTGATAGCTGGTCTTCACTTCGGTTGATTCACTTTCACCTGTCCATAGTTCCTTCAGAATTGCCATAGGTCCTCGCACAGTGCGACCATATAAAAGTTCGAAGGGTGAAAACCCAGTAGACGCTTGGGGAACCTCTCTATACGCGAACAAAAGTGGATTTATAAACCTATACCACTGCTTCGGTTGTTCAACACATAATCGCCTCAGCATCTTCTTCAGCGTACCATTAAATTTCTCAGTCAGACCATTGCAAATCGGATGATACGGTGTCGTCGTCAGCCTTCTAATCGACAATAATCTTGATACTTCTTGCATGCATTCCGACACAAATTGAGTCCCAAGATCACTCAATACTTCTTCCGGAATTCCAACTCGACTATATAGGTCCAAAAGTGCTTCTGCCACTGTCTCGGTGTCAATATTCTTCAGAGGCACGGCCTCTGGATAACGTGTCGCATAATCCACCAAAGTAAGAACATATCGGTGCCCCTTATCACTTGCCGGCATAATCGGGCCAATCAAATCCACCGCCACTCGCTTAAACGGCAAATCCATTAACGGCATTTTTCCCAGCGGAATTTTTGCTACTCTCCCTTTTGATACCGTTCTCTGGCACACATCATATGACCTGCAGAAACTCACCACATCCTGATGAATCCCAGGCCAATAAAAATTGGTCAATATCCTATCTTCCGTCTTCTTGACACCCATATGTCCAGCCAACATCGTATCGTGAGCGATCTCCATCACCTTCTTCCTCAGATCTTTTGGCACTAAAATCTGCTTCAATTCCTTCTCTCCTACATCAATGTTTTTGGTGATGCGGTACAAAATTCCCTTCCTCTTTATATAGCTGATCTCTCTTCCGTTCTTGACCAAGGGCGCTTCCATCGTCACGTACTTTAACAAGGATGGGTCTTCCCCTTGAAGTTTGATGAGCTCATCCTTCGTCACAGCCATCTGATTCGTTGCCTCCGCAACTTTTAAAGGTTTTGACTCGGTGCTCCTTTTAGCTTGCGACCGAGTAACTGCTGCCGCCTCCATGCACCAAGTTTCATCAGGATCATCGGGTGCTCTAGCTCCTGGAATATTTCCAACAATCAATGGATACAGCGGGTCTCTTAAGCACAAAGCTTCCACTGTTCCACTACAATAAGGCGTATTTATCTCTACATTTGCAAACGGGGCCTTCAGTAAAGTGCGCGCAACCGTCATTATATACCCCACCTTTCCTGTGAGCTGCTCTTCCGCGACCAACTCCCTCTTAACGATCACTCCGGAGCACCCAGTGTCTCTCAAAACGGTGACCGATTTGTTTCCGACCATTCCAATCGACGTAGGCATTTGATTACTTAAATTTTCGTCTAAACATGCGCCATTCAAAATTCCAATTTTTCGTCCATCTTTTAGCTCTAAATACTCTTGTGATTTTTGATCAATTTCTTTTCTTTCTTTACTTACACTTCGGTAATTTTCTTCTTTTTGTTTTTCATTTCCGATCTCACTAAAACTCTTTATAGGCACGGCGCAAGCAACCTTGTATGCTCTTTCCCGCGCACCAGCACCACTACGCGTTAATCGATTTCTTTCTTCGCATTGCGTGAACGTATGACCGATTCCCCCGCACCGGTAGCAATATCTTTTTCTTCTTTTATCTTGCACGCGCGAAAAACACTCTCTTGCCTTATGTCCCAACCTTCCGCAGCTGAAACACTTTATTCCTTCTATTGCTGCAAGAGACACATTCGGCGTCCTGCCTTCCGGTCTTGGAGCGCCAACATTTTTCTCAGCATTGAAATTTTGACTTGATAGCTTCTTGTCATGCGCTGTCAAGTACTGCCCCGCACTCGCTGCCAATTCTCGGAGATCCTTATGCTTGCTCTCCATCAGATGTACCGACAATTCCTTCGGGCACGCGTTTATAAACTGCTCCTTAACCATTAGCTCGACAACACCTTCGAAGCTGCTTTCCATATCAGAAAGCTTCACTCACTGCGTGAAATAGTTTCTAAGCCTTACAATGAACTGGTCAGGGCTCTCAGCACCCTCTGGCTTGGCTTCTCTAAAACGTTGGCGATACCCTTTTTCCGTATAGTCGTATCGCTCTAGCAACGCTGCCTTCAATCGCTCGTAATCCAGAGCATCCTCCTGTGAAAGCCTGGAGTACACGCCCAAAGCTTCCCCCCTCAACAAAGCACTCAACTGAGTCGCCCAATTGGTCTGGGGCCAATTCGCAACCGTAGCATATCTTTCAAAGCGCAACAAATAGCTATCAAGGTCGTCTTTTCCGTCAACAAAATGAGGGAGATCAAGGGACTTTACCCCTCCAAAAGCACGTACGCCCCCCGCCTGGTTTGCTTCTCCCCCTTCTCCAGCAGAGCGATTGGCTTCTCGTTCCAACCTCAACCTCTCTAATTCCATTTGCATTTTTCTCTCTTCAAATTCCATTTCTCTTTGCTTCGATTCAAATTTCAGCCTTTCGAGTTCTAATTCTCGATTTTTCTCCTTCTCTTCCAACATCGCTTGTCGTTCTCTTTCCTTCTCTTCCAACATCGCTTGTCGTTCCTTTTCCTTCTCTTCCAACATCGCTTGTCGTTCCTTTTCCTTCTCTTCCTTTTCACATAGTCGGTTCCATTCGCTCTGGAAGAAATCGGCTTTTGCCTTTTCCGACATCTTCAAATTTTCCACACGGACTCTCAGTCTTTCGAACTCTTCCTCAATTGAACTATTCGCCATCTTCAAGCTGTAGACTCCTGTTCAGCACTCTTAAACAAAAATCTAAATCTTCCCGGACGACGAGCCCCCAGATGTCACAAACTTTGTTCGGGAATCCCAAAGGACCAGTTGAGCTAGGTAACCCGAATACCTACGCTGAAACAAAGCTGTGTCTAAATTTTATTTTATTCCGGCTCAAGAAGTAGTTTTGCTATGAGCCCGACGGTTTATACAGTTGGTTAACGAAAGCTCGGATTGATTTTGTTGAAGATTCTTTCTCACAACAAACAGAGACCACTGTCTCTAATAACAACAAATGTATTACAAAATCACGACCGACGAAATTCTATTCCACGCTCTGCCAAACTGCAAAGCGAAATCAACACTATAACTCGACTCAATCAACACAAATAATTCTACCTCTGTAGAACAAAACTGCCAACCACTGGCACAAAATAAATTCAACAATTGTCCACCGACACAAAATCTAACGGTCCACCTCCTGTGGCCAAACAAATTCACCTTCGCTCGAGCCGCCACTCGAGTCGCTTCAAATTACTTCACAACGATAATGATCATCATAATAATAATTTCTCGCTACGCATCGGCTTTATATAGAAAACAAAATCACGTGACGTAAACTTTCTCGTAAATTCAAGATTCAGCCAGAAACCCCTGGAGAGTTCGTTACGCGAATCAAGTGGAATATACGCGAATTTTCCAGTACAATGATGTTAGTCAAAAACATATTACGTCAATACAAAGAGAAAAAAAGAGAAAAAGATACATGTATCGAGCCATATAACAAATTGGACGTATACCGCAGACAGCGCTCAAAGAGCCGCATTTATTCTCTTATGATAAAACTACGAACTGCTTTTAACGGGGATACACTACATCGTTATGATTAAAATTATGAATGAAGTGTGACAACATCTTTGCTCAATAGCCAGTTGACCACTCAAAAAGAGTATCGAATTCTCTTAGATGACATAGATAGCAATCAAAAAGATTTTGAAGAGTTGAATATTGTGAATACTGACGAAGATGATGCTATAGCTACTGATATGGAAAAAGATCAATCAGAGGACCAAATATTAGATCATGGCAACGACGATGACCAAGGTAAGTTATTACCAATTACTTTTATAATTTATATGCGTAAAGTCATCTTAGCTGTTACACTTTTCTATCTGTTATTTAGAACCCAGCAACTCTTAGAGCACAAACTATCCTTCATCAGCAAGGCGGTACAAAACAATTTATTCGAGCACGCGTTGATTCACCATCAGATACGTATATTTTTAGAGTTGTTTGGACAGCAGTCTTCTTCATTGATTCAAAAGCGAATACTTGAGGAAGCAAAGCTATAAGGAAATGATGAGTTTCAACTTTCAATTGAAGAAATTCATACATTCATAGGTCTCTCTATTATTTGTGGTGTAATCAAAGGTAGAGATGAGCCACTTTACACTTTCTGGAATTTTAACTATGGACCGCCGATTTTTCAAGAAATAATGGCAAGAAACAAGTTTATGGACATAATGCGATATATTCGATTTGATGGCAAGCGCACGAAGCCAAGAAAGCAAAAAAATGACAAGTATGCCCCCATTAGGAAATTGTGGGAAATGTTAATGAAAAACGTTCAAAAAAGCGTTTTTCCTAAAGGTGAAGTCACCATAGATGAACAGTTATTTCCTTGCAGATCAAGGTGCAGTTTTATTCAATATATACTACAGAAGCCGGCAAAATTTGGCATTAAGTGTTGAATGCTGTGTGATGTTAAAACTTCCTATGTGCTGCGAGCTATTCCATAGTTAGGTTAAGAAGATCGACCACAGGTTGGCGTTGCAAAACATGTAGTAATGCGTTTGATGGAGCCATACCATAAAACAGGGCAAAATGTCACAACTGACAATTAATTCACCTCGTTGAAGAAAGCCAAGAACTTTTTGCAGCACAGCATTACAATGGTGGGGGCACTGCGCAAGAACAAAAAGGAAATACCGGCCGAGCTACATGTTGACACACGACAGTAGCCTCTGTATGCATCACAATTTTTCTTCAAGCAAGAGGATGTTATCATGATTCTTTATTACAAGGCCAAATAGAAAAAAAGATGTATTTTTGCTCTCGTCCATGCTTACTGCTCTAGTTGTAGACGACCACGGTACCAAGAAGAAGCCAGTAGCGATTTTGTACTATAATACTACCAACGGTGGCGTTGATACCGCTGACGAAATGCTGAGATGCTACAGCACTAAAGCTACATCTAGGCGATGGACTTTGGCAGCGTTTTTCAATCTTTTGACATAATTTGCTTGAACTCATTTGTGATAGTTAAAGATATAGGCATGACGCACAGCAGCAGGTGCGACTTTCTCTTACACATAGGAGAATTGCTGCTAGAAGAACGATAAAGACGTGCAGCTTTACGCCAACCTATACAATCATCACAACAGTTTACGATTGGAAGCAAAGCTGCTGCATTGCCTGACAGAAAAAAAATTACTTGCACACTTTGTCAGAAAAATAAAAATCGAAATCAGTACTGCAACTACAGAACATATGTGTGTGGATCATGTGCCAAAGCGGTGTGCCAATGTTGCTTGCCATTGCAAGACTAAGTCATAAGTTACGTGACCGCGTGAACATTGGCAAAATATTTCTGGGAGGGAGGTGTAAAAATTTTTATTGCAGCTAAAAAATGGCTTTCTGTTTAAGCTTCCATTAGGTCTATAAATAAAACATTTAGCTAAGCAAAAATGAATCTTTATTTATCTAAAACGTAGACTAAAATATTGTGTGCCGAAGGCGTACGAAAAGTCTTTATTGGATATAGTCTACAAAATCTACCGTTTTTCCAACTTGCCAAGGGAAAAAATGCCCCCTATCGCCCTCTCTTGCCATCAACTATACTCGACTAGCTACTTTTTTTGCAGATCTGATCTTTATTTGAACTTTGTGTTTGCTAATGGTAACAAAAGAATAAAATTTTTGCATCAATTTTTTGTATTTAGCCGTTATCTCTGTTTACCGGTCAATTGACCGGTACGGTTGTTTTTTATGATTTTTACAAAGTTACTGGAAGTAAATCATTTTGTTTACTAGAGCACATAGTTCCAACCAAATTTGAGGATTACACCGAATATCAGCAGAATTTAAGCTTATTTGCATAAAATACCGCAAAAACCAAATGCGTTTCCGGTAAATTGACCGATATGGTTGTTCCAGGGTTAAACTAAAGATCTTAGGAAAATTGTTTAAAGATTCTGAAAGAGTGCTCAAAGTTGATTTTAAAGATTGTGTAAATTCTATATTTGCTATGTCAAAACACATCACTTATACAACCTATCTCATTTACGAATTATCAGAAGGTCTTATTCGATTGAAGTGGTAAATAATATGTCTTTATATATTTGAAAATTGTTTGAATAAAATCCTCTGATGACTTTTGAGTCAATTTAAACAGACTGTAGAGATGTGCTACATTTACATATACATATACTTAAAAAAAGCACTTTGGAAATTCAAGTGCAACCACATTGTGAGACTCGTCAAGTACGGCAGTTTTCACTTGATTGGAAGGACAAAACGAGGAAATTGCTGTAGACGTAATACTCTAAAAAATTGCGTAAAAAAATAATTCAGTTTTAAAACTTATCATATATTTGTTTTACTAGACCTATATCAAAAGATTGCAAAGCTTTTCTTGTTGGTCTAGTATAGAATAAAAAACAAAAAAAAGGATTCTTTTATTCCAATAGCTTTTATTTAGGACTCGATTAGTATTTGACTCAAGCCCAGTTAAAAATTATCTAATTACATGAATTTAAATTCATTATTACCTTCGTACAGTGTTTTTTAAATTTTTTAATGAAATGGAAAAAACCTAGATAGCGTAAAGTTTCTTGTGGCACACCTACTTCATGAAGGCAAAAACCTGCTTGACAGATTTTACTAGTGTACACACTGAAACAAGATTTAATGAAAATGGTACGCTTGAATGTGTGCACAAAATGTTTTGATATTAGATGGAATGTCTGACAAACACCTCTCAGTTCCTGATCAACAATTTCTAGTCCTGATCTTTGTTTGCTTTGATCAAGACATAGAAGACGATTTGTATAAGTATGTTGTTGTGAATAGTAATAAAATATGAACAGCTTTTTGATAAATATCAGGGTTCTCATACCGAACACTTACTCGGAAACTGCCACCATTCATTTTTTTGCTTAAGTTTCAAGGAGCAATTGATGGTTAATTCGAGTAATCGTTCTTATCCTACCACGTCAAGACGTAAATAGCTATCAATGTATTGTTGTCTGATTGTTGCTTTATAACAGTACTTTTTAACCACTGGGCCGCGGTAGACTTGTGAGTGGCAAAGTTCTTTTAGGTGGGCCCCGCACGTCTTACCGAGCCATTTCAATTTGGCTGTTTAAACTGATTTTTAAATTCATTTAAAATTGATCCTAGCAGGCTAAAGTCTTTTTAGATTGTTATCTTTTTAGATAAGCGTTTTTTCTTTTAGCCTTGTTTTCTTTAAAAGCATGTGTAATTGAAATAAAGACTTTTTCGTCTTTACTTTAATTTTATTTGCTCTTTATCTCAATGAAGCAAAGATGCACTGCTAAGCCGCCGCGGTTGTTTTGCAACTTTTTATTTAGTTATTTATTTAAAAATTTTTTATCTTTATATTTATCCTCCTGACTCACAGGAAAGCGTCGGAGGCGCTATACTTTGGTCAATCATCATGAGATGGCCCCGACCTGCTTCTTTTTTTTAGTTTTTACTTAGATATAATATACATGACGAAATTTAGAACTGCTTGCTAAGAGTTACAGGCAAAAAAAGTGCCCTTCCTAGGGACACAAGTAGGTTTTTCACCGCGATTGCGTTAATCACGTTTGCCATCAATGAAGGAAATCTTAAACATCCGACCACACTGACAACTGGCTAAAACGCGCTTCTGAAAAAAACAAGAGCCAATGATTTTTAACTGGTTGCAAGCACTTCTTTATCTCTTTTTTTTCTTTCTATCTTTTTATCAATAGGAGCCAATAAAACTACAAAAAACACAAAAGTCATCTAACCAAAACTGTAATTGGTTTGTGTCAAAACATACAAAATTTATGACCTTTCGATTATTTATGGCAAATTATTATGTCGCGGCGCACAGTTTGGTAAACCTTATCTTTGTAGTTACTCTTTTTAAAAGCTTAGTGATTAATTGGTCAACATATAGAATTCTTTATATTTATCAATAAAAAAGAAAATTTTCATTAATATTTATAGCAAAAGACTTTTTTAATAAGTTTTGAAATTACTAAGCGTGTATTTTAAAACTTGTAGCTAATTTACTGCCGGAAATGATGAGTCTAATAATATATATTTTTTTGCCGGTTTTCATCAGTTTTGCGTAGTCAATAAACCTACGCATTTGTTATTGTCGTTGTTTATTTTGGTTATACGAGTCCTGACTTTTGGCCGTTTTAGCAGTTTCAAAATTTAGCTGATGATTTTGTTGAAGTTTATTACAACCACAAGCTTTTAAGTTTCTTGTTAAAAAGCAGTGATGAACCAAACGACAAACAATTTTTTACAACTAATCAGCGTTGAAATAACTCAAGTCGGACTCCCCCTCAAGACATTAATAACCTAACTTTCCAATCTCTATATCTAATCTTACTACAACCTGAACCTAATCCTATTCCTATTCCAGACACTACTACCTCTCATACATGGCTTCGTTGAACCCTTTTTAAAACCCCGTCCTTCCCTTTTCTCAAATTTGGAAAAAAAAATATCCTTCAGGACAGCCTATAAAAGCTATACCTGGGGATGTTTCTTTTCCAAACACAACTTCAAACCCCAAAACCCCAACGATTTTCTTTGTAAACTCTGCTCCTTTTTTTCTGATGATCCTCATCATCTTTTCTTTTCCTGTCGCTTCACCCAAAAATTAATTGAACATTTAGAACCGCTTCTTTCCTCCATATTTAAAAAACCCACTTCCCTTACACAAGACACATTACTTTTTAATTACACAAACACAACTGGCGCACCCCACATCATAACATTTAAATTAGCTTCATTAATCAGACTTTCCCTATACCATATAAGAAACTATATCTCCCTTTCTAATACCCTCATCCTTACTTCCTCCCTAATTGAAGAAAAGTACAAAATTAAAACAAAATTCAAAACTTTTATGAAGAAATACTTTCCTGACTATTTAATGTAAATTCTCCTTTCCCTTATTTCACCTCCATACGTACATCCTTTTCTATATTATCTTTTTCTTCGTAATAGTAACTGGAAACTCTTCTAATTTTCCCTAAGGCTTACCAAAGCTGTCATTTCAATCAATTGAAAAATATTAAACTATTTAAAAAATAATAATAATAATAATAATAATTATGATACCCAACACATTATTAACTGTTATTTACTTTCTTTCTTGATATTAAATACTTTTAACTTACCGCGTAATAATAACATTTGTTTTTTTGTTTGTATTCCATTGCAAATATTGCTTTTTCTTTGCTCGCTCATAATCGTGTAAAATTTATTTCCTATTGTTATTGATTATTATTATTGTGTATTTATCTACTCTGTATTATGATTTGTGTATTGATTTATTCTGTATTATTATTATTCTATATTGATTCTATTGTTATTGATTATTATTATTTATTTCCTATTGTTATTGATTAGTCGTTCGCCCAATATTGTGTAAAATTTATTTTCTATTGTTATTATTATCCTATTGTTATGTCTTATTTTTGCTATTTGTATTTACAAGTCATATTAACACATTATTCACTCACTAAATGTAAACATTTAAAATTTTTTTCATCGTTTTGTATAAACATTTCTTTTTCTAACTCTCTATGTATCTATTATATCTAATACGTATGTTAAATACTTTATTTATGAAAAGTGTATTGTTTAATCACACTTTTTTTTTTCTACTATCTAATAACCGCTTATCACAATACCAAAAGTATACACATCTGTTTTTATTTTTATTTCGATTGTTATGTGTTGTGTAGTTGATATTTGTGTTTTATAACTAAAATTAAATAATTATTTAAAAAAAAAAGACTCGAGAACATTTGTGCAAATTTCGAAGGACTGGAGTTCTAGTCATTCAAACACTGGACGCGTTACAGTCTTTGACCCTGGATGTCGACATAAAGCAGCATATAGATTGATGAGGGTTAGACATGAAAATCATTAAAGAATATCGTGTAAAATTTATCATAAAGTTTGCTAGAGCAATAAATTAAACAAATATTATTTTTATTACAACTACGGCTTAACTTTCGACTTTAAAAATCTTAAGCAATTTGAAGTAATCAATTTTAAAAAAAATAATATAAAGCTTTGAAAAAGTTTGGTTCAATTACCGAGACTATATTTATAATTACAAATCCTCTCGGAAGTCAAACACAAAATGTTGCTGTCTAAAAAAGAAAAAATTTTTATTTTTTTTATAAAGTATTTGGTAAATGCAATTTAGAGTTACTTGTTATGACGATCATTAAGCAGAGAATAATGGCATGAAATCAACTATACGCATTTTTTTTAAAGCTTCAAAGTAAAAAAGCAAAAACCTTAAATAATACTTCCAAAAAGTTGAATAATATAGAATTTTGGGCTGCTACCCTTCTGGTGGTGTATTTTTTTATTATCTTTACTTATTCTTGACTTGCAAGAAAATGAAGAAGGCACCATCCTTCAATCAATATCAAGCGATAACCCGATCTGTTTTTGCAAATGTCCTTATTGCAATCGGATTGAAATTTATCATTGGTGACTGAAATTTATAGTTTCTTGCTGGGATCGCCAAGCAGAGGAAAGTGCCGTAAAGTTGCCTATCTTATTTAAAGACACATTAAGAGTGTGTAAATGGTTTTTGTTTAGCAACTGCGTCAATTTTGTTCGCCATCAAAACGACGGTCTTACCCCTTCAGCCAGGCTGCTGACAAAGGTCTTAGTAAAGAATATTGATACCTGTTGAATTAAAAGGAAAAATAATGTACTTAAGAAAAGTATTTGTTATTAAGAATTTTGTCTTATAAGCATATTATGATACAACAGTTTAAAGAAAGGCTGTAAAGTTACCGCCTTTGAGTCCGATATAACCTGAGAAAGATAATTTTTCACCAAACGCTGCTTCAAAACACACGATTTTTATTTAACTTTTATTATATATTATACGGAAAACTTACAAAATACCGATACATTGTTTTGTAACTACTGATAAAGTTTGAGATATTGCGATAAGCACAACATGCTGCCAGGTACCTAAGTTTAGACCCAAATTAAATCGAGTTTTAACATTTTTCATAAAAACCTAAACCGAAACACCACCCAAAAAAATAGTCCAATTACAATTGTACATACAAAATGTAGAAAATATTTTTAAAAATTATTAAATGTCACAAGTGAGTTTTTTAGATTTTGGAAAAAATTTTAACTCCTTGGATGCCCTAAATTCAGTTTTGTGCAGTATTATTTAGTATAAACACAATATTTTTCTCATTAAAACTGGATTTTTAGATTTTTTTTATACCTGCTTTCAGCACCGTTTCTTTTAATTTGCCACATCAACCTACACTTTTCGAATGATAATAAACATCCCCCACAAGTTATGGCTAATTCTATTTTTGCTTTTCAATGCTTTTTTTAAGGAAATAAGTTTTGTAAGAATGCAAGACGATCAGTCACTGTCTTAGCAAAGTTTAAACGGTTTTGTTTAGGCGTTAAAAAATTAGCTTTACTTCCTTTATTTTATCTAAGCTTTTGCTTTATCTTATAGTTGCAGCACTAAATGCACATAATAAAAAGAATGATATTAGTGTCATAATTATTTAGTAAATGCAAAGTAAAGAATGTTAACTGTTTAAAAAAAATAGTAAAAATTTGTTTTTAAGTGTTTTTTTATGCGTTTTATTTGAGCACTTTTAGCATGCTCTTGCGTCACAAGTTCTAAATCCCACGGCAAAACTTAATGCAATGTTTAACTTATTCAGTTTGGACTATAAAGATTATTTTAGATATTTAAATAAAACTTAAAAAATATTTTGTCGATTTTTATTCTTACTTTTTTTATAAGGCATGTTTGCTGTACAGTATGATAGTGTTTAGTATATTGGTTTGCTATGTAATATAAGGTTGATATACCGTCTGGAAAATTCTTCAAGGTCCTGAATTTTAGAGTTTTAGAATAAAATTTTAAAGTGACATAAAATGGACATGAAATTGATATATTTATTGCCTTTAGTTGGTTGAAAAACTTCTTTTTTTTTGGTCTTCATCCTAGAATCCTAGACAATTTTATTTTGTCACCCCATCCAAAAATTTTACGCTTATGTCTGTCCGGAATTCGGCCTATTCAGATATGGTAACCCTCATATAATAGAACAACATATAGGGTTCCGGATTATTATAATGAAAAAAAATTAAATGATATTTTTTGGACCGTAAAATGCCATGTAAACTACAGAGTATTAAATATTTTTATTACATAACTCGTCGAAACTCAGTTTGATCAGGTCCAATGGACTCAGTTGGTAATTAATGAATAAAGTTACATTTTCTAGCAGTAACCGATATGCAAAAAATTTTCCAATTAATAAATGAAAGAGAGAAAAAATAAAAGTCACATGAAATCAAAAAAATTAAATATGTTAAACTATACCAAAGAACGTTTGATAAAAATGAAATGAGTTCATTGGACCCGTTGGCAGACGGAAGGTTAATCACTTGTAACTGTGATATGTGAATGGATAGAGTTATACCACTGGTTTATAGAGCACAACCTTCAATGTGAACATTTTAAGTAATTATTTTCGAAAAATCCTATTTTGAGATTTAATGACATCTTTTTGAACCATTTAATCTAATTCAGGTGTAGTGCCTTCTACAGCACTAGGTAAAGGTTGGAGTAATAGACAAGGTTTACATTGTATAGATAAGTCGACAAACCATCCACAGAAAGATTAAAGATATTTTAGTTGATAAAGGAAATATCTTTTATCTAATATGAAAAATTGGTATCTTCTATGTTTTTGTTGAAATGCTTATGATTTTTGAAGAGCAATAATGAAATCTTTCATAATTTGTTAAATTTTTTTATAATATAATAGAAATTTATATAATGTTTAAAAAAACCGTAAAAAACTTAGTTTACATTTTTATGTTCTGCTTTGAATATTTAGAAAAATTCGTTAACATTTGAGCAGCTTTTATGCTGATAACTGATAATGGTGCAATCCAAAACCTTGAGCAAAAAGTAACTTAACAAAAATATATTTTGCTATTATTTTTATCTTCAAGGTATATTAAACTGATGCTTTTTATTGAAGTGATACATATTAACGACATGTTTTTATAATTGAAAGTTCTGAAAAACGTTAAAAGCACTCGTTAATTTTACAAACTGAAATAAAATGCACCGAAAATATACAAGATATCAACCAATCAAGGTAAGCTCTACAACAGCAACTCAATACAATCCTAGAATTTAACAAAAATTATGCTTTTAAAATTAATTTAATTTTTAAATCTAAATTATGTTCTATATTTTTGACAATTATTGTAAAGCAGATGGGTGACTATAGGGTAGTTACCATAGAGTTTGCCGTATAAAAGTCGGTGTGTCTTGACGTTATTAAAAAAAAAAGAATTCAACTTGCTCAAGCTTTTGCGACTTTTGGCACTGCTGAGTGAAATATACATAAATGGATTGAATCACCTGGCTGACTTGTATAGCTTGCGATGTCAAAATCTTCCAAGAAAGCAACTTTTGATAGAAACGCTTTTCAGTAAATTGCAATAGATCATGAGCGCAGAATTAAGATCGTTCAGAAATATTTGAAATCATATCAATAAAGTTCTAGCACTCAAATAATAAGTATAACTGCTTTAAATAGTAACCAAATGAATTCTTTAAATTTTAAAAACTTTGACCATACTGATAAAAAATAATAATAATAATACCTAAATTTATAAAGCGCTTTTTACATACAACTCAGTGTTTTCACGCAGCCTGGGCCGTGAGTAAGTCTGTTCATTGATTTTAAAATGACAGACCGAAACCGAACCTACCAAAACGAAAGGGTATCCACCCATTCCGATGTTCAGTGTGGGTCTGCTAATCGGCAAACGTCCTTTTCAGGACGGGGAAATGTTAAGAAAAAACTGCCCTTTTCAGGGCACATTGCCAACAAGTTCCGAAGACCCACTATTCTTCAGCTGAACATCGAAGGCCTCACTGCAAGCAAGATGAACGTTCTTCATCATCTCGCTATGCAGTCTGAGGCACTCGTCATCCTACTGCAGGAGACCCACTGCACTGATGCAGAGAAGTTGGTACTACCAAACTACCAACTAGCTGGGTCTTCTTTAAGCAGGAAGCATGGCCTTGCCACGTTTGTCCACGAGGACTGAGATACACGCATTTGGACCAATCTCCACCGACATCGGAGATTGAGTGGTTGTGTGTGGACGTTGATGGCTATAAAATAGTCAACGTCTACAAACCACCGCCAACGCGATTGCGAACCCTGGATCTCCCAGTGTTTCCTCACCCCTGTCTGTACGCTGGCGATTTTAACTGTCGTCATGCTGACTGGGGTTATGATGACAACAGTCCGGACGGTGAGTGCTTGGCTGGCTGGGCAAGTGTTAATTGTCTTGCCCTCCTATATAATGCCAAGGACGCTGCCAGTTTTTATTCCGGCCGCTAGAACACTGGTACCAATCCAGATCTAGCTTTCGCTAGCGTAGGTCCAAACAGTCGCTTACCGGATAGACGTGTCCTTGACAAGTTCCCCAGGTCACAACATCGACCTTCGCTTATTACACCACCAAGGTTTGCTATGGCAGTGCCAAGCATGCCTGTTAAGCGATGGAACTTCCGCAAGGCCAAATGGAGTCACTACATTGCTTTGACGAATAAATTCGCAAAGACTTTGTTGCCGCCTGATACACTTGATGTGGATGCGGCTTACCAGGACTTCTGTAACACCATTAAGAAAGCAGCCAAAAAGACTATCCCACGCGGGTATCGAAATACCTACATTCCGTGTTGGGATGCTGAGTGTGAATCCCGCTATAAAACATTTCTGTAGTCTCCTCAGGGAGACGACTCAAGTTTGGCTGCTACAGCTCTGCTTGCCAAGCTTGACAGAAAGCGGAGGGATCGATGGTCCGAAGCAGTTCGGAGCATTGACTTCTCACACTCTAGCCGAAAAGCGTGGAGTATTTTGAACAACCTTACTGGTAGGTCACGACACTCTCCTCGTCACTGTCCCGTTTCAGCCGATGCTATTGCATCTCAGCTGGTTAGAAATGGGAAATACGAGGCTGTTGATCGCAAGTCATCTCGACTTGTCTCTCAAGAAGTGTCTGACCTTTGGAGGGCCACAACACCAGACACAGTAAATATCTCTGACAATTTTTCACAGAGAGAATTTGCTGCTGCCCTTGAACATTTAAAACCAGGTAAAGCTCCGGGACTTGATTCCATCTGCCCCGAGCTTATACCCCATGCCGGAGCTGCTTTGAAGTCCTGGTTACGTGCGTTCCTTTCTTTCTGTTTGCGCCGACTCAAAATTCCCAAGATCTGGAGAAGAGCGCTTGTGGTCGCGATCCCAAAACCAGCAAAGCCTGTGGGGGACCCAAAGAGCTATCGACCGATATCTCTGCTCTGTGTCCCCTACAAGATTTTCGAGAGGCTTATCTACGACCGCGTTGAACCATTAATTGATCCACTGCTCCCTAAAGAGCAGGCTGGATTCCGACGCGGGAAGTCAACCGTAGATCAAGTTGTTCTGCTAACCCAGAACATCGAGGACTCTTTTGAGGCTAAAAAGAAGGCCGGTGCCGTATTTATCGATCTGACAGCTGCTTATGACACTGTCTGGCACCGTGGCCTTACCTGCAAGCTGCTGAGACTACTTGCGGATAAGCACATGGTCAAAATGATCATGGAGCTTGTCTGAAATCGAAGTTTCACCCTTACCACCGGTGACAGCAAGCAAAGCAGGCTACGCCGTCTTAAAAACGGCGTTCCTCAGGGATCGGTCTTGGCTTCCCTCGTATTTAACATCTATACGTACGATCTTCCTTCCATGATTTCCAGAAAGTTTGCTTATGCTGATGATCTAGCATTGTTGCATTCTTCTGGAAACTGGAAGGACTTGGAGGGGACCTTAAGCCAAGACATGTCTACACTATCAGCGTATCTCCAGACTTGGAGGCTGAAGCTCAGTCACACTAAGACGGTGACGACAGCCTTTCACTTAAACAACTGAGAGGCCAAGCGTGAGCTAAAGGTCTACAACAATGATAGACTTTTACCGTTCTGTCCAAACCCTACTTATCTTGGGGTAAAACTGGACAGATCGCTCACATTTCGTCACCATTTAGTGGCATTGCGCATAAAACTATCTTCGCGCGTCACACTGCTGAGGCGACTCGTGGGCTCGGGATGGGGTGCTGGTGCTAAAACACTACGCATAGCCACCTTGTCTCTAGTCTACTCAACAGCTGAGTACTGTGCGCCAGTCTGGTGTCGCAGTGCTCACACTCGCCTCATCGACAGTGTCTTGAATGACGCCTTGCGCATAGTTACTGGATGCCTGCGTCCCACTCCAACGGACCACCTACCTATACTCTCAGGCATCCAGCCAGCTGAGCTTCGCCGAATGGGAGCGACACTCTGTTTGGCTTACCGTGGATCTCTGGACCCCGATCATATTTTGTATGGTCTGTTAAGTGGGTCCTCAGATACTTGTCAAGTGAGACTAAGATCCAGACGCCCGTTTGTGCCAGCTGCGCGGAATCGTTTGGACAATCTTGCCAGACTTGGCATCCGCGCCTCTGAATGGACAAATTTTAAATGGAAAACGGAGTACTGTGAAGGTGCTTTCAGGCTCCGTGCTTTTGTGCCCGAGACCGGTGCCAGGCCTGTTGGGATGGGCTTACCCCGAGCAGCTTGGGTTAAGCTCAACCGCCTGCGGACTGGTGTTGGGCGATTCCATTCGTCCATGCACAAATGGGGTCTCGCTCCTTCACCGAATTGCGAGTGTGGCGCCTCTGAGCAAACCGCAGACCATGTACTAACAGCGTGCCCTATACATCGAACACCACATGGAGCACAAGGTCTGACGGTTTTGGATGACGAAACTCGATGCTGGCTTAATGACATCACTGCCAGCATCTGATCCAGGCAGTGCAGCAGTCTGGGGTAGTAAAAGGATAAACCCTCGGCCCCAGTCCTGTTTGTGTCTGACCTGGAGTGGATACCTCTTCAAACGACGACGACAACGACGACGACGACATACAACTGATTTGATCAAAGGTGCTTCACAACAAGGGAAATTAAGAAAGTAAAAATAAATCACGAAACATAACAACATTATAATATTAACTAACAAAATTAAGAGGGTAAAGATAATTTTTTAACAACATTTTGAATTGGGAGAGCGATTGAAACTTTTTTAATTGATTAAGTAAATTATTCCATAGTAAAGGACCACAAACGCTAAATCTACGAATAAATTTAGAAAAGGTACAAGGACAAAAAGAAAGTCAGCATTTGAAGAACATAAAGAACAAGAAAGTTTATGATTACAAATTTAATCGTCTAAGTAGGGCGAAATACCATTTAACATTTTCAATACATGCAAAAAATCTTTACATGAGGCCAAAAATAGCCAAATCATTGCTGATTTTTAGCTTGTACTGGAGAGTTTAAAAGATTTGCAAAGTCAAGAAAGTTTGTGGAAATATTACCACCGCAAACAGTTGCAATTCTACATAAAGTTAAAATTTTTAAAACCACCAAATATTTTAGTGTAATTATAAGTGGCACTTGAATTACGGTCTAAAGATTTCAATGACAAAAATTTCTACCTTGTTTTAATTTCTTGACACACATTTTACAATTGTAGTAATTGTGTCATGCACTTCCGTTGCGTGCATTCATTATTTGCATAGACCAGGGGTTCCCAAACCGGGTTACATTTAGACTTCTCAAGGGGTATATTACTATGTGGGAGAATATCCTTATTTAAGTTATATTCCGTCTCCGGAAAAAATTTTAGAATAGATTCAAATGTCGGGAAGTTTCGAATCCAGTAGATTGTAGTTACGTTTAACAGGATAATGAAGGGAGAAGACCTTTTTTTTAAAGATTAACTTGATTTTGGAGAGAAATTGAGAGTATTTGCATCTGAATCTAAGTGAACATTTTTTTTTTTTGGAGAAATGTCACAAAATTTTGAGGTACATGCAAACCTTTAAAGTGGCCAAAGGGTACCAACAAAAAGTTTGGCAAACCTTGCCATAGACCAATGAAATAAAGATTTTTTTTAGCCATTTGTTCTTGCTTTTGGCTAGGAGTCATAAAAAAGACATATGGTTTACGTGACACACGAGTGATTTGAACGACAATGGAACAAACTACAGTGTATCAAAGTTGAATAATAATGGGTGATTCTGGCACTGTAGCTTCTCACAGTTGCCTTTTGATGTTAATAAATCTAATTTAAATAAAAAAAGTATGGTTCAACTACTAAAACTTGCACAGTTAAATTAACTCTTGTTTCAATGAATAATTTATAGATGAAGTGTGGTATGATGAATTATCGTAACAGCATTTTTTCAAACCACGTTGATATTTTAGGTCGCATTTTTTGACCGACATCGATGGCCATTGCTTGACCAATTCTGAGCTTGACCAGATTAATCCGTTATCACCCTACTGGTGATAGGGATAATTAGAGCAAAAACAAAAAATGAGTAAGAACTTGTTACGTTGGGACTCTAGGATATTTATTGAAGCAAATATTTTCGCCTGCCCCTATTTTGTGCATTCCGCAGTTGCAAATGCTCTTATTAATTAAATAGTTTAGTGACGCAGTATTTTTCTCTTAGTTCAGGTTACCACTAACATGCTGAGACATTCGATTGATACATGTACATAAAAAGATTCTGTAGTATTTTATGAAGCTAAATTCGTTTTGCTGTTTCAGTCATCTGTTGTTCCCAAGCGATCCGTTTCTTTCAAAACAGAATCAACAAACACAACCTCATCAGCGGTAAAACAATTTTGATTTAAAAATTGCAGCCTACAGTTAAGCGTTTCAGCTTTTAACTTTTTGATTATTTTGAAACCTTATCTGTTATTTGAAGTATTTTGTCTATATACAACTCTAATTTCAGTCATTTTTCATGACATGTCAAATTCAAACAAATAAATCATCTTTTTTTAAACTATTAATTGTTTGTTAAACTTCAATTAACAGAAATAATATTATTGCTTATCCATATATAGGCAGCCAAGACCCAAGGGAAAATTAAAGGCTGCCAAGGGTTTTCATCAGACCAGCTAATATTCTACATAAATATTGAGGAGTTAGAACAGAGAGCTCTAAGGAGTCAGCTAAAAACTAAGCAAGAACCGGGGTCAGAACAGGGGGGTCAACAGGAGTCACCAACTTCTTTTAAAGTTAAGAGCTTACTTCCAGTTTATTTGGTGTTGTTTACGACCAGTTTGGTGAGCGTTTGCAAAATTCATACTATATAATCTATAAAAGAGCGTTGCTATTTTTACAATAGGCCTGCGGGCTACTTGTATGGTCCTTGGGGGCAATCTGTTGCCCGCAAGTACCGTGTTAGTGATCCTTGACCTGGAACTATTTGCATTTAAATCTACTTTTTCAGAAATTTTGAGATTAAGCTTAAGTTACCAAAGAATCATGATTTTTTTTTAAATTTTCTCTTACTGCTCTCGCTTTGCTCTTTTTGTTTCTTTATTGCGTCGCTACTATTTAATTTAACTTTAAATAGACTGGCAACAATAAGATGTCAAGAGGCAAAAATCAATTTTTTCAACCTTTTTTTTGCATTATTCATCAAAGATGTATTTAATTGAATTAATCACGCTTAAAAACGGTAAAAAAAACTTTCTCTCTTGACTTCATGTTGATGTTTATTAATATTATACGAGTAATTACAAAATATACGAATAACAAAATGACAAAAACAGACTTTATTTAATATACATTATTAAGCACATTTAATAGGATGGAAAAATTATTCTATATTCTTTCACAGCTACCTTATCAAGACAAATAAATAATTCAATTTTTTTGCATTTATCTATATGAATCAATGTTGGCTTTAGACCCAGTAACTAATGTTTTTTGTTTTTGTTCTCTTGATTACGCCACACAACTCACCTTGTGTTGAAGCCACCTTATTAGTTTCTGACGCAACAATGGTGTAATGATACTACACCTTTTGTAGTTTTTGATTGTCATCAAATATTATTACAAAAAAGCCAATTTTAAAAGTCAAAAAAATCAATTTGTTTCGCAACCCCAAAATTTTTTTACGCGACTTCATTCCGAGTCAATCAATCAAAACTTAGATCCTATATCAGTTGTTCCAACCTCGCTAGATCTCATCATATAGGCTATTGTGCACTATTAGTCAGCAGCCTAGCTGTGGCGAAATTGAAAATTGCAAATAGCGTCGCGGTTAAATGCTAAATAAAATCTATGCCAATTGTTAGGCTATATGTTGCAAAAACAAATGTGTAAACGATAACAATTTTCTCGTAATCCAACGTCCGTAGAAACAATAGGATTAATGGGTTGAGAAAGAGCAGTTTTTATGTTGCCATGGTAAAAGTAAGAAAGTGTGAATATGTAAAATGCAAGCTATATCATCTGTGGTCCTGACAAGCTAGACCGCAAAAAGAGTTATACGTTATTACAAAGCGTGCCGCAATAAAACCAAGTGTTTTTATAGGTTCAATATGAGTTCCACAATTTTTAGCTAATGCAATTATGATGCAACTCTTTTTATGATGTTAGAAACAATTTCATCCACGAATCCATTTCCAGAGATTACAAAAGATTGAAATAAAAAGGCTGCTAAACCCGGAGAAGAAATAATTGGTCTACACCAGTGGTTTTCAAACTTTTCAGAGTTTTCGGGTCCGTGGCCCCCTTACACAGATTTTCCAACAACAGTGGCCCCTGCTTAGACTTTTGTCCCAAAATTCAAGTCAAGACCAAAAAAAAGTCATCAATTTAAAACTATTTCTGATTTTGTCAATTTTTTCCCAAAAATAAATTGATATTTAAAAAAATTCCCAAAGAATAAGGAATTAAGTTTTGGGTTTTTGACGATGTAGAAACCAAATATATTGTAAATATTACCCCGTAACTGTTGCACAACAAAAAAGGTAAACGTGGAGACTTACTTTTAACACAATTAGTTGTCATGTCCTTAGTAGTCCTACAATATGTCAGAAGCAAAAGTCACAGCATAACCAGCTATAACTTTTTTACTTTTCTGATTGTTTCAAAAAAGCTTACATGTACTGGAAGGAAAAACATCGATTGTAGCAATTATCAGTAAAAACAGGCAAAAATTATGTAGCGACATGAGTGAACACAAAAAAAATTCAAGCAAATTTTTATGGAATGAAGTTTCTTAAACATTGCTTGTAAAAAATCAGCCAAAGTCCGAAAATAGTGTTTACTTATTGTATACTATGCATGGTTTGGGCAATGTTAATCAGAGCACTGAAAAAATATCAAAAGGTATGCTGCTTTGCAAGAAAAATACATCTGGCGTTTCATCAAAACAGTTTTGACAAAATTAGTCGTCTTTATTCTTCAAAATCTACATCTCGAACGTGACCATCTTGAACGTTTTCTGGGTAAATATGCATGAGGTTGAATCAGTTAACGCTTAGATACTTTATAAGAAATCCACAGACAAATGCATAACGAGAAGAAAATTTTTTTGAAATTGATTGATGCTGTCGAAAAAAGCAATCTAGAATATTTCCGGCGTACTTACCGCTGCGTGCCATTAGCTAACAAGAAGGAAACGGGAAAATGCAAAAGATCGGATTATTCCGCAAATAATACAATTTTTATTTGTATATTTAGCCAAGAACCAACTTGTCAGAAGTGTGCAATACCTAAATGCAGGGTGGTAACAACTTAAGTGCATGAACTTCCCACGCTTCAATTGTGATTGCAACTGTATTTATTTGACTACAAAGTGTACTACATGCAATCGTATGGCTGTAAACAGTTTTTGTTAGAAACTAAAAAATTTGTTTGTTTTTGTATTGTGCATTTTTATTGCTTCGAATTGCATAGCCATATTTTAGATCGATAAACAAAGTAGAGATTTAAGATGCGCATATGTGTACCATTAGGTAAATACACACAAATGCTTAAAAATAACACATTTATTAATCTAAATATTATTTTTAAAAATGTAACAACATAACTTGAAGAATAAAACTGTAGGTAGTAACAAATTTATAGCATTTTTTTATTTAGAACAACGAAAGTATCAAAATCGATCCCATGGTAAAAGTAGGTAGATAAAAATTCCGTTAGAGATGGTGTTAACATTCTTTGTTATTTTATTAAAATATTTTATCTGCATTTTAATTTCTATCGACATCAAAGAGTCTCAGCGTGGCCGTGTAGGATAGCAAAACGTTTTGATGTTGACCACAATCGATAAAAGGTTCCCCCTTTTTTTTTGCACCGGGTCCCCCCTTTTATAAGGCTATCACTGCTTGTAGAAAGTAGAGCTATGCATTCATTTGCAATCAAGTTATTACGTTTTTTAAGTTATTATTGACAAAGTGATTGCGAAACAGGAAACAGCGGCCAAATGATGTCGTATACGCTATTAGACGCACAACGTCCATTGAGCGCGGACACTCTACTATTAAAGCAAAGTAGCCAAGTTAATTTTAAAGAAAAGGAAGAAAGCGATTACAATGAATCAAAAAAAAACTATATGCATATTGTTTATGATCGCAAAAAGTACTAATAATTGAATAATAAAATGTTTACCTCCGAACCACATAAAAAAAATGTTGCATAATAATGGGTAAGAGAAATAACAAACTCTGTAACCAAAAAAGGGTTCAGACAGGCAAAGAATTCACCAAAAGAACTACGTCAAGTGTATCGGTCCGGCAAAAATAAATTAAACTACAAAAGCCAAAAAGTAATTATGTGCATCTCAAAAAAAAGTTTAATTGAATTTTTATCGCAATTGGCAAATTCTTTATTGATTTATCGCCCCAATATTCTTCTGACTAGTATAAAACGTTGAATAAATTGTCCAGCAAATTCTTCAACTCGTTTTTCTGATTACAAAATATTACTCTTTGGTCAAAAATTTCAAATTTATAACCATTTGTTAAAATCGCCGACCAGAGCAATGTGATCAGTTTTGCTGAAATTTGAATTTTTTAATAATCTGAAATATCACAACTTAGCATAGTTGAAATAATATTTAAAGTAATTTTTTGCAGCAAAAAAAACATTTTAATATTTCGGATTTGTCCGTTGTTAAAGAAGAAGAAGAAAGTTTAGCAAGTCAAGATCAATGTTCTTTGGTTAATGCAGAAAGTTTTGAAAATTTATCTTCTTCTAAAAACAAAGACATCTGCAGTATGTATTTGTACAATAAGTTTTGGGGTTTAAAAAAAAACCAGCAAACGTCTCCATTTTCTGTTTAGTTAAATTAATTAGAACATATTATCCGAAACATAACCCAAAGTGTTACTCAGAAATAAGCACATTATAATTTTTTAAGATGATGTTGATAAAAAACAAATCTTAGAAATAAGGACCGCATGGTAATCCGCCGCCTCGCTGCCGTTTTATGATTCTAAACAGTTTGATCAGCAAACAAAAATGAAAAGATCAACAATTTGTTAAGCAAAATTCTGTTGATACAAATCGGTGGTTTTGTTTTAATAAATGTTTATCTTTAAACACTTTTGTTACTATTTCCAATAATCTTTTAAGATCTTTTTTAGTTTTAGTGCACAGTACAAAGCAATAAAATTGATAAAAATTTTCTTTAGAATGTTCTTCAAAGTAGAATCTTCATATTGATCAAAATAAGAGACGTCAAATCATAAAAAAGATATGCTTTAATAATACCAGCGAGTGATTGGTAGCACGGCTTTTGTAGTTCAGTAATTTTATTGTCGTATTACTGATACAGTGTTACTTAATTAATACAGCGTATACTGTAATTTAGACTTCTGTAAATATGTAGAATGCATCAATTTTGCTGCTGCGCCATAAATAAAAATATTAATAATTTAGCAATGTTTTAAATTTTGTCAAAAACATACAAAATTTTTAGCTTCTCAGAAAAAATCCTTTTTGATTGTCTTTACTTTGCTGTTGATTATTATTGGATTAGTCATTGGAATAATCTACGCTGAAATACGTGCAATTCATCAAGGTATGCAAAAATTAAAATTATCATAAGTTATGGAAAAGTTTTTTGTATGTTTATTAGCTGTTTGCCGGAAATAGAATATCATGTCTCAAACATGAAAATGGTTATCAAACATAGAGTATAGAATTTTTCCATAAAAAATCTTGCTTAACACTTTACACATTTAATGTAAATGTTCATTGTAGTGGTGAGTTGAGTTGATTTTGGTTATATTTATAGTTTTAACTAAATGATTTATTAGCGTTTTTTAGATTATGTTTTTTAGCAAAGCTTACAAAAACTAAAGAACAGCTAAAAAAATTATATGAATATAAAATATATTTTTTCTTACAATCAGTTCAGATTGAAATAAAGATGCTAAATATGAATATGAAAAAGGAAACAGCAACTAAAAAAATTACGTTATTGATTACACGCACGAGATTGGTCGTACTGCAAGTTAAAAAGAACACTATGGTACGTGAAAAGAAAAAATGAAAAGCTACATAAAAGCTTAGATAAATAAATCTACACATCCGAGCAATATTTAGAAAACGTAGTTGCTTCTCGCGCGATCAGTTTTGAAACAAAACAGCCCCAGTCTGCAACTAGTACGTTCTTCTCAGTAAAAGAAGCATTATTATGTTGGAATACGGCGCTTAATTCAAGGTTTGTTTTCCGGAAGGGCTAAACTCACACAAAGTTGGCAACTGATACAACAGTATAACAAAAATGATCAGGGTTGCTAAATTAATTTTTCAAAACAGACTAAACAGATTGTGAAAAGAAGCCAACCGTATTAAATATAAAACCAAATTGTTTAGTCTCTATTAACACCGCAAATTTAAGGTGAAGACTGAAAAAAAGTCATCACTTTGAATCAAATAAAATCTCTATTTTTTATCCAAAATTTTAAGTAAAAACTTAAACAAGGTCAACACTTTGAATCATTATCCAAAATTTTTATTCATGATCTAACTTTAAGGTGAAGGGGATTTAAAAATTAGTCCAGAAGAAAAATTTTTACACTTTTGCTCAAAAACTTAAAGTGTTCAAATGAAAATAATATTTTAAAAGAATAAGATTTTTTTATAAAAAAAGCCAAACGTTAGATTTGAAAGCCACACCTTTAAAAAAGCCTGATTTTCAGGCTTTCAATTTGAAAGGCTTTTAAATGCCAATACGACAACCATGAAAATGACTGCTTTCAGGAGATGGTACATTAAACTCATGACACGGTTTAGCGTTTAAGTGAGAAAGAAAAAAGTAAGTTTGTTGTTGACCGGTAAATTCCACCTCGGTAAATTCCACCGCAAAAGATTCCACCCCAGTAAATTCCATCCCAAAATATTATACCACGGGGTTTTGTTAAAATTAGAATTAAGGTTAGGTGTTAGGGTTAGGTTTTAGGGTTAGATATTAGGGTTAGGTGTTAGGGTTAGGTGTTAGGGTTAGGTGTTAGGGTTAGGTGTTAGGGTTAGGTGTTAGGGTTAGGTGTTAGGGTTAGGTGTTAGGGTTAGGTGTTAGGGTTAGGTGTTAGGGTTAGGTGTTAGGGTTAGGTGTTAGGGTTAGGTGTTAGGGTTAGGTGTTAGGGTTAGGTGTTAGGGTTAGGTGTTAGGGTTAGGTGTTAGGGTTAGGTGTTAGGGTTAGGTGTTAGGGTTAGGTGTTAGGGTTAGGTGTTAGGGTTAGGTGTTAGGGTTAGGTGTTAGGGTTAGGTGTTAGGGTTAGGTGTTAGGGTTAGGTGTTAGGGTTAGGTATTAGGGTTAGGTATTAGGGTTAAAGAGGGTTATGATTTGAGTTAGAATTAGGGGTTGGGGTTAAAGAGGGTTAGGGTTACAGTTAGAATATTAAATGTACTTTTCAACCATTGCACTCTGTACTGGATTTCACAAACAAACCCGTGGTGGAATATACCTAAAACCAGTTTTGTCAGATAGTTTTGAAAAAATTAAAATATCGACGAGATGCAATTAAACCTTAAACGCAACAGGTAAGCCCATGGAGTAATTATTAGCCTAATTATGTTTTTTAGCGTACAATCAATAAAAAATTTCTAACAATCAAATAATTATAAAATCTAATTATTTTAATTTATATTTAACAAAGCAATGGTTTATTTAATATCAGGATTAAAAGATATAAAAAGCATTTGCTAATTTTTTGTTTTGTTTTTAGTTACATTTTCGTCAAAGCACTTACAACCAAACCGAAACGACCAAACAAAAAACGTGAAACGTGAAAATGAAAGTAGGAACTTAAATCTAAAACCCTGTAATGTATAAAAACAAAATTTATGTTTTAATGAATTGATTGTGTTGAAATGATTTTATTGTTTTTGGGTTTGTAAAAACTTTTTGAATCGGAAAAAAACGGGTTCTATCTTAGCTATCGTGTCAAATTAGAATAAACTGCATTTGGATTATGGGATTTAGTTGAACACCTTTAAACGTGTTCAACTAAGATCAATTCTCAATACCGTAAAGAAACAATTTTTTTGAATTGAACGTGACTAAACTACAAGCACATAACTAAAAAAAATGCAACCGGAATTGGGTCCCCAATGCATTAAAAAAATAATAATTTTTTTTATTCTCTGAATCAGTTTAATCTAGATTGTTACGACATTAAATTGACGGAAAAGTTTATTTTTCCTCTCATTCAGGTATCTTTTGGCTACAATGTGAAGTTTATAATTTAGCACATCTCAGTCTTTGAGTTCAATTGTGGTTTATAATTTAGATTCCCAAATTATGTTTGGATTTCAAATTGAGAAAAGAAAAAAAGCTAATTAGCAGCAATTAGGATAAAGAATTTCTACCTTGACTTCTCAAAAGCGGCATTTTAACAAGAAAACGCAAAAAACTCAATTGTTTTGAAAATTAGCTAACTTTTGGCAAGAAATTTATGCTGGCTTACTCGGTATTATTGCAAATTCTGCAGCTGGGGTATAAAGTAATGGTATTTTTGATTGTATTTTTTAACCTAATCTGAAGAGGACAAACAATTTAAAATAAATTACAGCACAGGCTACTTATAAAAGTTTTACAACGATTTAAGAAAGCAGAAATGTCATTACAAAGGAATCACTAGTTTTAACATGTTTCTTAAATAAAAACAATGTCTTCTGGAAAAAATAACTGGCCTGAAAGTTTGTGAAATATGAAAATTGCCGCGCATAAACAAGTTAGTAATTAAATATACAATAAGATAGAAACAAATTGCCTGTAACCTTTTATGGATTCTTATGAAAACTAAATTAGACTGTTTAAAACGGGAGTTTGATGTATAAGGAATCGTCGGAATACTTCAGTGTAAACACACTATGACTTGCAAAAAGAATAACGCAAATTCAATCCTCAGTCTACCTGAATGATTTCTGTGGTATCGTTAGGAAAGGTACTTTTTGATATTTTTAAAGGAAGTCACCCTGCTAATCTAAATGGTGAGTCTGCTTCAAACAGAAACCAACATGCTGAACAATAAGGTCATACGAGGAGGAAAAGACGTTTTGCTTTTTTTTGTATTTTAAAATATGTTTCATTTTGAAAATTAGAATCTTTGTAAAACAACTCTTACTTCAATGTTCAATACAGTACAAAATACCAAAATTAAAATCGGTTGGAATCAGAAATGCGGTGCTAAAATAAGAAGTTTGAAAAGCTTTAATATCAACCCCGAAATTCACCTTGAAATTGATAGCAAACCCGGAAATAAGTAATACAAATTGTGCAGTTACACAAAAGTGAATTGAGTTTCGTATTAGAAAATACCAAAATGTAAGTAAAATTAAAATGAGACACAAGTCAACTCTAGCAAACGTAAAAAGTACAATTAACCTGAAATAGTTGAGTGAAACCAAAAGAAAATTTTAATCTTTTTCTGCTCAAAAAGAAAATCAATTTTATGGATTGGCACTGAAAACAAAGAAAAATCATTTTACGATTAACTAGCTATGAGAACTCATACTGAAGTCTTTTCAAATAAATATGAGAAAGTTTGGAAGCGTTCTTTCTTATTTTAAAACGCTTCTAATCATACATAAAACTTGACTTGCGTTTTGGTTTTGCTTTCATAAAAGTTACACCTTCCCTTCTTGGTTGTGCTATCTTTTTTGATACTTGTGTTTTTTTATATACGAAGTAATATTTTTAAAAAAATAATAATAGTTTTCAATAGTAATGCGATTCGATTGTTGCAAAACTATTGAATCCCTTAAACATAATCGTCAGGTTCTGTTAAGTAAATATTTTAAGAAAGTTGTTGGGGTATAAAAGGTTAAATTCAATTGTGTTAAAATATAGTAAAACCCAAATAAATGTATTAACTTACAAATTTAAACCATTAAAGTACAATAGGCATGTAGCTATTTTTCGATTTAATGTGTTTAAAAAAGACAAAATACATTTCCTAATAAACTGTAGACGTAAAATTTAAATGTTTAAATACAGGAAGAGTATGTATTTCACCAGTTACGTCTTATAAAGAAGTTTAATATCTTATTGAAATCTTATTTTGCTTTTAAACTCATACTTTAGCAAATTGTGTAAAATTTTCAAATTTTTCCCTTTAGTTTTTTTTATTTTTATCTTTCTATCCAATTTTTATCTATAAAAAAATAAGTAATTGCAGCTACTTTGGTTTACGCGTGTTGTTGCTAAAGGACGCTACTTTAACCTTACTCTAACTTTTTTGACGTCTCAACTTTCCACTATCAATTAGGGCTTATTTTAGGGTAGGTCTTACATTAAAATCATTATGAAAATTTACGCTTGGTTATATTTTCAGCATAAGTCTTATTTTCGGGGAAACACAGTACGTTATTGACCTTATCTTGAGGTAATTTTCTTTTTTTAAAAAAGAATAATTCAGAAAGTTATTTTTTAGGCTGTTCAAAGCCGGACGTGCCTAAATTTTCCACGTTGGTTTGCGACAGAAATTTTGAAATAGGATCGACCTGCACTTATCGATGTTTCAAAGGATTTAACATGACGGTCAAAATAATTGCTTGGTTTCATATATTTTTTTTACATTATGTAGCTATGTAAATTAACAATGGCAAAATCATGAAAATAAAAGCAAAGCTAAAACCCAACAGACTATTTTACCCATAAAAGGGATTATCAGGGGTATCTTATTCAAATAGAATTTGATTTGAATAAGAAATAGAATTTGATATAATCATTCTATTTGAATAAGACACCCCTGATGACCCCTTTTATGGGTGAAACAGTCTGTTGGGTTTTAGCTTTGTTTTTATTTCCGTAATTTCGCCATTGTTAATTTTAATTCAAGCTCTAACTTTGTTATCGAGCACTTTAGAAGAACTAATTTTCCAACAGTGTTATATAGCTATGTGTATATAAAAGTTTTTTCAACTTTTTTGGTGGGTGTTTATGAAGAAAGTGCTCAATAGCGTCAAAACAGAGCGATTAAATTAATTAGTTAAATTTCAAACCACAAACTTTAATTTAGCATTTATTTTATTTGCCCCAACAAACTCTTTTGTCTGCCTGGTCTCGTAAGGGGGTGGTTAAAAATCTGAAAAAAAAAGAAATTAAATAAAAATACATTTTTAGTTTTTTTAAACAAAGCGATTGAACGACGGAGAAAAAACGTTAAACAACAACAGGTTAACTACTCTAAACAAAAAATTTCAATTAAATACCATTCAACTCTATAAGCTTTTGTTCTTTCAATTTTTTCAAATAACATAATCAAAGAGAAGGTTAACAACAGTTGTAATATTAATCGATGAAGGAATTTTATTGCCAAAGACAAAGTCTTTTACGCAGCTTGCAACTTTGGTTGTCGGCAAAATAAACAAATTTGAGCAATTGCTGAAACTTATTTTAACTCATTATTTAAGGAAAAAAACTGTTTTTGTAAAAGAGATCTCTGCTTCAATACTAATAAATGGTTGGCTGTTTTAGCATACCCATGTAGAGTACAATTGCCAAAAACCTTTTTATTTCTGCTTTATATGTGTCTTTCCATTTTTATTGAACAAAAGCTTCTTCTAATTGGTCGAATCATCAGGGTTTGTTGCGCATTCAAATTAGTTTATTCCATAATTAGATTGTAAATATCATCGGTTACCATCATTGAGTATATATTGATAGGTTCGACTGTCGCTGCCGACATTTTAGTAAATCCTTATATGCCACTATCATCCGAAGGTACTAACTGTTTCCGGTGACTTTTATTTACAGTAGACCATAAAAAAACGGGCCGATTATATGAAACTACTGCTTCTTTGATCGTCATCATCAAAGTTTCAAGAAATTTTTTATCAAAATCTGATTCAAACGAATTGCTAAAAGACAATTTAAAAGGACGGTAAGAGTCCAAATTTTCACATGAAATGTTTTCACTTTCTTCTTCAGATTCCTTATTTGAAAGCACAGCAGGATTTTGAGGATTACGTGACTCATAAAATCTTTTTGCATCCATCACCAAGGCCTGCTTTCAATGTTGTACAGATGTGTAAACGAAAAACTACAAATAGTATTATTTTTGAAATAAAAAATAAAATGAACGTGTCCACCGGTGGGTCACGTGGCACTTAAACAAGTTTTTTGCTATGCGCCACATGACCCACCGATGGTTGCACTACGTAAATGATAATCTTCCCAATATAAATAACCAAACAACAAACAAATCTTTCGCAATAAAATTCATTCATTGATTAATATTACAGCCGTATTTATCTTTTCTTAACAAAAAATCCCAGTTAAATACCAGTATAAGCTTTTGTTTATTACAACTTTTTTAGATAACTTATTCAAATAGAAATCTGAATAAGTTATCAAGTAGAAAACTGAAATCAATATATTTGAATAAGTTATCTGAAGAAGTTGCAATACACAAAAGCGTACAAAAGCATTCAGCTGAAATTTTTTGTTAAGAAAAATCTTTAGTTAAATTTCCCGGTCTATGCATCCTACAAAGAATCTACCACTCATTGCAAATTTAGACTTGACTTAGCTTTCAACTATTTTGGATTAGTGTTATAGTTATCTGGTTTTTGTTTAGCGTTTTTTTTGCCAGCATTCAATTGCTTTATTTAAAATGCTTTATCATGTATTTTTATTCATCTATTTTATATTATTTTTCAGACTTTTAACGGCACCCTGACAAGCCCAGGCAGGCAAAATTGTCTGCTAGGGCAAATTAAATTAATGTTAAATAAATTTTGTGATCTGAATTTAATATACAGTATATTATTTATTAGTTGAAACACTACAAATAAAAATTTTTCACTATACATTAATTTTTTTTGGGTAGTGTTTTATCCAATAAATAAATTTTGTTCTAATTCTGATCATAGAACACAGTAATAACTGAATTGAAAGCATTTATTTTTGAATAAATATAGAAGTTTTAGAAGTATTTTAAAATTTTGGGTCAGTGTTCATCAGTAAAGTGCTCAATGACGTCAAGTCAGAGCAGTTGAATAATTTTTACATTCTGAATCAAAGCGTATTTTTCGAATGAACACCGACCGAAAATTTTAAAAAACTTCTAATTTACTTTTAGATGAAAACTTGTTGAGCAATTTATTTGGTAATTATCAAAACGGGTCGCAACTATGAACTTTACTTATTACATGTATATATATTTATATTGTTGAATAAGATTATATTGCAATTAATAGAGGAAAAAATATATAGCTATACCCTTTAAAACGTCAAGTATCTGTCACTACATCATGCTAAACAAAACAGTCATTTAAGTTTTATGATTTGTATTAATTCCGAAAAACATGTAAACAATTGAGAATTTTTCTATTTGTGAGAAAAGGAGAAAAATTTTATAATAGCTTAATTTCGCAGAAACTCAGTGAAAAATTTTTCAGTTGGACCTAATGAAATGAAAAAATTTGCTGATTCAGAATCATATTGCAAATTTTTTTAGTTCGAGATTTTTATCCAGGGGCCGTCTTCAACCACTTGCTCTTCTTTGTTACAATGGTCATCAGCTTCACCAAAGTGCCGAAAAACTTGTCCTTTTTGTCACTTTGGTCAAAATTGTTCAAAATCAACAACTTGGAAGAAAACAAAAAATCAAATAAAATCGGGAAAAACTTTTTGGGGGGGACCATTTGAAGTAAGAAATAAGTGCTATTTAAACTGCACAGTTTTTAGCAATTCTGTACAATTCTTTAGCATTTTAAATCTGTTTATTTTATTTGAATTCAGAATTCGTATGCTGAATTAAATGTTTGAAATTTTTTATTAAGTATTTATTAGTTCCTGTACTTGCAAAAAAACTTTAATTTTAAGTGAAATTAAGCGAGTTTCAAGTTTTGTCACTTTTAACCAATTTATAAATTTTTAACTTTTTGGCGATCTAGAGTGGAGCGTCATGTTTGTAAAACTAATGTGGTTTAAATTAT
This sequence comes from Diplosoma virens, assembly GCA_963680785.1. Classification (NCBI taxonomy): domain Eukaryota; kingdom Metazoa; phylum Chordata; class Ascidiacea; order Aplousobranchia; family Didemnidae; genus Diplosoma; species Diplosoma virens. The sequence continues at coordinate 31,029,353 of OY796897.1, read as the reverse complement.
TATCCGCAATAGTTTTATAAAATTCAACAAAAAACAAACCATTGTTTTTTAATTAGGCTATTTTATAATCATAAAAAGTCCATTTTGCATAGATTTGTATTTTGGAAATTAAATTTGAGATTACTCTCGGTCTATTGCACTTTTGTCAAAGTTGTATCTTTGCTAATTGATTTCACAATAAAATCTAAAAACTTGTCTGAATTTAAAATCTTTTGTTTTTTCTTGTTACCAGAATTAAATCTATATGAAGCTGGTATAACAGTTATGTTCAAAATTAATTTTTTAAAACTAACAATAATAAAAGTTTATATTTTGCCTCAGATTTATTACGCCGAAAACATTATCGAATGTTATTCTCGGTTAAAATCGATATATCCTTGGAAATGGTATACAACATGTGCCGACAAAAATTTTCCCCAAAGAGTGAATTGCGTTGGTGCGTTTTCTTCAAGAGGCGGAATGAAGCATACACTTGGCATGTTAATTCGACTCCTAATCAACGACGGAAAGTATCCAAAACCTTGCGATTTTTCTGCATTTCAAAATATTTTTTCCGACATTTTCCTATTGCATCGTACCCGCTCAAAATCAACATATTCCGATCAAGTCCGAAAGATTAAAAGCAAGAAATCCATCAACCTTATTTCGATATTCCCTGGAAAACGTAAAATTATATGCACTAAGTTTTAAATTTAATAATTTATTTTTAGTTTTCAATTATCCGCTTTTTCGGGTTTAATTTTTGCTAACAACTTTCACCGAACCAAACAGTTCTTTATATTTTTTTCATGCACCATAGAGTGTCACGAGTTTGTGGTGGCTAGCTTTGCAACATAGACTCACCAGGTCAACACGTCCATTAATGCCTCAGTATTGGTAATTTATCGGAAACATTTGCGTCACACTTGGTGACTCCTGGTCGGTCAGATTATCGAAAATAGAACTTACGCTTTAAAATGAAAAATGACCACTATACCCTACCAACAAAACTGTTTAAAGTTTAAAATTGCATCAAAATTAAAATATAATTTGTTTATGATTATTTTTTTGATAACAAGTTTTTTCGATTTTATTGAGAAAAGGTGTTAGAATTATTGATTGGTGTAACCATTTGGATTTTCTTTCGTAATCTGAAATATAATTTTAACTGAAAAAAACACTTTTGTTTATAATAATTTGCAATACAAATTCAAATGCCGGTTAATCTTTCGGGTTTGCTAAATATTGTTTAACCGAGAATAATTTAAATTATATGTATATGACATTGTATTATTATTGAAATTTCAATAGTTTTCAAAGAACAGTAACTGTTGATAAAAAGTAAATTTTTAATAATTTATGAGTTTTTTAGCTGTTCTTATATCATCAAGTTTGTTTGCGTAAACTGTAACCGAGTCCGTTTGAATCTAAAAAAGTTTTTCAGAGTTTAAAAATTTATATCTTTTTTTTAATATATCACAATTTCATTCTGAAGCAAGGAGAAAATGAATTAAAAAAGTTCTACCAGCCAATGGAATAAAACTTGTGTGAAATCGTAAAGCTACTGCGTAAAATTTTTCAATTAAATTCACAGATTTTACAAAAATTGGTTCCGCTTGGCATCAATTAATCTTATCATGAATGTTGTTATTCTGATACCGGTGCTTAAAGTTTTTAGTTTAACACTTTAAATCTTTTAGGATATGTTTTTTTTAGAGTAATATCTTTTAACTATTCTTAATAAAAAATTGAGAGCTTTAAAAATTAAAAATCGATGCGTTTTAAAAAGTTTTCATTGTAAACTTTTAACATTATCGCTTTTTTGTTTAAATAGCATTATCAGTTACAACATTATCTGTTTCTTAGAAAAATAGAAATAAAAACTTCAGATCATGTAATGTTTTTGGTGAACGTTTTAATTATTTTATTACTGATGTCTTGGTTCCAAAATTCAAAATTGCTCCAATTTATCGTTTTCTTTTTTGCTCATTTTTATGAAAAAATGTTTTGCGTAAAAAAGGACTTAGAAAAATTTTGATTTAGTCTTTATGATCTATATGCTTGTAAATAGAATCAAGCTTCAGTAATTTTATATAATAAAGTTCTGTTTTGTATATTGTACAATCAACGCTTACAAAAATCATGTAAAAATCCTATCTTATTACTTTTATTTAGGTTACATTAAAATTGTGGTTTTTAATATTCTACAGCAAGTGAACTGGTAAAAGCAATTTAAAAGTGGTTGCCTACGGGTAAAACTTTTTATCTCGGACCTATATCTAAGAATTATTCAAGTTGCAGATAGACAAGTTGATCATTAAATTTGAGCTAGATTATAGAAAATTAAGCTTGCAATCATAAGCATCGTGCTGAGCTCCCCATTATTCCGGGCCTGAGTAGGGTGTACTGCATGAACCCCCCCTTTCATACGCCCTGGTGGTCCATGTTGAGAATCATTTGTCTAAAAAGCAGTAAAACAATGACCAAAACATAACAGAATATAGTGCGCAATTGGTAAATAAATAAAGAGTCAATTAGCGGTACAAAACTTTAAGATAGCCTCATTTCTCGAAGACTTTTCATCTGACACTTATCGGGAGGAATCATCATAATGAACTGAGAGCAATCCGATCGTGGTTATATAGGTAAGGAGAATGAGTCTGTTTGGTTAAATAAAGGCAGCCAATCAGGAATAGAAAAGAAAAGAAAATGAGAATGTGTCTAAATGGTCAAAAGAGACAACCAACCAAAAGAGAAAGTAAAAAAGCATTAATAAATGAGTTTTAAACTGTAAAGAATTCCTTGTGTCGACAGAGATTGGTTTGAAAAGATTTGATAAACGTAGCTTCAAGAGCGGAGAGGTCGAAAGAAGTACGTTCTCGGGCAAGGATAGAGAATTGGTGTCACTGTATTGGCTGGCACAGGGAGGGTTTTCTAAAAGATGCTGTCCAATAGCAGAGTCATGGGCGGTGACTTGAGAAGTGCTGTTTTTTTGCAGGCACGGGAAAGATTAAAGCAATCTTGAAAAGAATGATGGTTTCTGATCGACCTGGGAACATGTTGCTTAATGCCTACTTGCAACCTTTAGATGTACGTCTTACGTACCGACTATTGCAGTGGCACACAAATTGATAGATAGCATTATTGTGGTGATGGGCAGGTGATATATTCTTCTTGACTGCGGGAAAAAGAGGCTTGGTTGTAAAAACAACACATGTTTCAACAGCAAACTTGCAACGTTGAATGGCTGTAGTAATTTGCTTTTCAAATTTTGTTGAAACATTTCCCAGTTATAGAAGATGGAGATAATTAATTCATTAGTTTAGATTAGTATTTATATCTAGGCTGGTAAACACTTTGAGTAACTGCAACCAAATGATAACGTATAAACCAAAAAAATACATGCACAGTCATACAGATAATAGATTTTTTTATATCAGCCAAATTTTCATGTACAACAGAGATCATTAGAATATTAAATCCCGACCACATATGTTTCATCACAAACTAAATTTAATATGGGAGTTCGTAGAGTTGAACTATGGCAATCTTTATGTGCGGCAATTCAAAAGCCTGGACATCATATAAAGTACTCGAGAAATTATAGGTTTGTTTTTATCAAAATTTCATATACATAACACAACGTCTTGCATATACTTTTAATAACAAAATTTGCTATTTCGAAATGCAACTATATCACGATGCTTTCAATTGTTTATACGGTTCTATAACGCTATAATAGGTTACATATGTGAGCATTAAGCAATGGGCATCATTGCGGTTTAAAACCTACTCGCTTGGTTTTGTTGTGTCCTGCTAAAAGATACTTTACGGCACTGAAAGATTTTAGTTATATAACAAAATAAAAATTAAAAAATAATATCGACATCGGCAATAAAAATTAGAAAATTAAAAATGACATTAAAGAGTACCATTTGTGATTGTACATCACGCATACCAAACTCGACCTCACTGTCTGACCATGGTTTCAAGTTTTAAGCTCTCATCAGAAATAAGCATATTGTATTTTCGAAGGGGGAAACCGGGAAGCTTGTTAATAGAAAAAATTCGTCTCTAGAAAGCAGTGTTCCATAAATAAAATTTTCACTTGGAATCTGTCTCGGATTTTATTATTTTTAACCCTAAAAAGTAATGTTTTCTAAAAAAGAAAAAATAAAGAGTCTTCAATTCGTATCTGTGTCGGATTTTTTAATTTTTGTTCCTAAAAAGTAATGTTTTCTAAAAAAAACGTCTTCACTTTAAATCTGTCTTGAATAGGTTTTCCGATTCCGATTGCACAAAATCTAATGATTCGACTCCAACTTCAGCACATACGAGTATAAAAAAGAAATCCAACTTTGCCCTAAAATATGCAGCTATGGAAATTCTGACTTAACAATATGTATAAGGTGTCCCAAAAAAAAATATACACAATTTACATAATTGCAAATCAGGTGTTTATTATTATTTGTTTAATTTTTAACATGTAAAAAAGTTTACAAACATCATTCTATTGTTTTGTCACTGCTAGTTCGCTCAACTTTGAAAATCGATGCTATTATAACTGGTCCTGTTTACTTGAGCTCAGTGCAACGCTCTTTCATGCCAAGCATTAGTGAACACATTTTATAAGATTTTTATTTTCAGAAAAATGGTGCACCTCCACACTACCCATGGGCGTAGCCAAAGGGGGAAAAGAGGCCATGGCTCTATCCAAATTTCTAAGTTTTTTAGCCGAGTTTTAATAATTTTGTAGCATTTACGAGTCGTATGCTATTACAGCAATCAATCACACACTTGCTACATGTTTATAGTTTATCATGCTTGCTTAATGGTTGGTTTACTATCCATTGTTACGTCACAGGGAAGCTAGTTTTACCATACCATTACTTTACTACACCATTACTTTACTTACTTTAGTTTACCATATTTGGTCATTTGTTTTCGTTATTGAAACCAATTGTGTGTGTGCTCCAGTTTAGTCAGTTTTAAGTCAGTTGAGATTTAAAGCTTTTGCAAATAGAACTACCAGGTTCCGAATTTCGAACGCTTAACAAGTCGCCATATTTATTACTTTTAAATACCACAGTCTACTTAAATGGCAAAGCCTAAACAAGCAAGTTTGGATGAGTTTTTCTCCGAAATGTCAAAATTGCAGCCCTCAGCAACACCAATTAGGCCTATGCATACTAAGGAAACACCAATTACACCTACATGTATTGCTTCGATCAAGTATCATTTCGATCAAGTGTCGTTTCGATCTAGTATCTCAGTTTTGTCTTTAGTTAATGTCAAACTTTGCATCAGATCATTAGCATACCCAAAAATGGGTCACCGTTCAATTTGATTGGGTCGCCGACAAGTTTAGTTGTGAAAAATTAAATCATTTCGGTTGTGATTTGATTAAAAAGTGGGTCGCGACCCAAAGATTAATCCAAAAGTTTTACTTGATAAAGAACACCACGGTTTTGGGACAAAAAATGAGAAATATTAGATTAATTTCAAGTAAAAACTTTTTTTGAGAGACCACTATGGTTTTGAAAGAAAATAGGGAAATCCGAGATCGAGTCAAAGTGAAGACCTTTTTTTGGTCTTGTTCTAAAGTCGAAAACAAATTTATTTTGTCCGCCCCTTCAAAAATTTTTTTGTTAGTTTGCCTACATGTATGTCTCTCCAGAATTTCGCCTATTCAGATATGGCAACCCTAGGTTAGACCTATATTAAATGATCTTGTTTTTAGTTCACTTTTTATGCTTGCTATAACGTCTATAAAAAAGATTGAATCGCGAAAACTTTACTCTCTATTTCCGCTTAGCATTTGGGTAGCCACAAAAAAAGGTTGAGAAGCACTGTTCTAGATCTTTAGTTAAAAGGTGTGGATGAGCAGGAAGATCATTTCCATGAGGAACTATTTTAATGTCATAGTTACAATTTGGATATACAACTTTTAATTTGTTTTTTCGGGTAAATCTTTTGATGTTGGTTGAGCAAAAATACGTAGCATGGTTTATTTGCTTACACTAAACCATTAGTACAGCGAAAGGGATTTTTGTTTACTTCCTATTTATCCACCGAAGCAAATGAGTTTGCATGCATTGCAGCAAATATGAGGAGCCCACAATTTGCTTGATTACCAACTGGACAGCAAAAATAACATTTGTAAGCTATCCTCACTTTCGAAAAAGTATTTCGACAACGTATATTTATACTTCCCGCAAATATAACAAAAACTGTTGGAACTATTCTTACACTTTCTTGTATTGTTTGACATTGTCAATAGACACGAAATTCTACACTATTATATAACCGTAACACAACTGGTAAAAAAATCAAACAGATATTTATCTTTGATAAAAAAAGAACTTAAGCCAGTTCTTTTGCTGCACAAATATAGTCGTTTTACATTATTAAATTCTTCAATTTTTTCAACCAATAAGTTTAATATAACAATTATTCTCAAACTTTCCTTTATTTTTCACATCTAAACAATTTAACATTATTACTCATACAAGTTTGAAAGTAGAGATATCAATAGCAATGAATTCAATAGTAATTCAATCGGTGTTGATAGGTGTAAAATGCCTTATAAAACTCCCTTACACCAAAAATGTGACATAGGCTAAATTCAAATACTAACTCGTATATGTCTACGCTACAGTTGGTTTTACAGCAATATCAGCTTAAGACCAGCTGCATCATCACTATCATTGACATTGTTTTAATAGAGTTCAATAAATATTGTTATCTGTAGTAGCAGCTATTGTTCGCACATTTAGGGATGTTGTAACAGCATGTTGAACACTGTAATATGAATGCATTGAGTCAGATTTCATCATATATTCAATATCTCAGAAACTAAACGTGATAGAAAAAATCTGATTGCAGATTTGAAATTAGCGCCCAAATGTTACCCTGAAAACGCTTTTCAGTTTATCAGATACAATATTTTTGTTGGACAGTATTATCGAAATTCAATTTTTCAAATTTACAATTAATTAACAGTTTAACGCAGTTGATGATGGAATGAGTTACAATTCCAAAACGTCTTCATTAAACAATGTTTAAACAACAACTTCATTAAACATTAACCCCTACTTATCTTGGGTAAAACTGGACAGATCGCTCATGTTTCATCACCATTTAGGGGCATGGGGGAAAAAACTATCCTCGCGCGTCACACTGTTGAGGCAACTCGTGGGCTCAGGATGGGGTGCTGGTGCTAAAACACTACGCATAGCTACCTTGTATCTAGTCTATTCAACAGCTGAGTACTGTGCATCAGTTTGGTGTCGCAGTGTTCACACTCGCCTCATTGACAGTGGCTTGAACGACGCCTTGCGCATAGTTACTGGATGCCTGCGTCCCATTCCAACGGACCACCTACCTGTACTCTCAGGCATCCAGCCAGCTAAGCTTCGCCGAATGGGAGTGACACTCTCCTTGGCCCACCGTGGATCTCTGGACCCCGATCATATCTTGTATGGTCTTTTAAGTGGGTCCTCAGATACTCGCCAAGTGAGACTAAGATCCAGACGCCCGTTTGTGCCAGCTGCGCGAAATCGTTTGGACAATTTTGCCAGACTTGGCATCCGCGCTTCTGAATGGACAAATTACAAATGGAAAACGGAGTATTGTGAAAATGCTTCCAGGCTCCGTGCTTTTGTGCCCGGGACCGGTGCCAGGCCTGTTGGAATGGGCTTACCCCGAGCAGCTTGGGTTAAGCTCAACCGCCTGTGAACTGGTGTTGGGCGATTCCATTCGTCCATGCACAAATGGGGTCTCGCTCCTTCACCGAATTGCGAGTGTGGCGCCTCTGAGCAAACCGCAGACCATGTACTAACAGCGTGCCCTATACATCGGGCACCACATGGAGCACGTGGTCTGACGGTTTTGGATGACGAAACCCGATGGTGGCTTAATAACATGACTGCCAGCATCTGATTCAGGCAGTGCAGCAGCCTGGGGTACTAAAAAAATAAATCCTGGGCCCCAGTCCTGTTTGTGTCTGACCTGGAGTGGATACCCTTCTAACGATGACGACGACGACGAAACAATGTTTCAAAATATATTGGCTTTACTTTTTATTCTGAAATGGTGATTTGTATTTCATGAAATTGTAAAATTAAAAAAAACGTCATAAAATTCAATTTGTTTGTTTAACTATATAGCAGGATGGTCCACTTAAAAGTAGCCCAGAAAATGTAGTAGAGAAGAGGAACATTCTTTCATTGTTTAAATTACCTGTAGTGTTATAATAAATTGTTTTATTTACCTGTAATGTTATAAAAGATGCTGGAAGTGCTTCCCATTGCAATCTATGCATTTCTGGGCACGTTTAACAACGTTTGCAGTTACTGCCTATAGCTCTTCTCTGGTGATTCCCCTAATAGCGTTGGTAATGTTCTGCTTTAGTTGGTCTAGATTGTGAGAATTACTTATTTGCATAAACCTTTTGTTTTAAAGTCCCCCAAAGGATATCGAGGCCATCAACTACACCAACCTACCACCTATACAACCTATTGAGAGATCAGGCTACTTTTAAGTGAGCCACAACCTATCGAGAGACGGGCTACCTTTAAGTGGGCCACCCTGGAAACCTCAACCGTATTTCTGGAAACCTCTAAACTATTTTAAAGTAAACCTTTAAAGTAAACCTTCAAAAAATTAACTCTTTAAATTAAAGCTTTTAAAAGTATTTCTGAAAACCTCAACCAGAGACAAAAAGGCTTTTTTTTGATCTTAACCCCAATTGATTTTTAATATAATTTTTGTTTTGTTTATCACTGGTCTTGGTCTGCAAAAAAAGCTTGTTCGGTTTCTAGAAATGCTATTGAAACTTTATTCTAAGCACGTTTTTTAGAAATAAGGACATTGAATCTTTTAAGACTATATTTTTAAATTGTACAAATCCTTGAAATAAACACGATATGCTAAATCGCTAACCCTGTCTATACTTTAGTTAAAGGAGTTTTCAATTTATTTTTTTGAAGTTGAAGGCCTATTGATAGAATTGGTTAAACTTTATTCCGAATGGCAGATAAATCACTTAAACCATATTACGTTGATGAGAAACGCTACTAGATTTAAAACTTTTTCTGTATTACTGTACAACTAAAACTTCAAATTTTTTCGTTTAGACAGAAATTTCAGGAAAACAAATTGCAAAACCAATGAATGCTGATGGTAAATTTGTTGAAAAATAGTTTGAAAAAATAAATATTTTTAGACTTGCATGCAATCTTAATCTAACTGCTTAAAATTGCCTCGAACAATTTTAATCTACGCAGATCACTAGACTATTAAAAAGTAAATAGAGCAGTTGATGCATGACTTTTACCTGCCTGCAATAGATTGACTATGACGAAACTTATATAAAAAGAGCAACTAGCAATTAACATACAACAACAAATTTTGTACGGAACTTGAACAAGATTCAAAGCTAAAATAACAATATTTAAGCACAAAAAAATTATTTGGGTTGTACCAATGGGAAGAAGCGTTATTTTGATAGCGACCGCTAGCGATATGGTCTCCGTTTAATTTTTATTCTCGTCATAATGCTGTATCCTTATTATAAACGAAGCGCCATGTTGTCTAATTTTTTTATTGTTATCTCATCCAAAAAACTCTGTGCTTATCGGTAGAATAGGTTTAATTTTTGGTCAAACCAAATAAAAAATGTAAAATGGATAGCACCTTGACATAATCGGAAATAGGTCGGGGTAATTGGTCAATAATTCCTACGTTGTCGAGATTCAAGTTGATTAATAGTTGATGTACTAAAGGCAAAAAATTTACAGTATAATACCTCTTAAAGCCAAATCTTTTATTTAAAACTCTTTATTAAATGAGTAACCTTAAAAAAGGCTGTTTTGAAAACACCGAACGTTTTCGTCTAGTTTTCTTCAAAAGGTTTTGCTAGAATGACTTGAAAACTGAATATAGTATTTAAAAAGTTTTAAGACTGACTCTGATTGACTAACAATTAGGATTAGTAACAGTTATCATAATAATTGAAAATATTTAATAAAAAAAACACGTTTCGTCGACGTAAAAAATGCTTGGCAAAAAGAATAAACAAAATTATGCAAGTTTTGTGTTAAAATTTGGAACTGAAAAGAAAATTTTTTTCACTTATACTAATGATTTATATCTGTAAACAAACTCTTTCTGTCTACACAAATTAGGTTTAAGAAGAATGCCAAAAAACAATTCTAAGACTGGTAAATGAAAGTGATCGTGCTTTGGAATGAATAAAGAAATGATTGTCCTTGTAGTGAGATACACATTTTTGGTTGTGTAACAAGCGATCTCTAATCGCTGAGTCACAACGCGGTATGGAATTAGCTGATTTACTTCAATGGCGTTCTGGTTGTTTTCGTTCTTGACCGGTTCTGTTCTGAATAGACTTCGGCACATGCTGGCTGATTCTGTCCTGCAGACGTTGGGACGTTCGACCCACATACCGACTATCGCAATGGCACACATATTCATATACGACATTAATTTTTTGAAATGTGGGAAGAACGTCTTTATGCATTGCAGATTGTATTATTCTTTAATAATTTACTACATCTAGATTTTATATTTACCTATTATTTCATGTATAAAACGTTCAAAACCATCAATAAAATTAAAAACCAGTAAATTTGCGACATAACTAGCTTAGCGAGCACTAACTGACTGGTTTTTTATTAAAACAAAATGTGTCAAAGACATTTGCTAATGAAACTTTTTAGATACCAATCTGTAATGTCTATTTGTCATTAAAACCAATGAGACCCGTTGATCGTGTGTGAACCTTATAATAAAATAAACACAATCTAAAATGTCTAAAATATCCACGCCACTCACACCGCTGGTTTTATTGTGTGTAAACCGTCATTAAGATTTAAGACAGACTTCTTTAATAAGCTTGAAGTACAGTAGGTTTAGCCTTTTGAAAATTGTTATATATTTATTATGAAGAAGGAAGTAATCAACTAAAGTGTTTTTTTGCCGGTCTGCAAAAGACAAAAAACCCACGTAAACTTTATCGAAAATATATTTAGCTTACCGTTGCCTATTTTAATTATTCTTATAAGTTTTGGTCGTTTTAGCGGTTTTGAAGTTTCGTTTATGATTTTAGCAAAATTCGTTACAACCATAAATAATCGGCTTTTGTTTAAAAGCAGTGTTTGAATAAGGCGACAAAAAATCGTTTTGAATCTATTTTAGTCATGTATCAACGAAAGCTTAGATATATAGAAAGGATTATAGAATAACGTATTTCCTCTCATAATGTAAATAATATTTTGTTGGATCAGTCAGCTAAACAAAGTTGATTCAATTGTAGCAAATTGCCCTAATTTTATTATAAAGTACAGGATAGATGGTTTTTCATACTTACTCAAGTTTAATTTTATATTCACGTGGCTACATAATTTTCTTAAGTGCACTATTGTAAAATAACAGAGATTTTCACAACAAAACCAAATGACATTAAAATGAACTTTACTCAAAGAAAATCCAAAGTTTCCTGAATTTACGTACATTGCCTACTGTTGGTTAGTTTACGTTTTCCTAACTCTAAAGACATAAAGTTTAGCCTCAATGAAAGTTGCAAGGCAAATGACACAACAGCTGACGTCGTTTTTTAATTTTTTAAACTTTGATATTTTATAAAAACTGATGATGATCTTTATAGGTCGACATCAAATTTTTGTTATGAGTTAGTAAGATTTAGTTTTTAATTTTTGTATTAAATATTTGGCCCATTGAACTTTTACAGGTTTATTACTTAATTTGTGTATCGCGACTTGATGATAATATAATTTTCCTTAACTTAGCGAAAATTTTATTTTTCAACATTTATTAGACTTAATCTATGCATAGATATTTTGATCACTTCAATCACGAACTATCTAAAATATTGCAAAATAATTGCTAAGATTTTGGCAACTGATCTTTACGAAAATTGTATGTTTTGTAAAGGTTTTGTAGATGCATTTCTCAATAGCCAGGTCGGGAAGCGAATTTTTGCCACTAAACAACGGTATAAGAAAATTTATTTCATAATTCATGATCATTTAAGAATATTATATTTACTTTGATCTGCTGTCCAGAAAATTAATACCTTGATAAATAATTTAACAACCGTTATTTACTTTAAAAAATAATATGAAAGAAAATGAGTTTTTGAAAAATTTGCCGAATCTGAGAAACCGATTAAGTAATCGTATTTGCACCCTTGGAGAAGGTGGGGAAGGAATCGTAACATTACATGAAGAAACTCAACAAAAGAAAAAAGTTGCCGTAAAATCTGTTCATGTTAACGAAAGAAATGCAAAAAAGTAAGTTTTTCTAATGCAATTGACATTAATTGAAAAAGTCGTTTTTAAAAAACTTTCAGTGTAAAAATTTTCTAATTTTTTTCAAAACTAAACAGATAGAATCTTTTTTATGTCAAAACAAAAAGTTAATAACATCATGCATAAAAAGATTAATACATTGTTAAAAGAACTAAGGCTAAAAATTTAGATCATTATACAATAGTAGAAGAATGAGAGTAAATCTTCAGAGCAGTATTGTCAGCCAATGATTTGCAATAATTTTGTGCCGTCTGGCGAAAACGTTGATTGTAATTCATATATAAATACGTAACAGGGAGTTTGACAGGATTTTCAATTCAAAAATTATCTAGCATTTGTAAAAAAAATTTTTGAGTAAGATTTTTTTTTAAATGTATGTTCAGATCACAGTTATTGCGCAACATACTATGGTAACGAAGCACTCCTTTATTATAATGTATTTCTAGAAAGATTCAAACTCTACAAAAAGAAGCTTTGATCCTCTACAAAATTCAACATCCTAATATCATTCAATATTACGGAAGTATTGCAGAAAATGGTATTTTTAGGTAAATTATCAATATTCCTCTTTCATTTACTTCAAGCAATTTTTTGTTTTCCTTATTATACACCAACAGCAAAATTAGGATTAGGATTAGGATTAGGATTAGCCAGGTTGAAGATCATTATAATCCGAGCCCTGTTTGGGGCTCATTTTAAATACTTTTTGTTTCTTTTACAATTATGTTTTAGATAATATCAATATATCTATTTTAAACAAGCATGCAGATTTTGATATTTTGGCTTATGCTTAAGATTCACCAATGACTGCATGGTTTCTGTAATAGTTAATATTTGCGATTTTATTGTTAAAAAATTCAACCGATAGTTGTATGCAATTTCAAAAATTTTGTCTGCATAGGTTTGCAACGGTTACAGAAATTATGCGGCAAAACCGAAAAATTAAACAATAACTTGTTATTTTTAACTTTTTATCCCAAAAAATTATTCAGGTTTGTAAATGTTTTGTGACTGCTTCGTCCTGACTCTTTGGGTGCTGAAAGCAATTTTCCGATTAACCATGTGAGATTGCAATTGTTAGGTAAAATTCAATTTTACGCAAATTGAAAAAAGCAGCACAAAAATCTTTCTCAGATGTATTATTTTCAGGTTTTGATAGAAAAAAAAAGTTAATAAAGTAAAAAAAAAAAAGTGAAGAAAGGCTGAGAATTAAGCACTTTCAACACATGCTGGCATTAAAAAAAAAAAAAGAACTATAAAAACTCATCGGTAAGTAGATTTATTTATATACATGACCCAACAGTTAATCGAACAACGCTTGATCGAAACGACACTTGATTGAATAATGAAAAAGCAAATTTACAACAAAACATTGCAAAGCCATCTCAATTTTCTTTGCAAAAAAGAATCTTCGTTTTGTAGTTTTTATAAACAGTTGCGACTGGAAAATTGAAATTTCTATCGGACCAACAAAAAAGCGCCAGAAAGAGTTTGTCTGTAGATCGAAGCTTTTTCGCTTTCGGCGCAAGTGAGCGCGCAACCAATTGCGTATTATCTTTCTTCAACCAATCAAAACCTTCATGTCTTCAATTCTATATTTTCTTTTATCTTCAATTTATATTTTATTTTATTTTATTTCTATATTTATCTTCCTGACTCGCAGGAAAGCGACGGAGGCGCTAATACGTAGGACAAGCAATTACCCCGACCTGCTTCCGGAGATACTAAGATATTGCTGTCCGCTTGATATTTGATAGAGATATGACTAAAATTTAAAACTTCTTTTCAACACAACCGAGCAAAGGAAAGTGCCGTTAAGTTTTTTTCCCAAGGACACAACAGAGTGTATCGAGTAGGTTTCAAACCGAGACTATGTTAATCTTAAGCACGGCGCTCTAATCATTTGACCACGCTGCCGACAATATATAAACCACGGTTTCTTGCAGGTCCTCATCTGCCAACAATTTCTTCTGACGAGAGTTGGCCGAAAGAATTCTCAAGAAAAACAGTCTTTTTAAAGACTACCAAAAATTGAAAGAGTTAATGGTTTTATCCATTCCATTGGTTAATTTAAAATGTATTTTGCTTGACCGTGTTTCCACGCTAATAGTGGACACCAGCACTTTCTGCTTATGCTTTTTTTAAAGCCTTCCAACAAACCATTAAAAACTTGCTGCCGAAGTCAAACTTGCGACCGAATTTTGGAAGAATTCGCAATGTCGTCGCAAATAAATGAGTTTAGTAAGGCATATTTAATGACAAAATGTCATGGGGCAGGTACATTTTTTATTGAAACAACTGAAGTTGTAGCTTTAAGATACCTAATCAAATTTGTCCACGCCACTCATGTAAGCATAATACTCTATTTGTCTGAAAGGCTTTAAAACAATTACCTTCTCTTTCTTTTTTTTTCACGTTAATTTTCTTTACTCCAAGTGCACTAACAGTTGACAACATGTTCATTTTTCTAATCTTCTGCCAATGACAGCAAATTATCTTTTTATCGAGTTATAAGACAGATGGCACTATAGAGTACCATGTTACTCTATAGTGCCATCTGTCTTATAACTCGACGTACGTGATGCACATTGCCGTTTTTGCATGTATCAGTGCAGTCTTGCATTTGGTAGAAGCCACAAATCTTAGAATCATCTTTTTGTTAGTACATTTTTATTTTTGGCACCTTTCTGCGTTTAAGATTTAACTTTTAATTTCAGTAGAAAGAGTTAGGGTTAGAGATAGTTCCGGTTCACTCTTACAGTACCACATGTTCTTATCTTTTACATTTGAGGTCCTCAAGTAAAAATCTTCCTCGAGTGAACACGAATAAAAATTGACTAAATACAAAACGCGTCCTTAAATTCGATAACCCTGAATCAGTGACTTTGTTGCTTTGGAAGTAGACCAAACCATTGTTCCTGTGTCCCTGATTCAAACTTTCCTGCATAAACTTGAAAGTTTGGTAAAAATCTGGTGTGACAGTCCCAAAAGAAAAACAATTTGACACCCCGTTTTGAGAAAGATTGGCGAGGAAGATTTGCTTCATTCATGTATCTAAGCTAACTTCAATAACTTATCCAACCATAATTCTTACTGTGTTTGAAAATTTCTTGCGTATATTTTTTCAATTCGAAGAAAGAAGCTAATTGTGTAAATAGAATATCCCCAGGCAAAAAATTTCTGATTTCCAATGGAAAATTTGCAATCATGACAGCACAAAACACGTGCGCCTAAAACGTCACAATAATTGAGGTTTTTGTTTCTTCTCTTTTATTTGATATAAGTCTCATTCACTGGCAGTTTATAGTTGTAGTTTGGAGAGATATATCAAGTTTAAATTGAAACATTTTTTTTAATCACCCCGTATATAGCGTAGCAGCCACTGCAAGTCATATTAACGGAAATAAACAGAGAAAGAGATAGAGAGAGAGACAAAGAGAAATACAAAAAAAACAGACAGAAAACGTAGAAACAAAAATCTTAGGAACCCGTGCGTTTTTCATGAGCTTGAATTTTAAAGGTCTGAGATTGGAGTCTTGCAGTTAAAATGCCAGGCTGAGTTAAAAGCTTTCGCGAAATCAACAGTTGCATTTTTCAAGAGCAGTGGTTGCTAGACAACAAAGGGGGCTGGTCAGTTAGGGGTAAGATTGCTATCTTCTGTGAGCGTTCAGTGGATAGCAGGTATAAAAAAATTAAGACAAATGCCCATAGTGGATCGCCCGAGGATGATACCGTCGTGGAATCGGCAAACCATTTCAACCAACCTCAGTGAAGAAAAGGGGACTAGATTACCACAATAAGTTGGCTTGTGGTTGGGGCGGTAGAGTCAGAGTCGTAGCCGGAGTTGTATCAAGAGTTTTGTTTGCACTCCACAGGCTTTGTACAAACTATACAGTAGGGTGGTCCTTATTTCTGAAGGTTTAAAAAGTTTTGTTTTCAACATCCAAGCTGAATTCGTTTATGAAAAAAATATTCTGTGTAAAATTTAGAGCATTTTGATAACATTTAGAGGTAGTCCAGCTGCCCATAAGTTGTGCACTCTTATAGGGTACAAGCGCAGTTGCCTGAGGGCCGTTGTGCGTGTTGATTGTGACAGTGTCGGTGCTGCGTCGCTTCGTATTGATATGTTCAAATACTATCTATACTAGTACTAAATTCTCTTTGGATATGTTGAAAGATATCTTACTAAATATTGTTTTCATTAAATATACTATAATCTACGATTGTATAAATTGCGGTCTAATATTTTTTTTCCAGGCATTATATAACCTTGTATTTAAATGTCATAGATTACATTTCCCAGCAAATACAAACGTTGTTGCGACGTTCTAAGGATTTCCTTAGGACTTAAAAGTTCCTTAGGACGTTGTTAGAAAGTCGCAACAACATTTATGTTTGCTGGCTCATCATAGTTGTAAAATGTAGTCTTACTCGTAGTAAAAATAGATATTATCTTTTAGCTTTATTGCTAAAGAGTTCTATGGTAGTAAGTCTCCATCAAATCGTCATGTTTTGGTTGTCTTTATTAACCTTTATTTTACCGCTTATAGTTCCGCTGATTGGATTTTTATGAATTTTACATATTTTGCCATTGTTGTTTTAAATAACCTTTTCGCAAAGTTTTAGGTTTGTAACAAGTTTTTACCGGAAGTTACGTCATGTTCCCTTTGTAGAACATTGTTGGTTTACTGTACAAGTTTTTTCAGTTTTTACTGTATATTTCTGTACTAACTTAGAACCACGTTTTTCCGTTAAAGGTTACAAAAACACTCAAGTTGTGGGAAAAGTATGCTTTATTTGTGCTTACGCATTAGCAACGAGTATGATAAGTTTTGAAACACGTCTTGCCACGCTCCCCATGAAGACGAACGTTGCATTTTGTGCACATACTTCTTGTTTTTCTTGCACACTTTACGTCGACCTTGGGTTGTTGCAAGTTTAAGGAAGTGGTTTACTCCACCGAAGCGTACATCCAGTGGTAGTTCAGCAGCAACACTACTTTCTATTTCACGGTGTTGTTGAATTTTGAGTCACTTGCCTCCTAAAATCGATGTAGGTTATTTTCTTATCTCCAATCTGACAGTGAATCTTCCATGCAACGACAACCGTAGTATTGAGAAGATTGACAAAAAGTGGCCAGTACCATTTTTTACCACGTATTGTTGGGCGGTAAGCTTTCAACAAGCAATCTATGAGATCGACGCCCTCCATCCCTTTGTTATAAGAGTTTATGAGATGAGGCTGTGGTACTTCTTTTACACATCCCTTTACACGGTGTCTAACCTTGTGAACTGGAATGTGACTTTCACAGTTGCTTGCAATCTTCACAAGTAAATTGTCATGCCACTTAGCAATATAAAGAGTCTCATCACAGCAATATTTAAAACATGTTTTTGAAACTGTCTTGAGCTGATCATCTTTTGATTGGCGCTTGCTGTTCTGTTTTCTCTTCTCGTGCCAATCGCTTGCACATCAATTTTCACTAAATCAGACATCAAACTATAACTTGTTAAAAAGTTATCGAAGTACAACTTATGCAGCAAAGCACTGGAATTTGCAGTGATTACATTAACCATTTTGTTGACTACGCGAGATCGCAAAGATTGATCTTGCAACTTTTTCTCCTTTCCTTGATAAATCTTTGTGTTGTATGAATAACCATCGCTGCCGTATAAGTATCAAATCTTAAAACCAAAGCAAATAGGTTTTCCTTTAATGAACATTTTGGCACTGTGCCGACCAAAATAAGGTACCATAGATTCGTCCACACTTAGTTTGTTAAATATGCCAAACTGAATTAGGTCTCGATTTAACATCTCATAAAGTGGGACTATTTTACTCATTTTGTTCCCTTCTGTTAAGTTTTGGTTGTCAGCGAAGTGGAGATACTTCTTTATTTTGTGATACCTGTTCCTGCTCATTGTATTGGACACAATTGCTACGCCTAAATCTTGTTGCCTAGATCAATTGCTCTTCAGATAAAGAATGATACCTTGAAAGTAAGAGTATACCTAAAATCTTGCGGATTTCTTGGCCTGTAAACATAGAAATTAGGATTATTTTTATCTCGATTTCCATACAAATTTGTTTGGCAAACAATTTGATCGATCATCTCCTTAGCAAACAAAAATTTTCAAATCTCAAATGGTGAGCTACAATCCAGGTTGAGAATGCAATCACTCAAAATACTGGAATCGTCATCAATAAAATTGTTTTATGGAAGTTATAACTTTTTTTCCATTTCGGAATTCTTTCTTCCTAGTTGATAGTAAAGTCATTTTTGATTCTTCATCACTCTCAAAGTCTTCCTCCACTTCAAGTTGCCCAGCTGGCTAAAAATTTCTTCCATACTGTTAGCAACATCTTCAACATCGCTCTCCTGGCTACCAGAGTCTCCTGCCTCAGGCGGCAATGCAACGACATTGACTAAGTTTTTTGCATTTTCTATAGTTTCGTTGACTTCTGCCATCATTAATACATGGGTTACCTTCTTGCACCGTAAAAAGCTCTAGTATCCATGTTTGACCCAATTTTCTAAACTTAGTTGCTACTGTGCTTAAAACAAACTGTTGATAAACGTGTTTCTTTGCTCGCTGAGAGTTCGAAAATAAAGCAACACCGTTGCGTTATTTCTCGATAATCTGCTCTGTGACGTAACAAAAATAGAACAATGAATTCAATCCTAAAACAAACAAAATTTCGATCGGCTGCATTGAAATCACAGCTGGATAGTTTTATATGAAAACTGCTACTTTCCTAGAGTAAAACAAAGGCCGATGTATTTCAAGACATTGCGATTGAAAATTAGAAAATTGTGTCCGGAAAACCGCCATTGTTCCACAAAGGGTACAAAAATTTTTCAGATAAATTTTACCCTACCCAATATCTATATTTTGGATTGCTTTTTGCATGGGGATGTGACCGAATGTGTCTACTAAATATGATAGCACGCTAGAAGCGTTTTGAAAATGACAAAGATTTTTATAGATTCGCAAGTATGCCTTACACTGAAAACGCAATTTTTTATAAAAATGGCGATCATATAAATATTCATATGCGCAAAGTATTTTTCATTAGGTTGGTCAATATGGCAAAACAACTCCTTAACAACACACAAACAACAATACACTATCTATAATTAATAGTAAGCGTGTGAAAACAGCTCTAAAAAATTTGTTTCCATTATGGAACAATGGTAAGAAAAAGGTTAAGCATCATATTGAAAAAAAAGACAATACGTGATTTTGCTACAAAAACTATCAGAGATCTTATTTCTATTTTGATTAAACAAGCACGTATTCCTGTACAACCCCTGCATCGTGCAATAAAACAACTTGAAAAGCACTTTCAGTCTTGGAAAGATGTTAAACGTCTTGGACATAGAAAAACGACAAGCTCTTGCACAAAAGAAGAAAGAGAGGACATTTGTTGATAGTTTAGATGACCTCTTTGATATATCTCATGCTAATGCATTATATATGATAGTTAATACAGAATATAAAACGTTTCTACTTTCCCAACGAGAAGAAGGATGGGGTGGTTGTATCAGACCAGTGGATAAGAGCCTGGCAGCTAAAGAAAACCAAATAGCACTGAAAAGAAAGGCTGAAGACATGCGTAAGAAAAGGAGCAAGAAGGAATGTGAAGCATCCACTTCTACAGCATTTATTCTTTTATCATTTATAAGCAGTAGCAGCAGCGAAAATAAAAACAGTGCTGAAGGAACCATTTCTGATGAAGCAAAAGACCCTTGCTCCAAGCGCTCTAGAGCTATTGAGAACATAGTTATGCCTTCTCTAGCAGATGCATTTTATCGTACTTGTGTATCAAATAGAAGAGCTATAGCTATTTTGTCTGAAGCTGCTATTAACCTTGGTCATGATCCGCATAAGTTAGCAATAAATCAAACTACTATTACTTGTTCAAGACAGAAGGCAAGAACTACTTTTGTTCAACATTTCAAAAAAAATTTTATACAAACGAACCACTTACAGTTCACTGGGATAGAAAGCTGTTGTAAGATTTGACATCAAAACAACTTGTACTCGCCTTCCAATTCTATTATCTGGTCCAAATATTGATAAACTTTTTGGTGTTCCCAAACTAACTTTTGCTACTGGTGAACAGCAAGCCAATGCAGTAGCTGATGCATTACAAGAATAGGGAGTATCTGAAGCAGTTGTATCAATGTGCTTTGACACAACTGCTGCAAACACAGGACATCGAAGTGGCACATGCGTTTTGTTAGAATAGAAACTTGGTAGAAATTTGCTTCATTTTGCTTATCGCCATCATGTCATGGAAATCATTTTAGCAGCAGCATTTCAAACAACCTTAGGAAGAAGTTCTGGTCCTTAGGTTTTGCTATTCAAACGATTTCAAGCTCAATGGGGATTGTTTGATTTAACATCTTTTAAGCCAGAAGTTGCAGAAGTTAGTGTCATTGAAAGCATTCCGGATAATGTTTGAAAATAAACATTGATGTTTGCAACTGATCAATTGCAAAAGACACAACCTCGTGATGATTATGCTGCGCTTCTTGAACTATCAATCATATTTCTGGAAAATGTTCCGTTCCAAGGAGTAAAATTCAGGAATCCGAGACCAGTGCATCATGCACGTTGGACGAGTAAACTGTTATATGACTTTAAAATTTGGATGTTTCGCAAACAGTTCAAACTCACAACTCACGAAGAGAAGGGCCTCAAGGAGCTCTGCATATTTGGAATACTAGTGTATATTGAGGCCTGGTTCACTGCCCCAGTTGCTCGAGAAGCTCCTCGGCGTGATGTAAATTTAACAAAGTCACTGCTTCAACTGGTCAATGAAAAAAATACACTCAACAAATTATCAAAGCACTTCTGGTACTTTTCTGAGGAGCTTGTGGCCCTCAGTTTTTTTAATAATTTTTCACTTGAAGTAAAGAGGCGCATGGTTGGCAAGCTTTAAGGAGAAGATGACGAGGGAAAATCCGCAAAAAGACCACAATATCAGGTTTCTTTCCTCAAAGACAAGCTACTGGATGATTTTGTTACTTCTAAAACAAATAAGTTCTTCAACAAACTTCGTCTGGATATTAGCTTTTTAAAAGAGAATCCAAATGTTTGGTATAGCTTAGAAAGCTTCCAATTTTCTCTAGCAATTGCAAAAAGGTTAAAAGTTGTAAATGATAATGCTGAACGTGGAGTTGCACTTGTGCAAGCTTACAACCGTCTCTTGACAAAAGATCAAGAACAACTGCAATTCCTATTGCAAGTTCTTTCTGAGAATAGACGTGTTTACCTAGATACTTGAAAAGAAACTCTATGTCAACCCAGGCAGTAATGAGCGGAGTAGCATCTGTGATACCCCTGCCTTGAGCAGCAAATACTCGTTTGGGGGGAACCTGAAGCTGAATATTAAAAATTTAATAACGCGACACGAAAACGATAACTTTTAACGCACTGGACTACCTCTAAATATTAATCAAATTGCAAAAAAATTGTACAACAATGTTTTTGAAACAATTGGATCCAGTTTATAGGCTGAGAACTCAAAAAAAGATATTTTAAATTTTTACCCCCTGATACAGCTACTTTTAGTTGTGTACAATTTTTAATTAACATATTCGTCCTTTAACATTAATTTTGTTTCTTTCAGAATTGTTTTGGAGTATCATAAGCACAAATCTTTGTTAGAGTTTATCGAGCCTGGCATGCTTCAAAAGTACGATGATCAAGAAAATTATGAACAGTCTTGGATATGGTCGTTAAAGAAGCAGCTTTTATCAGAGGTTTATATTATATTAACAAAATTAGAGTTTACTGTGATACATTTTATTTTTTAACAGCTGGGTTTTCAATTGTTTTACAAAAGTTTTATGAAGTTTTTTTGGGAATAAATATGCAAAAGTAAAGAACTAAATTAGTTTTATATATAGGCGTATACAAAATAAAGTGGTTTAAAATTTGAACCGAAAAATAAACACCGAGTTTAAACATTTACTGCAGAGCACTATTGACAATAAAATAACTACACAACACAGTATAATAAAAAAGCATTAAGTGTTAAATAAATATAGTGGAATCGATTTTTTGTTGATATTCATAAATGGATTAAATTTATCAATTTATAACGATTCTTTTATTAAACATTTTTGCCAATGATTTGAAAAACTTGATATTTACTTTTTGTTCTGAAGTTTCCCTCTGAAGGTTATAATAAAGTACTTTAATTTATTACTATTTGTGATGATAAGTGTAATTTTATCTTACCATTCTTATATAAAAGATCTTTAGTTTTATGGCGAGCAAAAAATTTACTATAAAAAGATGAGTATAGGGAATCACTCCTAACTCTGCCATTGCTTTAATGAATATGACCAAAATCACTTTTGGCCTGCAATATATAAATTGATCGAGAAAATGTACACACAGCGGTAATTTGACCTCTTTGGTAAATTGACCACACACAGCGGTAATTTGACCTTATCAAGGCAAATGACACATTACTATGCAAAAGTACAAAAACTCATTCGATTTTGACTAATATCACATTGGTACTTCGCTGTCTACGACCGCATTGCGCTAATTTTCAACAGCCAGGATAATTACTGGTGAAAATTCGCTTGGTAAAGTGGAAACAATAATCAAGCTAGCTAATTTAAAAAATAAAAAAATTTTTTTTTGTTTATCTAAACATAAAATATCAGAAAATTGAAAGCATTGTTTGGGGGCCTCAAATTGTAAAAAAGAAAAGGTAATCTTGTCATAAAACATTAAAAGAAAATTAAAGGTAAAGCTTAGCTTGGTGCATATAGCCTAATTAAGAATAGAAGATACTATTGGGGAGCAAAATACTCCGCCAGACAGCTGTTTCGACTGTTGAAGTCTCGTCAGTGACGATTTGATTTTTGCAAATGTTAAAAAGTTAAAAGGCAAAATGACTAAAATGACGATTTGATTTTTACAGAATGTCAAAATTCAAAAAGAAAAGATTAAAGCACCGAGAGAAGTCTTTTGTAAATTGGAATCCTAACTATCAAAGTCAAAAGCTAAAATTAAACAGAAAAATCCGAATAATATCAAACGAAAGTAATAAAATGCCAAAGAAATCGATGAGAAGATTAAAGCATTGGAGAACTCCGTTGCAACTCTATTGGAAAAATTTTGTGGCATTTTCTCGATTAATTGAATATATTGCAGGTCAAAAGTGATTTTGGTCAAATTCATTAAATCAGTGGCAGAGTAAGGAGTGATTCCCTATACTCATTTTTTTATAGTAAATTTCTTGCTTGATCTTTAAAATTTACATACAGTGTCACTTTAAAACTGTATATCAAGGGCGATAAAGGTATTATGCTTGATAACCGGTCAATAATCCAATTTTATGGTTTTCTTAGTCATTTCTTAACAGTTTAGTTTTTTTTGAAGCTTTTTAGTCATTACAGTAGAACCTCGCAGTACGAGTTTAAATCGTTCCCAGACCAAGCTCGTATTGTGATATACTCGTATTGCGAAGCAATTTTGCATTAAAATTGATATGAAAATAAATAATCCGTTCCAGCCCCAAAATGTCTATTACTTTTTTTATTTTTTAAACAAAAAAGGTGCAATCAGAAAAAAAATAAACAATACTGTACATGTAATATGAATGATAATCATGTTTTATTGATCCACTAAGCTTAAACCGGAGACCATCTAAACGTATGGAAGAGAGTGAAACCGAGAATAGGTTATTGTCTATCATGAGAATCTATGTCCATTGAAACGTCAGATGGAACAATTTCTGGTGTTTTAATATTTCTGTCATCATCACTTACTTTGGCATTTTTGGCCCCACTATATGTATTGCGGAGTAGACTACTGTACTTAGTAACCTTTCAGCTTCCAGCAGAATACTGTACCCACAATACAAATTGCCTTTCAATATGGTGCAAATGATGCAACAATAGCTGTTTATAACGTAGTTAAAACCAAATTACATGTATTTCAAATTGTTCGTACTATAAATTTTTACTCGTCCTATGAGACAATGTTTTTTGCAAATAGCCGCTGGCTAAGCGAATTTCTCGTACAAGAAGACACTCGTACTGCGAGGTTCTACTGTATTTAATAGTTTATTTCTTTTCGATGTTTCCCAGAAGGTCCCCTTATTATCATTTTTTAGTCTAATAATTTTCAAGAAATTTTCAAGAATCTTTTCAAATAACATCAAATTTCTTGGCACAATTTTGTTGATATTTTCATGTAGGCTACGTAGGCTACGTTATTCAGTTACTACGCTGACGTCCGAAATTATTCTAATTAATTCTGGCTTTTGGTCTTGATAGTTATAATTCCAATTTTCCAATAGAGTTGCAATGAAATTCTCCAATGCTTTAATCTTTTTATCGATTTCTTTGGCATTTTATTACTTTCGTTTGATATTTTTCGGATTTTTCTATTTAATTTTAGCTTTTGATTTTGATAGTTAGGATTCCAATTTACAAAAGACTTCCCTCGGTGCTTTAATCTTCTCTTTTTGAATTTTGACATTCTGTAAAAATCAAATCGTCATTTTAGTCATTTTGCCTTTTAATTTTTTAACATTTGCAAAAATCAAACCGTCACTGACGAGACTTCAACAGTCGAAACAGCTGTCTGGCGGAGTATTTTGCTCCCCAATAGTATCTTCTATTCTTAATTAGGCTATATGCACCAAGCTAAGCTTTACCTTTAATTTTCTTTTAATGTTTTATGACAAGATTACCTTTTCTTTTTTACAATTTGAGGCCCCCAAACAATGTTTTCAATTTTCTGATATTTTATGTTTAGATAAACAAAAAAAAATTTTTTTATTTTTTAAATTAGCTAGCTTGATTATTGTTTCCAATTTACCAAGTGAATTTTCATCAGTAATTATCCTGGCTGTTGAAAATTAGCGCAATGCGGTCGTAGACAGCGAAGTACCAATGTGATATTAGTCAAAATCGAAAGAGTCTTTGTACTTTTGCACAGTAACGTGTCATTTGCCTTGATGGTAAGAAGACAAATTACCGCTGTGTGTGCATTTTCTCGATCAATTTATATATTGCAGGCCAAAAGTGATTTTGGTCATATTCATTAAAGCAGTGGCAGAGTTAGGAGTGATTCCCTATACTCATCTTTTTACATTATTATTTTTTTAAGAACAACTAAAATTATTAAAATTATTATCATTTAGTTAACAGCAACAATAATTATTATCATTAGTTATCAAAAACAATAATTGCAAATGTAGAGGAGGTGAAAATACTTTCAGATTGACCAGATGAGGTAGTATGTTAAAAATATTGGGAACCTCTGTCATAGAGCAATAACACCGGTCAACAAAAAATAGCTTTTTTTCTTAATGAGAAAAAAAAGCACTTGTCTTTGGATAACAGCGGGGTGCTAATTCCGAATCTGGCATTAGTTTTTTTCTGGAACATCAGGTTTTAGAGATATGAGGGGATGCGGGCATTTGATATCTTATAAATGGCAATATCTTTGCTACTATCACGGCAGTTGCTTAGGTTTTGACATACTAAACAGATTAGAACGCTGTTATAATAATAAAAGATTTTTCGGCAGCGTGGTTGAGTGTTTAGAGAACCGTGCTTATGATCAACATGGTCTCGGTTCGAAACCAACTCGCATCATTCTGTTGTGTTATTGGGAAAGACACTTTACGCCACTTTCCCGGGTATTTATCAATGGACCGAAAATTGGACAACGGACCGACTCTTTTTTGTCTATTGTAGTTTTGGAAAAGACTGTTTATTGAAAGCCCTGAAACAACTTGTTCTTGGGTGGTCTTAAAAAAACTGCTAGTCGTGCATGAGTAGCCTTAGCAAAGACTGCTTATAAATAGTTGCAAAAAATGTTGTGCAAAAAATGTTGTTGTGGGTAGCCTTAAAAAAGGATGTTTAAGAATAGCATGGAAAAATAATTGCTTTCTACCTGCGCACCACTTAGTACTGCGATGAATACCAGTTATAAAATAAAGATTTTAAAATGTTTTGCCTACGATTTTAGTTTGTATAATGGGTTGGATCATCATGGTATAACATCCAGCAAAATTCATCTATGATACCCTCATTTTAAACTCCTCGATAACTTTCTTCCATTGCTTGGTTATCTTTGGAAATCTTTCACCCTGCTCGTCACTGACTGCTCTAAGATTTTCAGGAAAAAATTCAAAGTATGAATAAAATTCAAAGACATCCCATCTCTTTGTATGCCGCAAGCAACTCTGCAACACCTTTTTGATATAAAGATGACTTGAAATTTTCGAGAAATTTGAATCTATTTAACTGCATGCCAAGATTTTAGTTCCAATGTGTTTAAAGTTTTTTTCAAAGTCTGGGTCTTCCAAAACTTTCTGGACCAACAAACTTCTGTTTCAAACACTTACGGGAAAACAGCTTTCTTTTCTGAAATGATTTTAATTTCTGTAAAAAATTCTAATTTAGCACAAAAGTGTGCAATTGTTTAATAGTAAACGATAAGTAAACAATAAAGATTCGCTAGTTCGAATCTTTATCAAGACATAATCTTACGACATGTTTCACTGACACTTTTGTTAAAATATTATGTTAAAAATCAAGTAGTTCATCATTTTTGCTTGATTTTTACGTTTACTTTATTTGTTCCTGTTTAAATTCTTGACTTGCAAAAAAGATAATTTAATTAATGCTTGCATAGAAGATAAAAAAATATTACCAGCAATATTTGGAATAGCACTAAAATTTTAATTGTAATGATATAAAATAAGACTTTTTAAGCGCAGTTAGTTTGTTTTCTTGCTATCTTACCAAAAAAAATCTTTCAGATTATAAATGGATTATTTTATCTGCATGAAAAACAAATTTTTCATCTTGATATCAAACCGTCAAATATTCTTGTAAATGAAGATTTGCATGCAAAGGTGACGCTTAATATTATCATTATTCTTGTCCCGACCTACAAAAACTTGTTTTCTTTTTTTTTAGATTAGTGATTTTGGTTGTGCTGTTTCAATCAAACAAAACTTATCGAATAAAATTGTTCGATTAACTTATCCTTATGCTGCTCCGGAGCGGATTAATTGTAATAAAAAATTTGTTCCGACTGATAAATGCGACATTTACAGGTCATACTTGATTGGTTGTAAGCGCAATTCATTTTTTTTTAATACTATTGTGTTTTTTGGTTTGAGACTTTGCTTTGAGTCTCTTTAAAATGTTTTATTAAACTTTAAAAAGTTCTGGGAGTCTGATTGTATAAAGTCAGTTTATTTTGTTACAAACCGTTGAAAAATTTAAACATTTGCACTTGTTAATGTATTGAAATATATTACTGATTTCAGTAAAAGTTAATAAAATATTACTTGTTATGTTTTAGTTTTGCAATGCTTTTCTGGACATTGATAACCGAAAAAACTCCATTTAACGGTAATACTGTTTCTGATATCCTATTTACAAGGTTGCTTTAAAGTTTAAAATTTACAAATTTTCTTTAATATAAAACGTTTGTCAACAGTTACATGTAATACTTTGTTAGCAACACAACTTTTAATGCATTTATTTTTAATTTTGCATCAAGTTGAAGTAAAGATGTAACTTTCTGACGATGAATCGGTTGCTTAGAGCATTGAATTCGTGCACTGATATACGTTGTGGTTTAGTGGTTACAAGAAACATTTAGTTACGGCTTTGGGTAACAGGATTTGATTCCATTGCGACTAGTCTATACGTAGACGGAAATATTTTTAAAAATATCAGTAAAGAAGTCTGAATTCCTATAGATTAAGCAAGGTTTTTTAACAAGCAGTTTTAAAACTTTTATATTGCCTTCTGGAATTCACTAGCCAGTAACATGAACTACAAACATTGCTTAAAGCCAATCAGTGCAATTATTAACTCTTACAAGCCGAATGATGATTTTATTTAAATGTTTTTCTTCTTTCGTTTTAAAATCTACAAATAAAGACAGAAACAAAAAAAAAGATTTATTTATGTTCAAATATCTAAAGTTTTGTTATTTTAATGAAAATTGATTTTTACTATACAAATATTTTTAAGCATAGACGGAAATATTTTTAAAAATATTATATACTCGTATAAACTGGTGTTTTTTACTTTAAATATTTTAGCTTTTCCTCAAAGTCTCGGTTTCTATAACGTCGCAATTGTCAAAGAAAAACAGCGACCATGCCTTGAATCTATCCCTAACAATGAAATGAAAGCAATCATCAAAAAATCTTGGCATCATGAACCTAATAAAAGACCAACTGCGAAAGGTGAATATGGGTATAATGTTTAAATATACAGTTTTGAACAGAAATGACGAACCAATCACCCCCGAGTCATACTGAGACCCATTGTTTTAAATTCAATAATTTTTCTCTCTTTGCAAAATTTTTGACATCTTTATGGTATACCTGCCTTTTTATTATTTAAAAAAAAAAAAAAAAAAAAAAAAAAAACGCTAACATTAATAACGACATGTTTTTTGCAAAACGTCATGTAGTTAGCTTTCAGTCAACTTTGTTTCCAAACATAACCAATAACGTTTCCGGTAAACACTTTTTAAAATCACCTATTTTGTCCATTAGCCACTTGAAGCTTTTTTGTTCTTGATTAAACTGTCATTTTTGAAAAGTTTTGCCATTCTTGACATAAAATTTAGTATTAAGAATGTGTATCTACATATGTTGTAAATTACTGTTTAAGATGTTTTTCGTTAAATGATTGACAGTTCAACAGTTACATTAAAAATATAGTTGTAAATGAAGATAAAGTAAATTACACAAAATGACAATTAATTGTAATTCTTTAGCAAAGATCACATGCAGAGTTTTTAGGTTGTTCTTTGGTTTCAAAACGGTGTCTGAATTCTCAAAATATATCTTTCGACTACATTTAGTGTAACGATAAACGGCGCTGAAGTTGCTGATTGCCGCAAAGTGAAGTGTCGATCAACGCGCTTCCGGCTTCAACAAATTAAAAGGACAATAACCAAGGAAATAATTTAATATAAAATAAGTTATAACTGAAACGTTGAAATGTGGAAATGAAAGCGAATACGAAAGCGGAAACGGTAATCTGTAAATAAATAAAAACAAACCAAAAATTACACACAAAAGAAAACGCATAGATGTCTTACCGAGAAGTTCACTTCGGTGCTGACTCACGGGGAAAACGGGAATTATCATAAACTGCACGCTAAGTCTACTCAGACTTCAACCAGCCGCTCACAAACACTGCAGCTGGTCGCCTCACAAATTGAGAAGTGTGTACAAACTCAAAAAAGCCAGCTCTAAAATCAACGCGCTGCAGACACAAACTATGCTCCAAGGTGAGATTAATTAAAATAAAGCGTAAAACAAAAAAGGCGCTGGCAACAAGTGCTCGCGCAAATTATGATTAGAAACTCAAGAGAAATAAAATAAAACACGTGCGTTGGTAATTTTCTGCATTTAGTATAAAAAGGACCAAAAAATTAGACTCTTTGAATTAAAGTTTTCTGTTACGCATTAAGACTGGATTCTGGGATACCGTATTCGTCTTAATGCTAATAAGTGTCTTAAAAAGAATTTTACGTTTCAATATTCCACCTACTGCAGAAAAATTTTAGAAAATTCCTAGAGTTAAACACTTTTGTACAAGCCTGGTTTACAGGCTCTACTTACCTTTTATTCATAGCCGTACAAAATGGGTGCAGGAGGAACTGCATTTAATTTTAGACAAGAATTATTTTATCCCATTTTGAAAGAGCAATTTAGTTTAGAAAAAAGGTGTAGAATTATGACGTGAATAACATTTTTTTGGACTCAAATAATTTAGTTGCTAGTTCAATTTTTCGTCTCTCTGCTTCAATTTAATTCTAAAAACAAGTAAAGACAAAAAAAAAAGAAAAAGTCCTTGTATTAAATTTTTCTTATACCGTATTTTTATTTTGCTATGGAATGCGAATTGGAGAAAATTGTTTCACCCACCTCCAAAAAATGTTTTGGTTGGTTCTTACTTCGTTTATTTAAACTGGAATTGTACACTCAAAATGGATACACTCAAAAATACTAGTTTATGTGGCATCTGTAAACTAAAACTTACAACCATTGTCAAAATGTGTTCTACTTAATTTTTTTGTCCAGAAAAACATTTGAAGTTGTAACAACTTATAAAATTTTATCGGCATACCAACTATTTATCGTTTGAATCGTAAGACAATGAGGACGGCGTTTGAGTTCGGGTAATCGCTAAACTACTGTTCCTACTAGCTTCTAAAATTACAAAGATTTTGTAGTACTGTTGAAGTCTTTAATTAGTTTTTTTTAACAGTGATATGAATTAATGAATGCAATTTCAGCTGCTAACGCCAGGCAGGAGAAAGTGGCAAAAGATACTATTAACAACATGGGTTTGTTTTAACTGACATTATGTCGGGCATATAACAAAAATCAAAAAAAAAACTTTTCGACGCACATCTCGTCTTTGGCTTAGCGGATGCTCTTCTGTTAAATTTATCTTAACTTTATTCTACTGCAGAATTGAAAGAAATCTTAACATTTCAAATGAGTCATCCAAATTATTTACGTGCAATGAAGCATTACGAAATGCAATCGACTAGGGTAAGTTAATTTATTTGTTAAAAAAATCGTGAAAAAAAATACAATATGTGTTCTAATATTTATAAAATCTTTTTCAAGAAAGACTGAAAAACAAATTGGTAATCAAAATAACACGCAAGAACTAAAAGGAAATAGCAGCGATAACTAGATTCGTATCATGATTTGGTAAAGAAAAAGTATAAAAATCAAAAACTCAGCCGCTAATTATTCAGATTAGTTAGAATTCCGAATTTTTAAAAAAGTTACTTCATGAAATTTTTGTTTCTGACTATCTTAATACGGCAAAAGGATAGTCTGGCACCATTTCTCTAAATATTTAATGATTAGCGGTTAATTTCTTGATTTTCATACTTTTTCTTGACCAAATCATGATACGAATTTAATTATCGCTGCTATTGGCTATTTGGTTTGTGGGTAACATATTGATTTCCAATTTGTTTTTCAATTATTCTTGCTATGTTGATTTGATTTGAGTAGTACCCTACAATGAACTTTCAGCTTTTTTTTACTTATTTTTCAAATCTTTTTTCACTTGTATTCTTTTATTTTTGCGAGATCAAACTGTCACAGACGAAATTTTAATAATCGAAACAGCTGCCTGGCAGAAGATTTTGCACCCCCAATAGATATTTTTTGTGTATACACTTTTATTTTCATATTTTTAACCAAAATTTTTTTTTTCAACTCTTTAAGATTTTTTCAATTTTTGTGTTTGCCTTTCTTGGTCCGAAATTCATTTTTATCAACTCTTCTCTAATTGTTTTTTTTCTATGTGTTTTTCAATGTTGCCTCAAGATATTTTTAACGTTTTTTTCTATCTAATTCAATGAAGTCCAATATTTAAACTTTATCAATTCTTTTCGAGGTTGCTTTAAAGTTCTTTTTGATGAAATTTATTTCATTTGCTTCAATGAAGCCCAAAATTATAACTTTTTCAACTCTTTTCTGATTGGTTCATTTTCGATGTTCAATGTTCCTATTTAAGCTTGAAATGGTAGATTCTTGGTTAGAATTCCAAATTTTCAAAAGATTTACTTTATGAAATTCTTGTCTCTCTTTTTTTGACTTTTCCCGATAACTGTCGTAATGCAGTCGAAGGATAGTCTGGCAACATTCCTTTGAGTAATTAGCGGCTGATTTTTTAATTTTTTTACTTTTTCTTTATAAAATCTTTACTTGCTTTATTTATTTTAGTTCAAATGATTTCAGTTCAATTCCTACTTAGTCAGGTTTTTTCCTTAAGAAAAGGATCTTTATCTTACTTTCTTAGTCCAGAGGCGTTTAACAATTTATTGCAACGGAATATCGTGTACAATTTTAACAATGTTGAAGACCAAGCATTTTAATAATACAAAAAAGCAAGTTTTACGCGTTCCAATCAAATTATACAGAATATTAGTAGCTTAAGTTATTAGTGAGATCTTCAAAATACTTTCTGAGTATTAACATATTTCTTGTCAAGGCTGGCTTTGAAAAAGACGTGGCAATTTGTCGGCGTGTTCGAATAGTTAGAGCAACGTAACTGTGATTGATATGATCTCGGTTGAAAGCCTACTCACGCCATTTTCTTGTGACCTTGGGAAAGACACTTAACGACACTTTTCTCTGCTTGGTGCTTACTATCTTACAATCTAGACTGGAAAGTCTTGATTTTATAAAGCGCCTTGGCAAGCCACAAAATGCATACATTGGGCCGCACTTTGCAAGCCTCTGGTTTAGCCTATAACACAGTAATTCACTCAATAAAAAGATAAAATCTCAAAAACCAAGTACTGTACCTATTTGAAAGCCATATCTTGTTATTTTTAAAGTAGTTCGGAAAAAAGCTTAGACAGTTATTTTATTTTACGGTTTTTAAATTTGTTAAAACATATAGGCCCATAGGTCAATTTTTAAAAGCCCGTTGATCCCGAGTCTAAGTATCTTACAAAAGTCAAATGTAGACCAAAAAAAGATCATTAAATGAAGTTTCAGTCAGTCTTTTTTACTGTAAATGAAATGTCAAGACCATTTTTTGGTAACTGTTTTTATTATAAGTACCCGTACAGGTATGCTTTTGAAAGTAGAATGTAGATAACTAAAAATTTTTTTAAATAAAAAACCTGTAAACCTTTGTCAAATTCAGGCCGAATCCTGCGGATCCAGTGGACCACATGTTAGAATCGACCATCCAGTCGACCCGTTTTAGTTATATTATTGTGTTTTCATGCAAGTCTGGAAATTTAACCGAAAGTTTAATATAATTTGCTTAATGTATTACATGACATATTACTTATACTTAAAAATATTTATTAGATTGTTCCATTTTCACCTTCAAGAATTCGAAGTGAAGTCAAGCCTATAACCAACACAACAGCGGTAAACTGTTAATAACAATTTAATATGAATTGATTTGTTTTTGTCAGTTTTTATTACAGACCTGCTCGGGCTAATGTTTTGCGGCCCGACCCGCTCGTACCCAAAAAGTAATTTTTTCATCTCGGAGAGCTCCGAAATAATTTATTTTGTTTTAAGACATAAAATATACAAACAATCAGATCGTTATTTTGTTAATGTTTTCTTCTGCTCTTGAAAATACCTACAACAAAAAAAATTAGAAAGAAAAACGCCATTAATGTCGTACTTAATGAAGGTTAGCAGCAAAAATAAAAAAATACGCATTTTGATTTTACTTGTCGTAAAAAATGTTAATCAGGTGGCTTGGTACCAAAAAGTTTATTGATTACTGATTCATTGAATGACAGCTAAGCAATAGAGGAAGTTTAAACTATTTACTGATTTTTCTTAATTAAATATTTTCATCATGCAATTCCTAAATATCTTAAACAAATATTTAAGAGTAAGAGTTATTCATGCAGGACTCAAGATAGAAAACTTGCAAAGTTATTTGCATTCATTTAATTATTTTTTGAAATTAATTTAGTTCATTCATACTCGCTCGTCATCTTTACAGTATATATCTAAGTCATTCTAACACGGGCAGGTCTGAATAAAGGTTGACAAGATTGCCCATACCTAAACATATCTCTAGCTTGCATATTAAGCAATTGAATTATTAAAAAACTATTTGTTTTTTATTTTCTAATTATTTTATTTTTTAATTTGTATGCTTACCTTTGAACAAGTGGCGCTGCGTGAAAAAAGGAGGGAAGTTTTTTATTTTCTGCTACTTGTGATGCCTATATTGCCTTGTGACTTTTAGAACTTTCTTATTCTGTAGAATTTCAACTTTCGTTTACCAATATTTATTTACACAGTTCAGAAATAGTGACTTGCACTTGAACCTGAGTTTTATTTCATAAATAAAATTTAAAATATAAACAATTAAATATTGTTTTTTTACTGGAAGCGATTTCTGCAAATTACATTCTCGCTTTTATTAAGATCAACGTCGGCAGAACAAACAAAAAGATAAATATCGTTGTAAATTATCCAATAGAATTCAATCTTCTGTGCACTTTCGTTCAATTGAAATTTAAAAAATTTTAAATTTACTAAAGTGACTTAATCAGAAAAGTTGTGATTACATAAACTTAAAATTTGCTAGACTAATAAAGCTGCACAAAGTTTTGCGCCAGTATTTTGCTTCAGCTTTACAGTGTATTTTTTGACACGCTACTTAAAAGTTTCCAAGTTGCTTAAAAGTTACAAAAGTACTACCTGTCTTTAACAGTGCAGATAAAACAAAAACTTACGAATTATCAACCAAGTTTCGTTCTCTCAAAAGACCATACTACAGTATACGTATATTATTTGCTGGGGTCACGTTCCTACTCCCCAACCCGCGAATCTCAAAAATCCGCAAATTATTGATGCGGTTTTAAAACGCCTTTGTATGATATTATATACGCTAAAATATAAAATAATTTTACTGCCTTCGTATTGTCATCACCAAATAGTACAGATTTTCTGCAATGCATAATGAGGCTGATTAAGTCATCATTAATATTGAGTATTCCTTTGCAAAGTTAACAAATTTTTTTAGTAAACTTTCAGTTATGGATGGGTAAAATTTAATAATGTCAAACTTTACGAATTTGTATTTGTTTTTGTTTGGTATATTTTTGAACCAAGATATTACTTCGGAAGCATTTTTTAATTGTTGAAGGTTTGTTTTAGAGCGAATTACCTTATTTATTTTGTCTAAACATTTTTTGCTGACCATTCCGATTTACGATTTTGCGGGGTTGATGAGGCGGCATTTTGTGTTGCTAACAAAACTATGTTTGTGTTCTTTGAAAATAATGAATGCTTTTGAGTTGGAAAATGTTCAATGCGGTCGTCAAGTTTGAGTTTGCTGGCTTTGCTTTAGCTACTTTGTCAATTTTTGCACCAGTTGAATCTTTTGTTTTTTGGTAAGTTGCTGTGATGTTGTCCCGGAGTAGTTTTTTGTAGTTAGCGATTTCAACGCCATATAAATTTTTGTTTTATAGGCAGGGACGATTATGCTTTGTGAAAATTTTAACAGTGTTATGTCATTCACCCAATGTTTTGATTACGATATCTTAAGTTGCGCATTAATTCATAAAGACCGTTTTTTGATGAATGAATTTTATTGCCAAAGAAAACCTTTTTTACCTAGCTTGCTCTATTGTTTGAAAATAATGGGTAAATAAAAAAAGTTTGCATTTAACATACCAAACAGAAACAACTGCAAATTTATAAAGTTTGATATCATTGAATTTTACCCATCCATGACTGAAAATTTAGTAAAAAATTTATAAACTTCGCAAAAGAATACATCAATACTGATGATGACTTAATTAACCTTATTATGCTCTGCAGAAAATCTGTACTACAGTAGAACGCAATTATCCGAACACTACCAAGATGGTGGTACAACGCCGTAGCATGCTGCAAACGATAGAGTGAGTGTCGTTCAACACAGCTCTGTTTCTAAAAAGGATAAGAGACTTGGCAGCGATGAAACGAGTAACAAATTTAAAACAAAAAATGAGTGATCACTATACTGTTCATAATGTAACATAAATGAACATATGTGAATATGATGCTGTATTGCAAGATTGTATTTCGGTCGATTATCGTACAGATTCAACTATAAATTTTTTCAACTATTTTATTTTGCTTTGTTTATGTGCCAACGTGCCAGCCGGATTAATTTGCTGCATCTAGAGACATATGGGTATACGGTCAAAGACACTGAGAGATACTCCATAGAGGGCGGGATTGAGACTTCAAATAATACAGAAAGTATTTGGAGAGCACAGCGACGGTGGCACAGACAAAAGGGAATGCCGCAATTGAGAATCGTGCAAACGTGAAATTGCTTTATGTATTTAAAATCCTTTAAATTTTGCAACTTAAATGTTAAATACAGCTGGGCTGACAATTCATCATATTAAATCGAATTGTGAAAGAACTTTGAGGAATTGTCAATAAAGTCGCATCCCTCTTGATTTTTTTAGAACAACGATCGTTTAGTATCTCCTGCTAGTAGCGTGATTGAGTATCGGCAGTATTGTTCTGTGGTTAATACATAGAAAATTTTTTTTCAAAAATTTATGCTTTTCATTAAACTGCGGAAATGTTTTAATAGTTTGACGGTTTCCCCCATACAACTGTTCCAGACTATTTCCAATTTGGTGATGAGAAAGCGACTCCTCCTTCAACCGACGAAACTGGGCAAAAAGCAAATCTTTTTCCAACCAAAAAAATCTGGCAAAAAGGTTTAAAAAAAGTCAAGCTTTTAGGTAAGATCATTCATAGCAAGGCAGATAAACTTAGATGCTGTTCGTTGACTCTTACAATCTATTATTGAATATTGAAGAAAATCAAAAAAATCAAAAGTATGTTCGCAGTAAATGTTTGCAGGGGGTCTGCAAGTGCACTGAATGTTCAATAAATCAGAGAAAAAATGTTTTAATTATTATTCAGGGTCAATCTTAAAAATTTAGAAGTGTATAGGCTTGATAAATTTGTGAAAAAGGTAAGCAACTAAAGGAGGTTACAAACCACAGCTCTAAATTAATAATAAACTAACGAGAGTTAAAATAAATCAATTTTTCTTTGTTTTCAGCGTAAATAAACTAAATATTCAATTTGTTTTCATAAAAAAATTAAGTGACGTAATTTTTTCTTACTTTAAACCAGTAGTTTTCGAATTTTCTAGTTAAACTTTCTTTCAAAAAATTATCAAACCTACGGACAACTAAATTTGCAGAACTTAATCTAAATAAAAATTCTGTTCTACTACAAGTGCACTTGCATTTTTTTTACTGACCAACAATGGGGCTGCAGACTCCCAATCCGGAATTACTGTTCTAAACGAATAACTTATAAAAAACTTAAGTTCAAAGCAAAATATTTATGTAATTTGAGTTTAAAATGAAATAATTTTATATTCATGCTGTTCAATAAATTTCAGGTTTCACAAAAAAATGCTGTGTCTTAAATTTGATTGGAATTTTGGTTCTAGTCAGTTTAACATTTGGTTTGCTACAACTTACAAAAAGTAAAGTAGAATTTTTTAAACTTCAACGTATTTTATTGGTTGCTTTTGATAGGCTTAGGTTTACAGAGCACTATTTTAAAAAATTAGAGTTTTAAAAAATAAAAATCGTTATAAAGTTTAGCTTTGTTATGACTAATATGTTGATCTGATTTGTGTAAGTTAAAAATAGTTCTCTTGTTTAACAGGCCTACTACATGCAAATTTCCTTTAAATTTAGCCATCTTTGTGTAAAGCTTTTTTTTCATGATGCTTGATTTCACTCTTGGGTAAACTGGATTGTTGAATCATATCTTTTGACCCATTAATGCCCAATGTTCCAATTTTGGAACACATTTTAAAATAAGATTTAATGTAACTTGTAATTGAAATTTTTATACAAACAAAATACATGTCGAAAGTGTTTTAGTTGCTGTTTCTAATAACAACATTTAATGTGCACTGGAGCATACTCGTATAATTGCCCCAGGGTCAAAATTAAAACATAGCATTTTTGTGACGTAATTAGCGAAATTTATGTTTAGCTGTATTGCACAGATGTGTAAAAATTTTCAACCAAATATTTTGTTTACATCCTTTGTTGCACTCCATTTTACCATGATTAAAAGTTTAAAATTATAACTTGATCTCTAGGCAGTTGTTTTATGACAGTGTTTACTGATGTTCCAAAACTGAAACATTGATATGTTCAGACTTGACGCTTTCGCGTATTTCAGAAACAGATGTTAAAAAATAAAACGCTATTTGCATTTAGCTAACGACACAATTTAACAAAAAGCAACAAGTTAGCAAAAGGAAGACAGTTTTTTAAATCTAATGCAGAGAAATTTTACTCAGTTTGGAGCTTTTTTAATGTTTTTCTGGTGATGAATGTTACCATATCACAGGCATTATTTACCAAAATGCACATGAAAATCAAGCCGTTGAAATTCTGGGTGAAAACCTGGTTTCTCGTTTTCTCAAAGTTATCTTTTTGCTTTTCAAGTGTGTACTGAAAATAGTGTTTCAAAAGTAGAACCACTGAGAGAACAACTTGTGAATGAATTGATTCAGGTGTTAGAAGAAAATTCAAATCATATCTTCTACTTTGACAAATTTTTGCTCAACAGCTTTTTACAGAGACTTGGCTAAAAAAAGTTTTTGCTGCACTGGTACTGTTTAACAAAATTGAAAGATCATTTTGATTGTTTTTTGAGTGGCTTTAGGCCACTGTTTTGTAATAAATTATGGTGGTGGCGGTCTTATGGTGAGTTGCAAAAAGATTGCAAAAACCTAACTTTTCAGCATGTTAGTTATGGCTGCTTGGTGGTTGCATAAAGCATTGAAAGGGAATATGAGCCATTTACAGTTTTTTCAAGAAATAGATCAAACTTCGTTTGGCAAAGCACCCGATAAAGCGTTTGGACCTGGTCACAACAGATTGCTGGTTGATGGAAAAGGATTTAAAGAAGTTTTTCATGCTGGCAAACCTGCTAGACGTTGCAAACAATGCAAAAAATCCATGTGCAAGTAAGGCAATGTATTGCTTCACATAAGATGTGCGGATCACTTTCATAAAATTTTTTGATAATATTTGATATTATAAACTGCGTGCCAGCAATAAAATTTCTAGAAAAACCGTTGAAAGTCCAGTTTTATCAATATTGCACTAAAACAAAGAGTTAAGTTGGAAAAAATAGCTTACAAAAGAGCAAAGCACCAAAAATTACGCTGGTCAACACGATTTTTCTTGCATGGACTTTTTCAACTGATTTTGGGTAATTTGGGGGCGCTGAATCCAAATTTGGTGTTAGTTTTTGCTCATCACGTCACGCTTTTGAGATAGGAAAACTTAATTTTTTTTAAAATTGCTAATTTTTGCCAAAAATTAAAAAATTTATGTTGCGTTTAAGTGCCCTTAAGTGAAATACTTTTTACGATGAAAGGCAGTATCTCCTTTAAAATAACTTTTCAAAGCTATTTGTAATCTTAAACCGTGTTTGTGTATTATTGACCACATCATATATAAATAGTAAGTACGTGAAATATATTAAAAATACACAATCTGGAGCATTATGCTCTGCACAGGTACGATATCAATAAAAATCTAAGTTTTTTCGTTTTGTGTCATTCTCACAAAACTGTCTCATCGCAACAATCAGTACGACTGTACACATGATGGTAGGTGCTGGCCCAGATGGTAGGTGCTTTCACGTAGCCTGGGCCGTGAGTAAGTCTGCTCATTGATTTTAAAAATGACAGACCGAAACCGAACCTACCAAAATGGAAGGGTATCCACCCATTCCGATGTTCAGTGTGGGTCTGCTAATCGGCAAACGTCCTTTTCAGAACTAGGCAATGCCAGGATAAAACTGCCCTTTTCAGGGCACATTGCCAACAAGTTCCGAAGACCCTCTATTCTTCAGCTAAACATCGAAGGCCTCACTGCAAGCGAGATGAATGTTCTTCATCACCTCGCTATGCAGTCTGAGGCACTCGTCATCCTACTGCAGGAGACCCACTGCACTGATGCAGAGAAGTTGGTACTACCAAACTACCAACTAGCTGGGTCTTCTTTAAGCAGGAAGCATGGCCTTGCCACGTTTGTCCACGAGCGACTGAGATACACGCTTTTGGACCAATCTCCACCAACATCGGAGATTGAGTGGCTGTGTGTGGACGTTGATGGCTATAAAATAGTCAACGTCTACAAACCACCGCCAACGCGATTGCGAACCCTGGATCTCCCAGTGTTTCCTCACCCCTGTCTTTACGCTGGCAATTTTATCTGTCGTCATGCTGACTGGGGTTATGATGACAACAGTCCGGACGGTGAGTGCTTGGCTGGCTGGGCAAGTATTAATTGTCTTGCCCTGCTATATAATGCCAAGGACGCTGCCAGTTTTTATTCTGGCCGCTGGAACACTGGCACCAATCCAGATCTAGCTTTCGCTAGCGTAGGTCCAAACAGTCGCTTACCGGATAGACGTGTCCTTGACAAGTTTCCCAGGTCACAACATCGACCCTCGCTGATTACACCACCAAGGTTTGCTATGGCAGTGCCAAGCATGCCTGTTAAGCGATGGAACTTCCGCAAGGCCAAATGGAGTCAGTACATTGCTTTGACGAATAAATTCGCAAAGACTTTGTTGCCGCCTGATTCACTTGATGTGGATGCGGCTTACCAGGACTTCTGTAACACCATTAAGAAAGCAGCCAAAAAGACTATCCCCCACGGGCTTTGCTGGTTTTGGGATCGCGACCACGAGCGCTCTTCTCTAGATCTTGGGAATTTTGAGTCGGCACAAACAGGAAGAAATGAAGTCACGTAACCAGGACTTCAAAGCAGCTCCAGCATGGAGTATAATGCTCGGGACAGATGGAATCAGGTCCCGGAGCTTTACCTGGTTTAAGTGTTGAAAGGCAGCAGTAAATTTTCTCTGTGAAAAATTGTCAGAGATATTTACTGCGTCTGGTGTTGTCGCCCTCCAAAGGTCAGACACTTCTTGAGAGACAAGTCGAGATGACTTGCGGTCAACAGCCTCGTATTTCCCATTTCTAACCAACTGAGATGC
The DNA here is from genome assembly GCA_963680785.1 of Diplosoma virens. Classification (NCBI taxonomy): domain Eukaryota; kingdom Metazoa; phylum Chordata; class Ascidiacea; order Aplousobranchia; family Didemnidae; genus Diplosoma; species Diplosoma virens. The sequence continues at coordinate 30,988,410 of OY796897.1, read as the reverse complement.
AATAGCATTGGCTGAAATGGGACAGTGACGAGGAGAGTGTCGTGACCTACCAGTAAGGTTGTTCAAAATACTCCACGCTTTTTGACTAGAGTGTGAGAAGTCAATGCTCCGAACTGCTTCGGACCATCGATCCCTCCGCTTTCTGTCAAGCTTGGCAAGCAGAGCTGTAGCAGCCAAACCTGAGTCGTCTCCCTGAGGAGACTGCAGAAAGGTTTTATAGAGGGATTCACACTCTGCATCCCAACACGGAATATAGTTATTTCGATACCCGCGTGGGATAGTCTTTTTGGCTGCTTTCTTAATGGTGTTACAGAAGTCCTGGTAAGCCGCATCCACATCAAGTGAATCAGGCGGCAACAAAGTCTTTGCGAATTTATTCGTCAAAGCAATGTACTGACTCCATTTGGCCTTGCGAAAGTTTCATCGCTTAACAGGCATGCTTGGCACTGCCATAGCAAACTTTGGTGGTGTAATCAGCGAGGATCGATGTTGTGACCTGGGAAACTTGTCAAGGACACGTCTATCCGGTAAGCGACTGTTTGGACCTACGCTAGCGAAAGCTAGATCTGGATTGGTGCCAGTGTTCCAGCGGCCAGAATAAAAACTGGCAGCGTCCTTGGCATTATATAGGAGGGCAAGACAATTAATACTTGCCCAGCCAGCCAAGCACTCACCGTCCGGACTGTTGTCATCATAACCCCAGTCAGCATGACGACAGATAAAATTGCCAGCGTAAAGACAGGGGTGAGGAAACACTGGGAGATCAGGGTTCGCAATCGCGTTGGCGGTGGTTTGTAGACGTTGACTATTTTATAGCCATCAACGTCCACACACAACCACTCAATCTCCGATGTTGGTGGAGGATTGGTCCAAAAGCGTGTATCTCAGTCGCTCGTGGACAAACGTGGCAAGGCCATGCTTCCTGCCTTAAAGAAGACCCAGCTAGTTGTTAGTTTGGTAGTACCAACTTCTCTGCATCAGTGCAGTGGGTCTCCTGCAGTAGGATGACGAGTGCCCTCAGACTGCATAGCGAGGTGATGAAGAACATTCATCTCGCTTGCAGTGAGGCCTTCGATGTTTAGCTGAAGAATAGAGGGTCTTCGGAACTTGTTGGCAATGTGCCCTGAAAAGGGCAGTTTTATCCTGGCATTGCCTAGTTCTGAAAAGGACGTTTGCCGATTAGCAGGACCCACGCTGAACATCGGAATAGGTGGATACCCTTCCGTTTTGGTAGGTTCGGTTTCGGTCTGTCATTTTAAAATCAATGAGCAGACTTACTCACGGCCCAGGCTGCGTGAAAGCACCTACCATCTGGCCAGCTCCTTCCATCATGTGTACAGTCGTACTGATTGTTGCGATGAGACAGTGTTACTTTTTTATACGGTCTGTTGGAGTGGGATGCAGGTATCCAGCAAATGACTTAACATTATGAACCAGCAAGTAATTAACTGTTGCCAGATACTGCTCTAATTGTTGCATAATTGTTTTGAAACAATAACACAACGAAAGGCTTTATTGTAAAGGTAACTTTAACAGTAGAGAAATTACAACTTGTTTTCCGGTCAAAATGACCGTTGGCGGTAATTTAAGGTAAATCGCTACCCAACATCCGCTGCGCTTATTGCAATGCAATAAAAATTAACCTGCCAAAAGTTGACAAAGACTTAGAAAAGTCAAAAAGTTTCAATATTCTAAGACTTACCTAAGCAGAAATATGAGAAATTAAAAAGCAAAAACGGTCAAAATTACCGCACCGGTAATTCTAGTGTTAAACTGCAATTAACTTGCTGAATCGTAAGTCGTTTTTTAACTTCCAGAAAGTTTTACCTAAGCTGTGTTAAAATTTTTTTTCATTGTTGACGAAATATTAATCGAGACTCGTTGTAACAAATGGAACTAATTTGTGATTTGAGTGAGTGAAATTTACCATTAGTTCCAATAAAATCTGCTTACCATAATATAGCTATAAGATTTGGATTTTAACTTAAGTTATGAAACGTTAAATTTAAATAACTTTTAAAAGCAAAATTAACGCCAACTAAAGTGTGAAAAATGTTCAAAATAAATTTCTTTAAAAAATAACTACAGTATAAGCCGAATAAGTGCAAGAAATTAGTTTTCATTACACAACAACAGATAGTGAATTTAAATTAATTGTATAATCCCAACTCAAATACAAATTACCGAAATGAAGCAACTGCTTTATGGCTTGGCTGTTAAAATAAACGAAATAACGCCCAACCTTTACAACAACGTTAACACTGCTACCAGAAATAATATTAATTTAAAACTCATTCGTTCTTCTGGTATAAATCAGAGTTTAGTTCAACCTCAGGCGTACATATGTATATGTATATATAAACACAACTGCGAATTATCGTGCTCTTCAGAAGAGTGCTCAATAGATTTTATAGTCAGAGCAATTATTCTTATTTAACAGAACACAGATATTTAAAAAACATTTTATTAAAATAGTCCCAACAGACCGTTCGGCCTGTGCAGGGGGACACAACATCTAAAAGAGAGCAATATGAGTTATGTTGAAAAAGAAAAGAAAATAAGCAAAAATTAAAAGTTAAAATAAAAGAAATGTTACGCCTCAGATGAAAATTCACATCTTAAAAAATAATGCTACAAGAAATTCGGGTTTAAGCGGTTATTTTATTAAAGTTAGTGATTAATTATCAAATAATTACTATTGTTACGATTTTAAAATAAAACATGCTATAATGCTGCGCATAAATACTGTATATTTTTAAACTTAAGTAAGCTGCCAAAAAGATTAAAGCGTAAAGTTTAAGGAGCATTAGTTAGCAGAGCGAGGGACTAACGAGAAAAGAATCGACAAGCGGACTTTTCACTAGCGAGTGGGAAAAGAATCGACAAGCAGGGCATGCTATAGAATGAAATAGATATTTTCCATATTCCATATCTTTCAAAACCAAGTGTTTTATTTGAAACTCTTTTGTTAAATTAATATCCCTAAAAAAAGCTGTTTAGGAAAATTCGAACGTTTTCGTCTAGCTTTCTTAAGGAAATTTCGCTAGAATACACTGATAAACTGAATGAATTGTGTCTCAAGACAACTTGTCTTAATTAGATAATAATATTGGCAGGGATCATCAAATTAGAGGCTTATTAAGGTTAAAGACGGGCCTATTGGGCCTATTAAGGTTTTAAGATAGTGTTAAGTTTAACGCTGTTAATTATATCTACCGAGAACCTCTTTTATGATGATCTCTGCTCATATCATTACCCCATTACTACCCTGTTACCTTCGATAATTGTAGAAACTTTGTCTACCATTAAGGATCCATCCTCGAGTCCACCCATCATGGCCATCTAATACTACTTTGCTTTTATCTGTAAAGAGGACATTGGCAAAATTGGTTGTTACATATTTTTTCGCTCAAGTTAATTTTTTTCTCTTTTTGTTTTGTCGACAGAAACTGTGCGGCAACCCTAAATTTCACTTTGGCCAACTTCTTTCGGACTTCACATTTTGTGGCTCTTGGTACAATGTCAATACCACAGGTGTCAAAAATAATTCTTCTGGATACGTTATGTGTTTTAACTGATTGTGGTTTGATACGGGATAAATTCCTAGCTTTTAACTGAATTTACTTCGATTTTTTTTCCTTGGTTGAATACCAAATTCTTACAGTGCCGTGATCTCTGTCTTGTTGTTTGGATGTTTAAAGTGTGGTCATTCCTAGTGCCAATTTTTTAACTATTTCGTTATTTTCTGCTAACGTTAATTCTTTTTTTGCACCACAATGTAATTTTTTACTAAAAATACAATTTACAAAATAAGTGCAAACACTAAATTTTGACTAATTTGGAATTAAATTCTGTAAACATAAAATAAACAATAAATATTTAAATATAAACGTTTGCATTGCATTTTCAGCGTTACAAACAAGTTAGAATTCTTTTTGGAGAATTGTATCAAGTGCATCAGCAACTTATGTAATGTGGAAAAGATCTGCTAAGCTAAACTGATTACAGATCAGTGAGAAATATGAGAAGTAGAAAAAGCGCGCGAAAAATACAAAAATTATTACGAAATTTTAAAAGGGGTTCGAGTATCAGCTAAGGTAAGACGTTGTAAACAGCGAAAAGTGAAAAAAAAAGCGAAAAATAGAAAAACAGTTAACACAAAGCAAAGTTTAAGTTTGGCGTTGATCAATTTGTATTTATTTTTATGCCGACACTTATTAACAAATTCAGTTCGTTTGTTTAACAAAGCGTTATCATTAGCAGTTAGGATTGCATATTTTTCTGCCAGACAGAAGTTGAATACTTCGCCCCTGTGACGAAGTCGCAAAATTGCCTCGTCCTTCCAGCTCCGCACAACGCGATTCGCAACCAGCACCAAACGTTTACGGTTTTATTTTATTCAGAACAAAACAATAATTACGGCGCTAGTCGGAAACGGTTTTCTGAACAATGTAACACAAATTTGTTTCAATACGTAGACACTTACAAACTTACCAACGATGTTGGGCGGACGAGCAAAGGAAATCAAATACCAAATTCTTTACCCTAAGTAGACAATGTCCAAAGGGACAAATATAGCAGCCAAATAATCTAAAAGATTCTCTGCAAATGTCAAGTCACAGCCAGCTGAAGTTGAAAGGCTTGCCAATACAACGTGGCATCATTTTATGCCCACAGCCGCGTGAGAACGCACTAAAAGGTAGCGCTGATTATTCAGCGCTAATACAAAAGGCGCGCTGGCTCGAAACCCGTACCCAACACCTACTTCGCAAATATTTTACGCGAACGACGTAACATCCCCCGTGTTGATAAGGTGTGGCGTGGCAAATTGTTTTCCAGGATATTATAGGATTTGAACCAGAATCTTTACAGGACCAAATGAATTTAGAAAGCTCGGTTGCATTTCTTTTTAGAATCAGAATTGAAGAAATGGTTGTGGTTGTAGTATCTCGTTTTAAATTCTGTTTTGCACAGTCCAAAATAGTTCTTAGATTGTTTCTTGGTTTGAACAGTTGCTTGATAGACGATTGCCATGTCGCGGCAGTTGCCGTTCAATGAGCATGACGGCTATATCTGCAATTACAGAATTTTGATACTGGCTTGCCATTGTGGGGCTTAAGAAGCCTCTTATTGTGTGCTGCGAGGATGTTTGCCATATTGAGGGTACAGCTGTAGCTGAATTTGACGACATTTTTGTTGAAGATTTTATGCAACTTGTTCGATGGTGGGAAGTGTTTCCGCTGGAGGTAGAAGAAGATTTTCCCCGATGTTAGTGGAAACCCGTTTGTTATAAGGAGGATTGAACCATATAACTTTTCTTTTTCTTTTTCTCTCTTGTTTGTTTTTTCCTGCTGCGCGTTCAAAAGATAGCGGCTGAATCTTGTGTCCGCTTTGCACTAGGGCTTGTTCATATACGAGTAACGAACGTTTAAAAGCGTCGACGTCGCATAAAATGTCGGAGATGCGTTTAACGATCATACAAGGCAGCTTCTTAGTAATCAATGGTAGGTGGTTGGACTGCACATTGATGTAAAGGAGCTGGTCATTTGGTTTACGATACGGCCAGTATCTGCCTGTGCAAAGATTCAGAGTAACATCGAGGAAGTCTGTTTATATAAGCTTGGTATCTTTTAGGTTATGGTATTGAAAAAAATTCTGTCACTTTCTTCCTCATTTTTTTGGCGTCTGGACCTGAAGCGTTACGAAGAATGGCAAGGCCGTCATCTTGATACAGGCTGTCACAAACTTTGTTTGGGAATCCTAAAGGACCAGTTTAGCTAGGTAACCCGAATACCTGCGCTGAAACAAAGCTGTGTCTAAATTTTATTTTATTCCGGCTCAAGAAGTATTCTGCTAAGAGCCTGAAGATTTTATACAGTTGGTTTGAACGAAAGTCGGATTGATTCGTTGAAGACTCTTCTTCACAAACAAACAGAGACCACTGTCTCTAATAAGAACGAATGTATTACAAAATTCACGACCAACGAAAATTCTATTCCACGCTTTGCCAAACTGCAAAGCGAAATCAACGCTACAACTTGATCCAATCAACACAAATGACCCTACCTCTGTAGAACACAACTCCAAAACACTGGCGCAAAATAAATTCAACACTCGTCCCAAATTCTACTTTCTCTCAAAGCGACACTTTTCGCTTTTTGCGTCTCTCTCGTTTTCGTCTCTCTTTCGTCGTCGTCTCTCGCTACGCATTCTTTCTATAGAGCGAGCGCACTTATATAGATATTCCCTGGAGAGAGTGTTACGCTTGAATGTGCCAGAACATTCCATTACCATCGAGATAGCGAAGCTTGGAAAAAAAATATTACGTCATTACTGTCGGACGAAAAAAGAAAAAGGGATACATACATTAAGTAATAGAAAGCGAATCGGACGTTATATCACATAATACGAGAGCAGTGCTACACTGGCCACGCGATAATTATTTCATTATAAAACTACGAATTATTTTTAACGGGTATAAACTACATCGTCATGATTAAAATTATTATGAATGAAGTGTGACACAGGCCAACAGCCTCTTTTTCAAAAATCTTAGCAAGGAGATGTTAGAGATATAGGCCGACCAGCTCGCATACCGCTGAACCGTCAAACGATCCCATCGTGACATCAAACTCGGCTCCCAACTTTTTCACCCATAGATCGCCGTCGCAAAAAAAGGAGTGATTTGCGAGCATGCATGATGGTTTTAATGGCTTTGTTATTAATGTTAACATAATCTTTAGCAAAGTTGATGGCATCGGAAAGAAGCTTTTCGGTAATCGAGGGATAAAATTCCACAACGTCAAACTTAAGGAATTTGCAATTGGTTTTATCTGAAATAGCGTTGAACCAACTTAGGGTAGAGGCGGTGTTGCGTCATTGGTTTAAGCCAGATTGTTTACGCAGGGAAACGTTGATTGTATCCAAAAGATGTTTACTAATCTTGCCTATTTCTGATTTGGCCGGGTTTATCAATCTACATTTGGGGCGATTGAGAAAGTTTTCTTTGTGATCTTTTAAAGTGATTAAAGCATCACGTGGGGGGAAACTTTCAATGCAGTCTTCTAATTTTAGATTATAAGCTATAGATTTTGTCTCTGCGTTGATTTTGTCCAAGGTTAAAGCAGCGGTTTTTTGATATGTAGCTGTAACATTTCCTTTTAATAGTTTTTTGTAGCTATCCACCCTAAGTTCATACAACTTATTTGTTTTGTCGGCTGGTACAAACAGATTAAAAGATTTATTAATTTTGGTTACATCATTAGTTAAGCGAGACTGAAAATTGCTACACACGTTTCCAAACTTAATATTCTTAACCATATTATTCAGGTCCTCTTCAAAAGCAGACAGGCCGTCATGTTGCGGGGGTGTTCTATCTGACTTAAATTTGTATGACACCTCTTTCTCGTTTATCTCGCATTCAGCTTTCCAGAAGGCTCTCCACCTCAAACGCTTAATAAAATGTTCGAGTTTGCTAATTATAGATTTTAAGTATACTTGTTTGGTGGGTAATGGAATGTTTTTAAGAGAATAACCAAAATTTACTTGCTTTAACTCCATGATGAAGGCTGCTGATAAAAGTTGACGTTTGACGGTTCAGAGGTATGCGAGCTGGTCGGCCTATATCCCTTACATTTCCTTGCTAAGATTTTTGGAAAAGAGGCTTTTGGCCTGTATCGAGATGACGGCCTTGCCATTCTTCGTAACGCTTCAGGTCCAGACGCCAAAAAAATGAGGAAGAAAGTGACAGAATTTTTTCAATACCATAACCTAAAAGATACCAAGCTTATATAAACAGACTTCCTCGATGTTACTCTGAATCTTTGCACAGGCAGATACTGGCCGTATCGTAAACCAAATGACCAGCTCCTTTACATCAATGTGCAGTCCAACCACCTACCATTGATTACTAAGAAGCTGCCTTGTATGATCGTTAAACGCATCTCCGACATTTTATGCGACGTCGACGCTTTTAAACGTTCGTTACTCGTATATGAACAAGCCCTAGTGCAAAGCGGACACAAGATTCAAAGTGGTGTAAATTATTTTTCTCAAATGTTCATTTGTTAGACTTGCCCATGTTATTAGTTTACAAATTTCATTACAGAGAAGCGAATCTAAGAGAAGTGAGCACTATCTTTGTTTCTTTTATTCTAATGTTACCAGCGTGTCTCAGCGGGCGAGAAATAAATAAAAGGAAGATACCGCTTTGCTCAAATTTTTGCAGTAGTGTAAATGGTACTTAACAACAAACAAAGAATTGCTTTTATTTCCACGCTGTAATTCGACTTAGCACCTAATTAAAAATTTTCGTTAGCAGTGAATCATAATTTTACATTGTTCGATTTCTTTATTACTGTTTAGCTAGAAGAGCCGCAACCGAAAGGTCGGCTAGCCACAATTTGCCCACCGTTGATATATACAGCATAAAATTCAGTTATGTTTTATCTTGCCGGTATATTGCTCACAATAACATACGGTATACAGTATCTACGTATATGCATTTAATTTTGTTTTAGGAAATATATACAGTATACGTATATATACGTTTTTTTTGTTTTTGAAACCTTTTATTATAAAATACACAAAATACTATTAACTATACCGGGTACAATGAAAACAATGTTTCACCAGCGCAACTGCAAAAGACACCGCTAAACCGCAAGGGTATACTGGCGGCGGTTCCGATATGCTAACCACATCGAGTTAGCTAACACGGAGACGGGTTAAGACAAGCAAAACCCTGCAGTTCCCATTACAAACATATAGTAAGAATGGTCAAGTCAATCAACAAGCAAGTGCCGACAGACCTGTTTCGTCCTTATTAGGACTCGTCAGGACACTACAGCTTGTCCTGCTGTCTGTCGGCACTTGCTTGTTGATTGACTTGACCATTCTTACTATATGTTTATACCGGGTACATGATATATACAAAACAGGATGAGGTTATTGGATTTTAAAAAACTCATAGAAAAAGATATGAAATACACAAGAGAAAGTAGAAACACATTACATTGCAAAGGCAATTTCCAGTCCGTGATTTATTTGTTTTGTTTTTGAAAGATCAGTATAAAAAGTGTAATCTGAGTATATATATTTGCGTGCAGAGCAACGAGAAGAAGAAAAACGTAGAAGTGGTATGATACAGCACATTACAATGAAAAAAGAACACTGACAGAAAAAACGCAGAGGAAAAAATGTCTGATATTATTCCATTTTTGCAAAAAAAGAATAATAACATAGTGTAAATAAAACTTTATGGTTTATCGTGATGGCCAGTCTTGCTAAGTCCTTAGAAGGAGATAGAATAAATAAACACATATTATGATATAACAGCGAAAGCACTGAAAAAATATTTTAATATAAAATAGATTAATTAGTAAAACATGTTTGGCTTTTATTTCATTTATTTAAATTAAACTGACCTTCGATTTATACCAGAAGAACTTGTGAGCGTTAAATTAGAGTCGATTAATGCACATAGATACCGTTGCCACTAGGTCACTAGGGGGCTGGAAAAAGACTTAACGTTTCTAGTATAAACACGAATATATCTATTTTAAAATAAAAATTTTATTGCATTGTTTTTTTGCATTTAAAATAAATTATCTTTGATTTACAGTTTCATATGGTTCAAACATCAACTTAAGAGAAGTGGGATGCAAAAATATTGAAACTAGATTAAAGTTTTATTTATTTTTACGTTTTGAAAACCTCGTTTTTTATATACAGTTTAATCATTTTTTCAGGCAACGAAGTGATGCGACTATTAGAAAAGCACCGTTGCAAGAAAACCAAACTCATGCAGCAAAATATTGCAGAGGCAGTAAACAAAATAAATTGTTCTCACAATGGAGTGGCATTGGATGATTTTTTCAAACTCACTTTTTTTCCTGACGGAACAAAATGTTCCATTCCATGTTCAGATGAGCAAAAAAACAAAGGAACTCAAACTGTTACTTGTGTTGGGACAAAGTGGCAACCTAAAAATTCAAAGTGCACCGTGAAAAGTAATAAATAACTTGATAAAAATTTGTAAAAAATTTTTGGTTTTCATCATGTTTTAAGCATTTTTTAAAGTACAGCTATGGTGAAGTATTTATTTTTTCAAATCAACCTTAATAGCAATAATCAGCAGTACTAATAATATAGATCTTTTTTTTAAAAAAATACATTTTCGGCACATATCAAAATGCTCTTATTAGAGTAAAATATTTACGCTAAAAAATTTTAATTGCAGACTTTTGAGTAAATAGTTTTTAAAATCTTGTTCTATTTACTTTGCCTGAGTTAATTTATATTTCGAATCGATTTTCTTTTTTTTTAATGATACTATTGGTTGGCTTGCAAGAAGCACTAACCTAATTTTCTTTTGTGATTTTACCCATTTTTTGCAATTACATCAAACTAAACATTTTTAACCAGGAAAATTTTATGTTTCTCAAACTCAAGTATAAAAATAGGTTAGAAAGCAATAATAGGTGAGGAGAAAAGTTCGGTTGTTGAGAGCTCATGCAAGATGCACGTTCTAGTGAGACAATGCAACAGTCCACGAAAAGAATAGTAACTCGTAGGTATTACACAAAAATGAAATAGTTTTAAGTTACATGAAGAGTTTATGACAATGTGGGTGTGCACTGCAATTGTTGTCCCACAGTACTTCCGAGAAGGAGAGAGGGACATAATGAGAGAGAGATAGATGGCAGTGAAACATTTAGAACTGTTAATTTAAATCTTTGCCCCTCCTCTGCCCAACTCACCGGAAACCAAGTCATCATTTTAAAAGTGAAGTCATAGTATGAAGTGTAAAACTATGCAAAAGTGTTACATTTTATTACAGAAGTAAAGAGTGTCGTTATATGTGGAAAGTATTGAGATGGGGGTTGAGACCAGAAAAGCTTCGGAAGATATACGTAGAATCAAAGATTTTTGAGATAACTAAAGGTTGTTTGTGAGCTTTTGCGATCTAAAGAAATATCTTCATGATTTTTTATAAACCAGGTTTGAGTACTGGATTTGATTCCCAACGACGAAAATTAAAATTGGTCAGCCAATACACTGTGATTTTTTATGCTTTGTTTGTAGTTTAATTTTCTTGCTTAGATTTAAAACCACTCGTTTGATTTAAAAAAAAAAAAATATATTGTGTGTCATAGGGATGACTACTTGGTAGAGGTTGCCAAAGATAAATTGTTTTTCAAAAAACCTGAAAAAAAATTTTATTTTTCGCTGCTGCTTATCTGTCCAACTTTCTGTTGTCTTGAGATAAAAATGAAGCAGCATTCACAATAAAGGTATTTATTCCATTTGTTTGTATTACTGCGGGGATTTTGTTGTTAACCATTTGCAAAAATACACTCTCAATTGCCATTTTCCATTCGAGCAATGTATAGTAATAACCGTAATCTTCTTTAAAAAAATAACTGCAATATAGTCCAGACGTAGACAAAAAAACATCAGTTTATTTTTGCCATTAAACAGTAATGCAAATATAATCAAAAAAAGTACATATTCAATAATGACAAAATAGTAGCAAAGTATTGACGTTATTTATATTTGAATGTGTTTATTTGACAATGGGAAGTTAGTTTAACAATTTCAGTTTGTACAACGTCAAGTAGAAATTTTGTCATAAAAACGTCTCAATGATTTTGTTGCGCTTACGCAACATTGGGCGTCTCGTTCTGACATGTTGTTGCGTATACGCAACAACGGGCATATTCGACACGTAATTATTATAAAAATCGTTTTTATACAGTCAACTAATCACTTATGAACTAGCTGCATTGGTACATATTGTTGTCTCGATAGAAATATATCGTTAAAATAGAGATCTGCTCGGGTGACTTGCATGGTTCAACCAACGTATGCTAGAACGCGATTACGTAAAACATGAGTTCGATTCTTGCCATGGACAATATATAAAACCTTTTTATTTTCAGCTGTAACTTTAGCGCTTTTTTTAGGTTGAAGCTGATTGAGACGCTATAGATTATGTTTTGTATGTAATATATTTATTTTGTTTGTGCAATTATATTATTCGGTTGTTCATAAAATTTATATAAAAGTCAAAAATATGTTCCAGTATAGTTGGTATTGAGAATCGAACCTCAAATAAAAACCTATGATTTCTTGAAATTTGTACCCAAACAAAAAAAACAATGTGTTTATATTCTAGAAAAGTCAGGTTGGATGAAGTTTTGGAAGAAATTGAAAAGTATTGCGACTCGGATGAAGCAAGCGATGAAAACGAAGAGCAAATGAACGTGATAGTCAGCACAAAACAAAATGCTGTTTACATTTCTCCACCTGACAACGGAGGTATAACCGACGAGGATTCTGGTGATGAAGATACAGTTGCGTTAGCTAATCTTCCTGGAAATCAAATAATAGCCGCAGCGGAGATAAAAGAATCTGCGCCTACTTCGCAAACTTCACACGATCGGGGCTTTCAAAGTCAAACAGCAAAAAGCCGCAAAGCACGTCACTGGCAAAAGAAAGACTTACCAAAGACTGGTATTTCTACTGAGCACGCTACTTACAAACCAACTCCAGCAGACCTTCCTCGAACGCCAGCTGAAACATTTGAGCTGTTTGTATATGAAGAAGTTGTTTGGCACTTAACTGCACAAACAATCAGCTATGGGGCGCAAAGTGGAAATCATCAGTTTTCGATGTCTTGCGACGAAATGAGAACCTTTATCGGAATTCTGCTGCTATCAGGTTATTGCAGTGTATCAAGGCGAAAACTTTATTGGTGTAACGAACCTGATACACACAATATATTGGTAGTACATTCCATGCGTCGCAATCGCTTTGATGAGATAATGAGATATTTTCACGCAGCTGACAGCTCCAGTCTTGATCAAGAAGACAAATTTGCAAAAATTCGACCTTTCTTGGACATTGTCAACAAAAAGTTTTTGAGTTTTGGATCAGCTTTCGGCCCTAACAATATATCCATTGATGAGTCAATGGTACCATATTATGGAAGGCATTCTGTAAAACAGTTTATACGCGGCAAGCCAATAAGATGGGGCTACAAAGCTTGGGTTGCTGCTACACGCTTAGGCTATGTCTTTTCTTTGGACTTTTATCAAGGAAAGTATCGTGGCGACAAAGAAAGTGAATACAGAAGTCGCTTTGGCCTTGGTGGAGAAGTTGTTTTTGATTTGGTTGACATACTGGAAAGCGAATATAAAGACAGAAAGTTTTCTTTGTATTTTGACAACTTCTTTACCTATCTAAAGTTGCTGAATGAACTTCAAGCTCGAGGACATGGTGCTACAGGAACTATTCGCAGCAATCGAGTAGAAAAATGTCCTATTTCAAACACAAAAACATTTAGCAAGCATAGAAGAGGCAGCGAGGAGCATTTTCTTGATGAAGATGGACAAATTATTTTGGTGCGATGGTGCGACAATAGTGTAGTGAGCATCGCCTCCAACCAGCACGGTCTTCAGCCCATGAAAAGGGTTGAGCGTTATTGCGCTTCCGAAAAAAAAAAGATTAATGTGCAGATGCCCAACTTGATTAGCAAGTATAATCAAAATATGGGAGGCGTGGATCGTGTGGACGAGAACGTTGAACACTATCGAATCAGCGTTCGCGGAAAAAAATGGTATTTTCCCATTTTATCATACCTTTTCAATGTTTGCGCGAACAATGCCTGGCTGTTTGCGCGTCAAGGAGGTTATGATGACGACCTGCTAACATTCACTCGTTCAACTGCGCAAGCTTGGTTGAAACAGTATGGGAATCCTCCCAAAAATGATAAAAGGCGTCACACGTTTGCCAGTGTGATTGGTGTGGAGAAGCGATTTGACAACGTCGGCCACTTTATAGCGGAGTCAAATCCTAAAATCAGAAAGCGCTGCAAAACGTGTCAAAGCAATTCCATATATTTTTGTGTAAAATGTAATGTTTATTTGCACCCAAAATGCTTTTTGGAGTATCACTCAAAAAATGAATAAATGGCTTTTTGCTGACTGTTATTAGTGTAACAATGTAAACTCGATTAATCGCGAAGTTTATGACAGGACGGCGGCAAACAAGACGTGTAAAAAGATTGCTGACACTGCTAGTTAATATATCGTATTCCCAATGTTGCTCTTACGCAACATCGATGTGTTGCGGTGTGCCCAGTGTTGCGTATACGCAACACCACATTTAGGCTTATAACTTGAATAAAAACAAAAAAGATTGATTTCTGACACCAGATTTGTTCTAGGAAAACTAAAACTCATATAATATGTGAATTTCGCAAGGATTTGAAAAAATTAATTTTTTTGGGAACAAATGGGTTAATTTCATTTTAAATGATTTCAGAAATTTTTTAATTGTTTGTGGAATAGAGTTCCCTATAAAACGCCTTAATAATTAATACTTTTGTATTGCATTCTATTAGTATGATATAATGGTTTGTGCAAATTACGTATATGAGTTCATTGCAATTCTTGTTTAACGGTTGGACACATAACAATATTTGCTAAAATAATTGAATAAGGAGAGAGAAAGCTTACAATTCATATAATTACGTATAAACTAGTTGAGCAGTCTCAAATTTAAATAAATCAGGAAGTTCAAAGATTTTCAGTTTCGCATAGAATTGAGTTGAAATTTCGCATAGAATTGAGCTGAAAAAAGCCCTCTGCCGGTCCATTTCACCGCTTCGTTTTGAATAGAAGCAAGTTTATGCAAGTAGGTTGGAAACGTGGAACACCACGCCATTTGACCGTAAACTAAATAGGTATGAACAAGTGAATAATACGTATAACTTGAGAAGACCATTTTGAGGTAAAATATGCTTAATTTATACAGGATGCTAGCAACCCTAAAAAGCATGTTAGCTACGGCATTTAAATGAAATTGAAAGTTTAATTTTGAATTAATGAAGACTCCTAGTTATATAATACGTATGGTTTTTTTTAAGTAGTTGATGAGTTGTTGAGTTAAAGTTAAGAATTCAAGCATGATTAATAAGGCAAGTCGCTAAGTCTTTGGTTATTTTAAAGAGCAGTTAAGTTATGTTAATTGAAGTAAAAGCAAATATATCTAAATGACAACAACGAGCTGT
Source organism: Diplosoma virens (assembly GCA_963680785.1). Lineage (NCBI taxonomy): Eukaryota > Metazoa > Chordata > Ascidiacea > Aplousobranchia > Didemnidae > Diplosoma > Diplosoma virens. The sequence goes on along the minus strand of OY796897.1, from coordinate 30,973,334 downwards.
TAGAAGAGGAATTGCGTTTTCCTTGCGAGTCGATTCTGGCATTATCCACGTAGAGTCGGTATTTCTCGGCAATTATTCTCCAGTTTACTTTTTCGTCTTCTTGTCTAGCTTTTTTGTAAAAAGGAATAAGTTTATTTTTTTTGTAATAGCATTTCATGATGAAGCTGATCCTTATCGTAAATATAGCCAGGGTAATTCGGCTCAAAATCCAAACTTTCATTGTAGAGTTTAAGAATTTTTAAAGATTTTAAAATAAGTAGCTTATCGAAGAAATTTTTCAATTTAACTATTACCGGTCAAACACTTTTTTGCCGTGTTTTACTACTGGATGTTAAAGTAGGCGATGTACGTCGGCTATTTTTATAGAATACAATTCTTCAATTTCAAGAGCTTTTTAAAAGAAATTGAACACCAGATTTTAAGTAGTAGCTTTTATCTCCCAAACATTACGGTCATCTTCAGGTAGTCCATGAATTAATATACTAAATCTTTTGCTATACGCTTCGTTTTTCAAAGCTTCTTTTTTTTCCTTAGTTGCATGTTGTTGTACTAAATTTTCTAAAGTATCAAGTCTTTTGTATAGGCTTATAGTCAGCAGCCTAAACTCAAACTCAATTGTTTTTTGTTGTTGAAGCAACCACTTTATCAATAACTTTAGCCTTTTTCTCTTATTGCGATTGCATAGGCTTTGTGCAGTCGGTGTGATGTCACATTGGGTTTTTCATAAAAAGACTAAAAAAACCAGCATCTTGTCGAGTGGGCATGTGCTTAACTTTTATTTTGAAGTAACTGATCCAGATGCTTGCTAATGCGATGTGACTTTTGAGAATAGCAGTTGAGAAACTTGTAAATGCAATCTGCTCTAAAGAGGTCTTTTTAAAAATAACAGTTAAACGTAGCTATTAAAAAAGATACTTGCAAACGTTTTTTAAGTAACAGTTATTTGCTAAAGATTAAAAAAAGGTCAAAAATACCGCTGCCGCATTTCTTAATAAATATCAGTGATAGCCTTACAAAAGAGGGGGCCCGATGCAAGAAAAATAGGGGGGCATTTTTTTAGTGCGCCAAAATAAAGTGATCTCTAGGTTTTCACTTTTAATTACTATCCAAAATCTTTATTATCATCTCCCAAAATTATATTGACTTTTGAAAAAAAGTTTTTACTTTCTATGGCTGTTCAAACTCTTCATTTTTGTCCCAAAATGAGTTTAACCTCTGAAAAAAGGTCTTCACTTTTAATTGATATCCAAAATCTGCATTTTCGTCCCAAAGTTATGGTAATATTTAGAAAAAAGTCATCACTTTCTATTGTTGTCCAAAATCTTTATTTTTATCCCAAAAGATGATAATTTCTAAAATAAAGTCCTCGCTATTAATTGAGTATTAATATATTACCCCTACTTTCTTCCTAAAGTTAAAGTACAGACAGGGCGGCCACCGTCATGTTGCTACTATAAACAAATAAACCAATATTTTGCTTAGGGGGAACCACTTTTTAATTTTCTTAGAGAAAGCCTGAGCAGCCGCTCCGTTCGCACTGTGTTAAAGCCATCACTGGTAAAGATAAACATATGTAGAAAACGTAAGCATAAAAATAGATTGCTTTACAGATATTTTATTGCACATTATTAAAAAATTTATATCTTTTTTATTACGCCAGTTTTTCAAAGTTGAATGAATTTTTTATAGACATAAGTTTTATTTTTGGTCATGATGTCCTCTCCAAAAAAACTACAAAAAATATCATTTTATTTTTAAAAATGAAATTCGACTAGGCTTTGAAACAAAGCAAGCTTTTTGTGATACTTATCTTACTGAAGATCTTCCTACTGTATCTTAACAATTACCATTGAACAGTTCTCCTAGCGCTTCTCATTTACAAATCTCATATATTTTGTCCGCTACAGCGAGCGGAAGTACTACAGGTTTGCAAGCAAATCTGCTTCCGTCGGATTTTAACAGAATCGATATTGGTTATTAGAATTTAACAGACTCTTAATATTGAAACTAGACTTAATACACCATATAGTTTAAAATCAAAACTGCTTTATTACACCAGAAACCGTGGATACTCCCGCAAAAATACGACTTTTTTAAGTACGTACTTGAGAAAAGTCAAAGGAAAAAAATCGATGCTCATTTTTTCAACGACATTTTTTGTAAGCGAATTTAAGTGGTTGGTATACAGCGCAGTAAAGAATGAAAGCTTTTGCAATTGTGTAGTGTTCACATTAAAATTTCTTGGTGGGTCATCTTTTGGCATGCATAGAGAAAAAGAATTTTCTGGAGCAGAGTGCTATGCAAATGGAAGGCGGTATCTATGCGAGCAGGCCAAAAAACTTGCATTCGACTGCTATAATTAACGCTAGAAGGACCTGGCTAAAAGGACGGAGTGCGTCAATTGACGCAAAATTTTAGAAAGCTACAAAATAATGTATTTCGCACATAAAAGGCACTCTAAATCCAAAAACTCTTTTCAATCAGAAGATAGTTCTGATGTTTTATTGAATTAATTCAATCACTCTCAAAAAATAGTGGTTCGCTTTTGATAACCAGTGAAGGTAAGTCATTGTTGGTCAAACACATGGCAGTATTTATGCACACAATTTGCACTTTCTGGTGGTACATCTCCCACACACTGGTTTGCTACATTCTTGGCACATGTCAGTGGTCCGATTTTTGCACTTTGAAGTTGAGTATGTAAGGTGGCGTTTCACAATAGAACTAGCGTTTGTTTCATTGGAACTACATACTTTTTCAGCATGCCATTTACAAGACACGGTTGGTATACTACCAGTTAGCTCTTTTGCTACCCTTTGTATGAATTCTCTACAGATGATACTGCTTTGGTAAACCTGCTTGTAAAGAATCCTACTGTTGATAAGAGCCATGTCAACTACATTGTAGAATACATGCACAGGTCAACGCCTACTTGCTGCTTTCACCGAGTAAAGTCTTGTCATTTGGTCGTAAATTTCCACTCCTACTTTTGTTTTATTGTAGTACAATACTGAATCAGGTTTCTTTTTGGGGTTTTCGTCGCTTGAAACAAGTATATCCGGGTGCAAGCTGCTCAAAACTGCTACGTTTTCTGCTGCTTTACACTGGTAGGATGTGAGTGTGATTGTCGTTTGGCCATCACACCTAAGCACTTTGGTTTTATGCAGATTCTTTTTCTTTTTACATTCCTCCGGGACTTCTATTCTGGCGCCATGTCCCAAGAAGACTGCACCTTTTCTCTAATGGTTTCAAAGCAAGACCAAGTGAGGCAAAATAATTGTCACAAGTGACATTGTAACCCCGTTGGAAAAGCGGAGCCATGAGCTTCAACACAACATCTGTGGGCACAGGCATGTCACTGGTTCTTGTATCGTCTTTTCCTAGGTAGGAAAACCTATTGAATAAGCATTTGTTTTCTACATCAACTGCAAGCCAAAACTTTAAGTTAAATTTGTCAGGCTCATTGGCCATATACTGGATAAACTTGCATCGTGCCTTACATGGCAACAGCTGCTCATCCACTGTAATGTTCTATTGTGGAATGAATGCTTTTTGGAAGTTTGATATGAAGCTGTTCCAAAGTTATGAAACGAGAGCAAATTTATCCTGCGAAAGATTTCTACCTCTTTCCGTCTTCAGGTCAAAGCGAAGAAATCTCATAATTTCAACAAATCTATCTCTTGGTATGGTTTGCGAAAATGAACAATACTTTTATCTACTTTGCCTTATTGTTTTTGTACTGGCTTTGAAGTATTAACTGTTACAGATTCAAGATTTCAGTTGCTTCTTGTTGTTGCAACCAGAGACAGTACTAGAAAACGTTTCCAATAAGTGTTAGGTGATTGTAATATTGATTGTAAAAATTTTCGTACTAGTAGTGGCAAAAATTTTGCAATTAAGTTTTTAATTGACATTTGTTGTTACAGCGAAAAAAAAAAATTTGTTTGAAGTTACTAATATCACTTAACACATTTGAAAAAGGGTATCGAACCAAACTCGGTTAACTTCTACAATTTTTTAAAAAATTTTTGCATTTGGTCAGAGTTTTGTAAAAAATTTAAAACTTTTTTTCATACTTACTATCGTTTTGGTTTTTGTTTTTACTAATTGTTTTAGCATTCAATTTCTGTTTTTATTTTTTTGTTAGTTATGTTTAAAATCATTTATTCAATTTGTGTACTGCAATTTCTATCATGCTGTAAAATCAAAAGTGCTTCGATTCACACGCATCTGTATTATTTAAAAAGAGTGAGTGTGTCTTAGACGTTGCTTTTGATTTACGACGCGCTCACACAATACGACAAGCTTTCTCTCTCTGCTTAGAAATCGCTTCTAAAATGTGAATAATTCGGCCATAATCTTCTAGTAAGCCATGGGCAGCTTTAAAAAATTTGCGAAAATTATTGATAAAAAGTTTGATATTGCTTGCTATTAATTGTGTAAAATTTCATCTGAACTATACTTTTGGATAGCAGCGGTAAAGGGAAACACACTTTAAGTCAGATTGTTAGCAAGTGCCTGAGTACTGTAACAGATCAAGCCGTATTTTTTAGAAGGTCCTGGTATCACCCAAACAATAATTCATTTTGATTAAAATTGAAAATTTAAAAATAAATTATATTCAAAAGACTCAAACCTGCTTTATGAAAAGCAATTTTGGAAGTATCTTTGAAAATAGGTGAAACCTTCTCAAATTAAAATCATAGTTTATCGCACCCAACCTGTAACAAGTTAAAAGCAGCTGTTATCTTAACCCTAATTTACTTAAGGGGGGCCCTCAAAGGACCCCACCTCATATAAAAACGTTATAACTCGTAAACTTTGGATGATCTTTTTCTTCTCCTTTTAGCCTTTCCCTTCAACAGGGGTAGTCACTGCGTATCATCTTTCTCCAAACCGTCCTGTTTTCAACATCTGTCTCCTTCGCACCAACTTCCCCATATCTTTTTTTTTTTTTCATCTCTATACTTATCCTCCTGATTCGCAGGAAAGCGACGGAGGCGCTAATACATAGGGTAAGCAATTACCCCGACCTGCTTCCGGAGATGCCAAGATATTGCTGTCCGCTAGTTATTTAGTAGAGATATTACTGCAATTTAGAACTGCTTGCCAAGACCACCAAGCAGGCGGAAGTGCCGTAAAGTGTCTTTCCCAAGGACACAACAGAATGGCGCAAGTGGGTTTTGAACCGAGACCATGTTGATCATCAGCCCGGTGCTTTAACCACTCGACCACGCTGCCGACACATATACTTCTAAAAATCTTCTTCACTACATCTAAAAAATTTTTCTTTGGTCTCCCTCTTTTCCTCTTTCCCGGTACCTTTATTTCCATCACTCTTCTTCCTACATACTCTTGATGTCTCCTCATGACATGTCCATACCACCTCAGCCTTCCCTCTCTCATCTTCATTTCTAAACATTCTACCTTAACTGTACTTCTGGTGTACTCGTTTCTAATGTCTTTTCTCGTCACTCCATAACAAACCTCAACATTTTCATCTATGCAACTTCCATCTCTTTCACTTGTTTCTTTGTGACCGCCACCGTTTCAAGTCCATACACCATTGCTGGTCTCACCACTGAGCTGTACACTTTTCCTTTTACTCTAGCTGGTAACCTCCTGTCACAGATTACTTCCGATACTTTTCTCCATCCGTTCCATTCTGCCTGCACTCTCCTCTTTACCTCCCTCTCACAATTACCACTTTCTTGCACCGTTGATCCCAAATACTTTACTCTTTACTCTTGGCACTTTTGAATCCTCCATCTTCACCATTTCTTTGTCATTTCTTCCATTTATGCACAGATATTTGGTCTTTAACCTACTTACTTTCATCCCTCTTCTTTCCAATGCATACCTCCAGGCTTCTAGTCTCCGCTCCACTTCTTCTCTGGTCTCTTTGTAAATCACAATATCATGAGCAAACAGCATCGTCCATGGTGGTTCTCTCCTTACTTCATCCGTTAGCCTGTCCATTATCACTGCAAACAGGAACGGACTTAACGCTGATCCCTGGTGCAGTCCAACCTTAAGCTTAAAACTTTTTGTAGTTCCTACTGCACACCTCATCACTGTTTTGCTTCCCTCGTACATGTCGTGTACAAGTCGCACATACTTTTCCACTATTCCCAATTTTCTCATGCAGTACCACAGCTCTTCCCGTGGAACCCTGTCGTAAGCTTTCTCTAGGTCCACGAATACACAATGTAGCTCTCTTTGACTTTCCCTGTACTTTTCTATCAACATTCTTAGAGCAAACATGGCATCAGTGGTTCCCTTTCCTAGCATATATCCATATTGCTGTTTGCTGATCTATACTCTATCCCTTAGCCTGGCTTCAATAATCCTTTCCCACGTCTTTATTGTGTGGCTTATTAGCTTTATTCCTCTGTAGTTTCCATAGCACTGTGCGTCCCCTTTGTTTTTATAGATTGGAATAAGCACACTCCTTCTCCATTCTTCTGGCATCTGTTCATCCCAAATAGTCTGTTGAACAGTCTGGTCAAAAACTTTATCCCCATCTCTCCCATGCACTTCCAACTTCTACTGGCAACTCATCTGGCCCAACCTCTTTACCTTTTTTCATCCTTCTTAGTGCGTTCTTTACTTCTCTACTGACGCAATTTACCTCTTCGTTAACCACTTCTGCTTCCTCTGTCCTAGGGTCTCTGTTATTCTTTTTGTTCATCATTTTCTCAAAGTACTACTTCCATCTCTGTAACACTGCCTCCGAGTTTACTATAACATTGCCGTTTTCATCCTTTATAACCCTCACGTGCTGTTCATCTTTCCCAGCTCTGTCTCTCTGCCTAGCCAATCTGTAAAACTCCTTTTCATGTTCTTTTTTTTCCAATCTAGCATATAAATTGTCATACACACGTCCCTTTGCCATGGCAACTGCCTTCTTTGCCTTACTCTTCTTTTCTTTGTAGATCTTTTTAGTATTTTCATTTCTTTTTTCTCCCATGCTTTCTTTACCTCTTTCTTTTCTTTTATGCTCTCCTGAACTTCCTCATTCCACCACCATGACTCCTGCCTCCTTTTTGTTTCCCAAATGTCACTCTCAGTACAGTTTCAGCTGTTTTTCTTTGCATTTCTGCTGTTTTGTCGCACTCATCAGGTAACCCGTCCTTGTCTCCCAGAATCCTGGTCACCTCTTGTCTAAACGCTTCTTGACAGCTTGTCTCCTTCAGTTTCCACCATCGTATCTTTGGCTTTATTTTATCTGCTTTTTTCTTTTTCACCATAAGAACCATTTTCCATACCACCATACGGTGCTGCTTTGCGACACACTCATTCACTATTACTTTACAATCGCACATTTACTTCAAGTTCCTCCTTCTGCACATCACATAATCTACTTGGGTACTTTTTCCGCCACTTTTATATGTCACCATGTGTTCATCTTTCTTCTTGAAATAAGTATTGACAATTGCCAAATCCATACTTTTTGCAAAATCCACAACAATTGATCCTTTCTTATTTCTTGTTCCAGCACCGTACCTACATTGTTCGGATGATAAAAACCTAAAATTTTATGACTTTTCCTAAAATTTATTTCCGAATATTTTAGTATTTTACTTGAGCAAATCTGATGGGTAGTTTTAGTGTAGCAGGCTATTTTTTTTTACTTACCTCATGATTTTTGTACACAAAAAGTGTAAGTCAAAAAACTTTTTGAACGTCTTGCTATGTTTGTTAAAATTACTGCATCACGTAGTAGTTATTTATTTTTGCAGTAGACCGTGACTAATCCGATTATGTTGCAAAACAAAGCAATTAACGAAAATTTGAGGACCTTTAACTTTATGAAAAATAAGAAGAGACTAATAGCAAATATACTAAAAGTAAAGAAATTTGACTGAACTACTGTAGAATACATTTTTTCCAACATATCAAAAAATCAACTGTGCTGCTACTGTCTGTTGAGAGTATTCGACATGTAAACTTAGGGTCCTTCGAAGGCCCCCCTTAGGTAGTCAGCAGGAAAAACATCCTAGGAAAATAAGGTTTAACTTTATTTTTGCATAGCTAGATTCAGTTTTCAAAGTTTTACACAAAAGATGTTTATTTTTATAAAAAAAAACAACTTTTTAGGATGTTTACCAATAACTACACCTGATTATACAATCGTTACATGCAACAAAGGTACAACCATTGGATCTACGTGCTCATATCAATGCCAAAGTGGATACACCGTAACGGTTTGTAAGATTAAGATTTATTTTTTTTACAAAGTTTAGAATGATAAAAGAGTGTTAGTATTATTGGTTAACGATAGATTTGTGAAAAAGAAATCTTTAAATCTTTGCTATTTTAAAAGTTGAAAATAAATTTTGGTGGTTTTGGAGCAATAAATCTAAAAAACAAGCGGAGAAATTAAGTTTGGTCTTATAGATTGGTATCAAAAAATCAATGGTTGAATGTAAATCAAAGACTTGGTCGGCAACTTAATACTGTTTCAATTATTTCAAAACAATTATCTGTAACATTAAACAAATGAAAATGTAAATTTTTAAAATTAAAAGGTCTTAATAATAATCTAACATCATTTTTAACAAATTTTTGACTATTAAGAGTAAATACAGTATGATACATCTAATAGGTTGGAATCAAACTTAAATATTTAAAGGTTTAACTCTATTCTCCTCAACGGTCGGGCTTCTGAAGCCCGGTCTTTGCAAAAATTTTTGTAATTATTTCATTTTTAGAAATGATATTCTGGAATTTCTTGACTTTTCGTAATTTGAATTGCAGAATAAGATGGTATTATTTTTAGGTGGGCTCGAACAAGGATTAACGTGTAAATTAGACGTTTCTCAACAAATTGGTGTATTTTTGCTTGTTATTGCAGGAAAGCGTGGCTTAGTTTGAAGTTTTCAGGTTTTTTATGACAGCCAAATGAAACTCCAGTTAAAGGAAAGCATTCGAAGTTAGCTCTTCATCCTGATCCCAGTGGGCTGCAGATGCGAAAATTTACCAATTTTGCGTGAATTGTGTGCAAGTTTCATCTGAAGTTATAATTCACATATCGTGTATATTGTGCATATCGTATACAAATTTCATCTGAAGTTACCAATTTGCGCATATTGTGTACAACTGGCACCAGAAAGACAGCTAATCAAAAAATCATCAATTTATTTTTACAGATTTAGATTGAAATTATTAAGCTTTTTTGATTACTAAATAAAGCTTCAGGTGAAAGAAACCATTTCAAAATTAGTCAAGACCATAAAATGCCTTGGCATTGCAAAATGAGATGTACAATGAATTTTTTAAGTTTATTGGTTGCTACTTTAATGAAACATAATTTTTTTCCATTAAAAAAATATGTTTGTCGTTTTTCCGCAGAACACGAGTGGCAGAGCACAGCTCTAAATCCTTACTACGTTTATTTATTGAGTATCAAAGGCCTGCCGAAAATGACTAAGGTCTATACGGTTTGTTTGTGCCAGTTGCACAAAACCTTCTGAATAATATTACCAAATTAAACATCAGTGCTGCCCGGTTGATGAAATATAGACCAAACGTAGAACACTGTGAGAGTACAAACCGTCTCCATGCTTTTATTATCAGCGCCTGGCCCATACCCGGCTCGTTCAAAACAGCGTGCCCAGAACAGCTTGGGTTATGCTTAAACGTGCATGGACAAATCAGGTCTTGTTCCTTCCTCCCATTGATAATGCGGCAGCATTGCACAATTACGTTGTTTTGGAATGTCTCATGCATTGGGCATTACCTGAAGCACGAGGTAGGAGAGAGTTGGATGAAAAAAAAACGTTGCTGACTTGGTACATTGCCGAGAGCATCTGAAGCATCTGATCTGTATACATAGCAAATTGAAGTAGTAGAAAAACTAAGCCAAAAAAGGCAGTTCTATGTATGTGTTTTATTTCGAGTGAATATCTTAAAAATTTTGGCGTAGAATTGCCCTATTTAACCTAATGTTAAAAGAAAGTCTTTATAGCTTATCATTTCAACAAAAAATTGAATATCTCTTAAAAGAGCATTTTTGTCCATTACAATACTTGATTCGTCCATTATATTTCCATTATAATTTATCCATTGTAATATTCATATATAAAGGAAAATTAACCCTATTTTCCTCAAGCTTTTTCGAGCTGTTGACTCCTCCACGGCCGGCCTTCAGAAGCCCACCAATTTAACGATTCATAACTCCAAAACTACTTGAGCTATCTTTATGAAATTTAATCAGAGTAAAGATCATTTATTTAACTTTTGTTAGAGCAAAAAAGTTTTTGAAAATTCATTTGATAAAGAATGCAAAATTGCAATTTAGCAAGGTCACTACAATTTTTACGTTTAGACACTCATTTAACTAGCGTGAAATGTGATTGTAATGAATTCGCTGTTGTAACAGTCGTAAACTTAATTAAAAATTGAACGTAAAGAGTGACGTCAACGCGCACGACAACTATAAACAATGAAGAAGCCACGGGAAGCTCGCTTCATTGTTTTGGTCGAAGTATAGAATTTATTTTAGGCTGGTTTCAATTACTGGTTCACATATTTGTCCACATGTTTTTTTAGTTACCAATAGTTAGTGCTGCTTTTTTAAAAAAAGTATAAAATAATGAAAATAATTTTTTTTTACATAAAAGAATTTGAAATAGGCTATTTTTTAATATTTAGCAGCATTAGAATATCGATATACCAATGCTGTAAAACCAACGAACCTTTATCTTTTATATAATTATCATCGTTTGTATGCACTTGTTTTGTTTTTTCGCAATGTATTTTACCGCCACAAAAAGAGTTTTTTATTTATTGAAATAGAAGTACACCATTGAATTACTTAAAAAAAACACTTTAGAAAAACAATATTACTCTATATAATTGTGACTATTAATTATGGAACATATCTCGGCATCGTTCAAAGCATAAAGTGCAAATTTGTAAGCAGTGCCGCCACCTGGGCGATTTTAATTAATAATTTCTTAGAAATAGTGATCTTATGGAACAGTGTGTTTATTCATGCCAGCATGTGAGAACTTTTCCAAATCTTTTGGCAATAAAATTTAACAAAAACTTTGCTTGCTTTCTATAAAATTAAGGAAAAAAACAATTTTATAATATATTTATCGACAGTATAGCAAGAGGTTGGGAGTGGCGATTTGATGGGAACAGATCAGGATCGTATACGTTCGTTTTTGTCACATTTTATTAAAAAAACATTTTACGGCACTTTCCCTGCTTAAAAGTCTTTTAATATTGCTTTAAACAAAGTCGATTTAATCGGAGCTATAAGCTTTTCGTGACACTGGCAATCGCGTCATCAGTGGCAATCGCGTCCCACTTGAAGAGACCATTAATATCAGTGCAGATGCCTTATATTGCGATGATTCGGATGCACAACCACTTATTTCGAAGGCTGTCTTGATTGAACTGATGAAAAGTGCCACATCTGGAGTAGAGTTTAGCTTTAACGACATCATGTACAAGCAAACTGATGGGGTTGCAATGGGTTCACCACTAGGCCCAGCTTTAGTTAACATCTTTGTTGGATACTGTCTTCATCCTTCTCTCAAATTTACCTTTGAAAAAGAGAAAAATAATTGTTTACCGTTTCTCGACGTTAACGTGGAACGAACAGCTACGGGTTTTGAAACTAGTGTGTAGAGAAAACCTACCTTTACTGGACAGTACTTACGTTGGGAATCTTTCAGTCCCACTAAACAAAAAACAAACCTTATATCAACTTTGGTACACCGGGCACTAATGATATGCACGAAATCTAAACAAAACGAAGAAATTAAGCATATAAGAACATTCTATTGGACAATGGTTATCCTGAATCGATTATTGACTGCAACATTTCCAAGAAAATTGCTCAGTTTTCTATGCCCAAACGATTTGGTCCTGAGAAGTGTCCCGTATATTTGAGAGTTCCTTGGACAGGGAAAGCTTCCATTAGTCTTGATAAAAAATGTCAAAACGGCTGTTGAAAGCTGCTATGGCTCCGTTACCACCAGAGTTGTATTTACATCCAAATGCATGTTGCCTGTAGTCCGCAATGATGTTTTACTCACCACGCTGAAAAGCTCCGTTGTTTATGAATATTTGCGCCACTGTGACAGTAGGTACGTAGGACGAACATCACAGCGACTACAAGATAGAATCAAGCAGCATGTTCCTAAATGGCTACAACAGCAAGCGAAGCGCCCTACACGATCTCAACCTGGCAAATCCTGCAAGCTAAAACGTAACAAACCAGATTGTGACTCTGCCGTAGGGCAACACTTGCTTGATAACGAGCAATGTGCTGCAAACTACTGTATAACTACAAACGTTTTAAAATTCTTGCTGTGGCACGCAACTCGTTCCATCTGTCTCTACTCGAGGCAACTTTTATCAAAACCAGGCATACGGTTTTATATAAACAAAAGCAATTTGTTTACACATTAAAACTTTTCAAATAACCTAAGTTGCGAGTAAGTGTTTCTCCTGGGCAATTGCACATAGTGCGTTTCTCCTTTCCTAGATTACATTGTATTGCACCACACTTTTTTGATTTTGTGCAATTGTGCCTTTCTCCTTTCCGAGACTGCAGCACCTTTCTCCCAACTGTTGAAACTATAAATACCTTGATTTCTCTGGTTCGTCCCATTTTGACGCGATTGCCACTGATGAGAGCGTCACAAAAAGCTTATGGCTCCGATAAAATTGACTTTGTTTAAAGCGATATTAAAATTCTGTACCACAAAGAAGCTCTTTAAAAGTCTTTGTTAAAAATTCTAAATTACAATTATATCAGTTAATAAAAATTAGAGTGTCCAATAAAAAAATTTTTGAACAACAATATTGTGGCATGTATGAAGATTCGAAATTAACATTTGTCTATTTTGTCACTAAACTATTACAAATATTCGCATAACATATAATTGAGATTAAATATAGGTCAACGTGACTGGCAAATAACCATAAAGTGTCTTGGTTAAACAGTTACTTTTATTGCATAATTTAAAATAACAAAAAAATCAAAATAAAATAACCATTTGAAAACAAGTTGCGATAAGGCAAAAAAGTAATTAACAAATGAAAACCTAAAAGCAAAACTAGAAAATAAGCAAATCTGGATAACAAAGGTAAATTTGTTTTTTTATTTTGCAATCTGAAAAATTTCGGATGGAATACGATAAAATAACACATTTTGGTTTCAATATATTTAATTAAAAAGTGCGTTTTTTGTTTTACACTTTGGAAGATTAGATTGATTACCTTCAAAAGATGCTAATCACCACAAGACCTCTCCAAGATAACTTGGAGAAGGAAACGTTAAGCTATAAAAGCCTTTTTTTAACTTTACATAAAAAAAGGGAATTCTATGCCGATATTGTTCTAGTATTTAAAAGTATCCACTTCAAGTAAAGCAAATAAATAGGACTGGCCCCCATGGTTTATTTATTTACTGCGAATTGCTATTGTATTGCCTGAATTAAGTACTGTTAGTGATGCACCAAGCCACAACCGTTTTTTTTTATCTAAAACTGTCCAAGTTTGTGCTCCTTGTAATGCGTAATTCATATGACACTCCTCTACAACTTTATCTTTGTTTTGTGCAATGACGCCGCATTTGCAATGAGAGAAAGTAAAAAGACCCTATTTGTCCATTCACAAATGAAAACACGCAACTTTGGTTTCAGGCAGAATGGGCCAACTGGTGGCAACCGACTGGGCGCAATCCAGCTAGACGCAGCCGACTGGTTAGTTAAACTGCGGCCAGTCGGCTGAGGCCAGTTGTCCTAAACCCGTCCACAGGCATTTAAGCGTAACTCAAACTGTTCTGAAAACGCTATTTTGAACCAGCCTAGTACACTCAAAGCGCTGGTAATAAAAGCATGGAGCCGGAATGTACTACCACAGTACTCTGTGTTCAATGTATGATTCATGTACTGGGCAGCAGGGTACCTAATTCGGCAAGATTGTTCAAGTCTTTGCAAAGCAAGTGTAAACAAGCTTTTAGACCTTTGTGTTTATCGGTAGGCATTTGATAACCGATGAATAAACCATAGTCAGGATCCACAGCAATGCTTTGTAACTCGTAAGCTGTGGAAAAACGGCAAACATAATCTTTCAAATAGATAAACAGTTATGTTTTTTTGAAGTAGCAACCAATAAACTTAAAAAATTCATTGTACAGTACATCTCATTGTGAAATGTCATGACTTTTTTTTGGTCTTTACTAAATTTTAAACGCTTTTTTTCATATGAAACTTTATTTAGTAAACATGAAAACTCTTTACTAATAAATTGATAGCTTTTTCTGATCAATTTTCTCCCAGACTGGATTGTGCTTGATATGCGCAAATTGGTAACTTCAGATGAAAAAAGTCATCACTTTATTTTTAGAGTTCAGATTAAAATTATTAGGCTTTCTTTGGCAGCCAAAGGAAACTTCAGGTAACGGAAAGCAGTGAAAATTTAGCTCTTCACCTGGTCCAGATGCTCTGCAAATTTTTGAAACTTTACAAAGTGTGCCACAGGTTTGAAAAAATAGCAGACCATGTCTAGAGTACTATCTCTAGCCAAAAAGAGTATCGCTTCTTGTTTTCAAAGCTCAGATGGCTGGATGTCTGTAAAAACTGGTAAGTGGTCCGTTGGAGAGGGACGGAGGCATTCAGTGACTACGCACAAAGCATTATTCAAGACATTATATATAAACCAAGTACGTGCGCTGCAAAAATAAACAAGATCCAGTACTCGGCTATTGAATAGACAAAAATAGGAGAGTTATTTCTGATGTTTTGGCCAGTGATTAGGACCGCGAATCAAGGATTCGCAAGAATTGATGTTTTCTAAAAAAAAAAGGGCTTTGATCTTGTATTTTTTGGTCTCGTATTTTCTTTATTTTTCCCAAACTCATGGTGATCTCTAAAAAAAAAAGATCTTCACTTCGATTTAATCTCTCACTTTTCTATTTTTCTCCCAAAATCATAGTGATCTCTAAAGAAGGTCTTACTTCGATTTGATCTCATATTTTGCTATTTTTCTCCCAAAATAATGGTGATCTCTAAAAAAGCATATACAGCAAAATGAAACTATATGCAATATTTTCAAGAAGGGGCCCGAGGTAACTGCCTCATTCGCCTCACCCAATATCCACCACTGATTTTGGCACCAGCTCCCGCCCTAAAACCGCAAGTTACTTCAGCCCCGGGACATACAAAGAAAAATTTTTGCGCAGTGCAAACGGTAGTGACAAAACTTGGGTGATTTATTTAGTTTTGCCTCAAGATAAGTCGAAATTAAACGCAATGATGAATGTTGATTATTGTAAACTTTTAGCTCACAATATTTTTAATCTGAAGATTGTGGAACGCAGATTATACTTCTAGATGTTAAAAAAAGAATCAGTCGTGATTGATTTTGGAGGAACACTGTTTCTCTGACACCCGAAACTGCTTTGCTTACTGTCGCCGTTAGAGTAAAACTTTTGTTGTGAACTAGTTTCATAATCATTTAAACCATATTCTTATCCAGCAGAAAACTCAGTAACTTGCAGTTAAAATCAAATTTGTATGAAATAACAGTGTCATATGCAGGTGTCAGATTAACAAATAGCACTGGCATTTTTCTTAGTCTTGAGAAAATTGTCAATGATTTCTATGATAACAAAACGACTTGATCCGCGGTTGACTTTTTGCGTCAAAATCATCAATTAGCTCGTTCCGAGCGTACGTAAACGTCTCAAATTTTTCCTACGGGACATAAAGTTGATAAATATGTTAATAACTTTTTGGATCTCTACAGCCTTCTTTGTCTTTCAAATCGCGACTAGAAGTGCTCTTCCGTAGATTTTCCAAATTAGAATTGACGCAAGCAGGAAAAAGGAAAATGATTTAATCAAGATTTTGAAGTAGCTCTGACATGGATAATAAGCTCTGTGTACATAAAACTGGGGCCCGGGATTTTATCTGGTTTTACGTGGAAGAAATCTTGTAAACAGCTTAGGTCAGGCGTAAGTAAAAATTTAAGTTGATTTTATTCAGAGGTTTCGAATTAGTGGGTCATTTTAAAACTACAAAGACGTCAAGATATAATAGGATAATTATATTAGATCAAGAGTTATACCAAACTTTTTTAAGAATTACAATTTGAGTTCAAACATAAAATTTATTGCGAAAGGCAAATGAAGACCAAATAATGGTCTTTACGTTTACATAAAAAGTTCTGTTCGAATTTCCAAAGTGGAGCTTTTTTAGGTTTTTATTTAATTTTAGCAATAAATTTATTAAACAGTTTGCAATAAGTAAGGGACCATTTTTTTATACTTTGGCTTGAAAATTTTTTGGGAGGAAAAGAGTCATTTGTGTAAATCTAAGAGGTTATAGCCCTAATGAATTTATACAACATGCACATAAAATTGGGGCCCGAAGCTTTATTTGGTTTTACGTGGAAAAATTCTTGTAAACAGCCCAGGTCATCGGTAACTAAGATATCTAAGTTGATTTTATTTAGAGGTTTCGAATTAGTGGGTCGTTTTAAAACTAAAAAGACGTCGAAATATAATAGGATAATCATATTAGACCAGGAATCATACCAAACTTTTTTTTAAATGACTTATTATGTTCAAACATAAAATTTATGGCGAAAGGCAAATGAAGGCCAAAAATGGTCTTTACGTTTACATAAAAAGTTCTTTTTAAATTTCCAGAATGGAGCTTTTTTAGGCTTTTATTTAACTTTCGAAATAAATTTATTAAACAGTTTGCAATAAGTAAGGACACTTTTTTAAACTTTGGCTTGAAAATTTTTTGAGAGGAAAAAGTCATTGTGTAAATCTTAGACTTTAGAACCTTTTATGCAAGTTGCAAACCTCTGTTTTATTAAAATTCAATTGTATCAAACGTCTTTTTTTTTATTCTATGCTTTCTGTTTGGAAAACCCACATCGAAAAGCTATAAACTTTTTCACAAAACATTTTTAAACAGGTATACTTGTATATAAAAAATACGTCGGATTTTTTATTGTTAGGGAAATGTCAACATAAAAAAAGTCTGTTACTTCAAATGCAACGTGAAATGCAATTGCAAAAAGTCAGGTGTTGTTTAATTATAAGAAGCCGTCAACATAAGAACTAAAATGTGAACTAGTTAATTAATTTTTTTCCACAAATAAATAATAAAAAAAAAGTTTTATAAAAATGCTTATTGTAAAAATTGAATTTTGTCCGCTTGATTAGTATTCAAGCAGCCCAACAGCAATTGTTTTATGCAAAATATTGTATATGTGTAAAATGTTTCCAAGCAATCGCCAAAAGCTCAAAAAAAGAAAATACGATTTACATGAAATAAGTTCTGCATCGCCTAAGGCTTATTCACGTCGGGAAACGACGTAATTCGCTTCGACACGCAAAGCCAATTCTTGGTAAAATTCATGTCACTTAATAAAAGCGTGAAATTGAAATTCTACGCTCTGCTTGCGAAAACCAGCAAAAAATCACAAATTTGCTAAAAAACGTCTATTTTAACCGTTAACCCTTGTTCGGGGGCACCTAAAAATAATACCATCTTATTCAGCATTTCAAATTAGGAAAAGTCAAGAAATTCCAGAATTTTATCTAAAAAGATGAAGTAATTACAAACATTTTTGCAAGGGCCGGGCTTCAGAAGCCCGACCGTTGAGGAGAATAGGGTTAAGCTGGAAAGTCTAGCTTGAAGCTCTGTCACCTCTACTTCAAATATAAAGTTGATCAGAGTCAAAAATCGCGAAAGAAAAATATGTGCAAACAACAAAATTATTGACAAATAATAGCGTATTTTGGGAGTCATTGTGCCATGCCCCCTCCTTAGAGAAAGTTCGAGACAGATTCAAAGTGAAGAGCTTTTTTTTCCAGAGATCACTATGTTTTTGATACAAATAATTGACGAAACCAAGACAGGTTCAAAGTGAAAACCTTTTTTTGAAGAAATAATTTTTTCTTGAAAAAATTTTTCCGCCAGGCATATTTGAATCTGGTTGTATGCCTCCTTCCCCCTTTCAAAAATCCTCGGTATACCACTGGCGACAAACAAACGGTTCAAACAAGATATTTTCAGCAGTACTTTAAAATTAGTGCATTATGCTTTGAACAGTATTTTAAAAAAATATGTTTCCATGACATAATATCATAATAATTTGTTTTACAAAATTTTGTTTTTTAAGTGTTCTTTCATATTGAAATAATTTAATCGCTTTTTATTTATACACAGTAGGCAAAAAATACTTAGCTAAAAAACATTGTGAAATAAATAAAGCAAAGAAAGAAACAGAAATAAAAAAAAACTGAACTAAACTGAACTGTATAAAGGGTAAAGATTTTTTTATTGCGCACTATATAAGCAAGTAGATATTTTAAGTCTGTAATAATTTGTGTAACATGGATAAATATCAATATATTGCCTATTCAAACTGCTTTTCTTTTTTTTGCAAGACATGCATTCGATTTTTTATGTCAATTCAAAAAATTACAACACTAATTGTACACCAAGTACATGTAATTGAAACTGGTCTAAGATATTTTCAATTAAGAAGAAAGTTACTTTTCAAAATGCATTTATAAATAATAACAATCAGAAGCCAATATTTAATCATTTAGTTGGCAAAGTTTTATTTAAAAACAAAAAAGTTGCTATTGCAACAATCACTGAATTGTCATTGCTTTTGAATTAAATTAGTAGTACCACTGTGCTCATAAACTTGAGAAAACTGTTGTATACATTTTAGTTTAAGTATATGCAATTGCCGTTCTATGGTTTATTGTTAATTTATGCTAATTTTTAAATGCTTTGATATGGGCTTATCTCAGTCATAAAAAATCTGCTCGGCTCAAGCAAGGCAAACTCACGGCAGAGCAGTGCCGTGTTTCTAGTGTCTAGTCTTACCTAACATTTGCCCGATAATTGCCAAGCATTTCCGATAATTGCCAGGCAAATACTAAACATTTTAGTAGACAAATTTCAAAGTTTAAGAAAATACAAGGCACGTATTGCGATTGCCCGGCATTTGCCAAGAGTTTTGTCCGTGGCAATGTAAGGGCCGTGATTTTCCCGTACTTTTTTTTGGCTGGCATGAAAGTCAAAAACGTTCAGCTTTTTTGTTTTTTAATAAAAGATTGCAAACTAAATAATAAAATGATGGCTTTTAATTGGTATTATTTAGCCCAGGATGGTCCAAGTTCATCACTTTTGCGGGCCACTTTTCAAAATTGTTGAAGCTTGCGGGCCTCAGCCGGCTAGAAATTGTTCTAAATCATGGTGTTCTTCAAAAAAAAAAAAGGCCTTCACTTGGAATTGGTCGCCGATTTTCCAATTTTCGTCCCAAAATCATAGTCTTCTTCTTCTTCTTCTTTTTTCGGACTTTCCCTTCAGTCAGGGGTGGCCACAGCGTATCATCATTCTCCAAACCTTTCCGTCTTCAACATCCGTCTTCTTTGCACCAACTTCCCCATATCTTCTTTTATTACATCTAAAAATCTTCTCTTTGGTCTCCCTCTTTTCCTCTTTCCTGGTAACTCCATTTCCATCATCTTTTTTTCTACATACTCTTGGTCTCTCCTCATGACATGTCCATACCACCTTAGCTCCTGATATGCTCGTTTCTAATCTCGTCTTTTCTCGTCACTCCCATAGCAAATCTCAACATTTTCATCTCTGCGACTTCCATCTCTTCTACTTGTTTTTTTGTAATCATAATGTTCTCTAAAAAAAAAGTCCCGAAATCATAGTGTTCTCAAAAAAAAAGGTCTTCACGTGGAATCGATCTCCGATTTTCCTGCATTCGTCCCAAAATCATAATGTTCTCTAAAAATAAAAAGTCTTCACTTGAAAACAGTCTCTCATTTTCTTATTTTTGTCCCAACATCATGGTGTTTTCTAAAAAAAAAAGTCTTCACTTGGAATCGGTCTCAACCCTAGACTCTGTCTCGTAAGCCTCACGGTGCCTTATTATAGAAGGTTGCCGATGCTTGTGATCGACAAGACTTGAATTGTGCAAAATTGTTCCGTGAACGATGTTATTGTTCCGTGAATTGTATTGTTCCGCAAAATTGTTCCGTGAACGAGAATTGTTCAATTGTTCAATTGAACAATTCTCGCTCGAGGTTGCTCTTTTTTTCACCTTTTTGCTCTTGAAGCAACTTTCATTAAATTTCTCAATCCCCTTCTGTGTGAACAAAAAAAATTCATCTACTCTTTAAAAATTTTTTAATCTTTTCTTTCATTCGCTTACTTCTTTCAACCAATGAGAACTCTGCTTTCCCTTTATAATTCAGTTCGGTTTCATTTCTGCTTTATTCTGACGATTTCCTCTGAAGAGTGTCAGATGAAAAGCTTCGGGAAGAAAAATCTTTTACTTCAAGCAATCTTCAAATTCTGTACCACCAAACGTCTATTCAAATTCTGTCACGCTTTAAGTACAAATTTTAATTGAGTTTACGACTGTTACAACGGCGAATTCGTTACAATCACATTTTACGTTTGCTAAATGAGTGTCTAAACGTAAAATTGATGTCACCTTGCTAAAATCTAATTTCATATATTTCTTTTAATAAAAGTTTTAATACCTTTTTACAATAAGAAAAGTTAATTAAATGATTTTTACTCAGCTTAAATTTTGAAACAACAGCTTATGTAGTTTTTGAGTTATAAATCGTCAACTTTGGTGGGCTTTTGAAGCCCGGCCGTTGAGGAGTTAACAGCTCAAAAAAGGTTGAGAAGAATAGAGTTAAAAACGTATTTTTAACTTTATCCCACCTACAAAACAATTTTGTAGAGACATAATCTTGTTGCTTTCTTTGAAATACTTTAAAATAAAATCTTTGCTTTAATTTTTGCATGTAAATAAAACTTATTCTTTAAACGTAGGGTAAAGTTGGTTAAAAAATTAATTTTTTTGCTTTTCTTTTTCTTTCATAATTTAAGCCAACTGTCTGGATCTTTTTCAAAATTCGCTGAATTTTTTTGAACCTTTATATTGTTGCTTGCTATTCTGTTCCTTTTAAAAATAGTGTACTTTTTCCGTTTCTTGAAGTTGATTTGAAATTGAAAAGATAAGGTTTTTAACTTTTGGCCTACTATTAGGGCAGTTGTTGCCAGAGGTGGATACCTCGAGACATATCTCGAGACACTTTTTTGAAGTCTCGGTCTCGTTACCCCAAAGTCTCGGTCTTGGTATCGAATCACTGCGTCTCCAATCCAACTCCACTCATTGCAGTGATGTGACCAAGGCTCAGAGGTCTTGTACTTATATTAAGATTGTTGGTAAAGAAAGGTTATTTGTAGGTTTTTTAGCCATTTGGGCGTCATGGCCCTCTTTAAATTTGCCACTGGTTACAGTATAATTGAACCATGGCAAACGGTATGCATGGCAATCCCAGAAGCTTGGACACCGTATAAAGTGCTCGAGAAATTATACTCTCGTTTTTATCAACATTTAAATGTCTTGCATTTTATATTCTTAATAAAAAATTTTGATATCTTGAAATGCGGTATATCACAATGCTTTTATTTTATAGTCTATACTTTTCTATAATGTAATAATAAATTGCATGCATGAGCATTAAGCAATGGACACGATTGCGGTACAAAGCCTACTCGCTTGGTTTTGTTGAGTCCATGTGGAAAGATACATTACGGTAATGTTTTGGCTTTTAATTTCAATCATCTTACAAAATAAAAATGAAAAAATATAGCGAGTTAAAGGACAGATGTCGCTAAGGTGTATCATCTTTGACATTGTGAACCACGCATATCAAACCCAAGCTCACTGCCTGACTTTGATTTTAAGTTTTAAACTCTCTTTAGGGACAGTCTGCTTACCCAAATTTTGTTGCAGAGGTGGTCTTATATAAAAAGAAAAATCAAGAACTTGTGGGATTTAATCTGATGCATTGTTGCACCGATACATTGGACAGATGACATTAAAGCGCATCACCTGTGGCAATGTGTATCACGCATGCCAAAACCGAGCTCACTGCCTGACTTTGATTTTAAGTTTTAAACTCTCTTTAGGGACAGTCTGATTACCCAAATTTTGTTGCAGAGGTGGTCTTATATACAAAGAAAAATCAAGAACTTGTGGGATTTAATCTGATGCATTGTTGCACCGATACATTGAATAAATGACATTAAAGCGCATCACCTGTGGCATTGTGTATCACGCACGCCAAAACCGAGCTCACTGCCTGACCATGTTTTTGAGTTTTAAACTATCATCAGGGACAGTTCGCTTACCCAGGTTTTACAGCTTTTATTAGTGTAACAATTAATCTGGTAGAAGCCCACAAATCTTAAATTTTTTTCTTTATATATGACCAACTCTGCGACTAAATCTTGGTAAACAGACTGTACCTTATAAAAGTTTAAAACTCGAAACCATAGTCAGGCAGTGAGCTCGGGATCGGCGTAAAGAATGCACAATGCCACAGGTGGCACTCTCAGTTTTGTCTGTCCACAACTTAATGTATTTCTAGCATCTGGTCAAAGAAGTGAGTGATGTACAATGCCGTTCTATCAGTGCAGTATTGTTTCAGGTTGAAGCATATAAGTCTTAAAAAAATATTAAAAGATTTCCATCGGACAGCAAAATCGTGACACTTCTGAAAGCAAGTCGGGTGAATTGCTTGCGTAGATGGGATCCAGATTTTCACCGTTAGACAAGGAGAATTCCATTTTTAGCAGGTAAAGTTCAGCAGACTTGATGCCTGAAAGAATTGATAAGTGTTCTGTTGGAGTGGTTGGCAAATATCCTAATGTCTAAGGCGTCATTCAAGGCACTATTCATTAGGTGAACACATGCCCTGCAAAATACTCAGCTGTTGAGTTGACCGAATATAAAGCAACGGCCTGAAGTGGAAAAATATTTTTTGCGCAATGCCACAAGGTGGTGACAAAACTTAAGCGATTTTTTGAGTTTTACCCCAAGATATGTAGGAATCGAACAGAATGGTAAAAGTGTATTGCATTGTAAATTTTCATCTCAAGTTTGGCTTCTCGCTTGTTAAAATGAAAGCTGCTGTCACCGTCTTTGAGTGACTGAGTTTCATCCTTTAAGTTTGGAAAAAAAATGAAAGAGTGAATATGTTATGACTTTAATTCCTTTTAGTTTTGAGAAAAGTGCAACAATACTGTACAAGATACGTAATTCGCATAGACAAGCTTTCTGAAGGTTGTGGAAGCAAAATAGTATGTATAGAGGTTAAAAAAGAAATGAGCCAAAACCGATTTTTAAGGAAAGCCGTTTCTCAGACATCGAATATTTAGTTTTTATTTCAAGATGAATAACTGGTTTTGATTGACGCCGCCCTAGTCAAGTCTCTCGCGAATCGTTTAGGAGAAAAAGAACAGAGATACAGGCTTTATCGCTTTTGAAAACACGACTAAGAAGAAAGAAAAAAAGTCAAATAAAAAAAGAAGTCACGTAACTAGGAATTAAAAGTAATTCTAGCATTGGTGCACATAGAACTGGTTTTTGATGGCGTTGAAAAAGTTCTGGAAAGTCGCTTTCACATCAGATGAAATCAGCAGCAACCAAGTCTTTTCGAATTTGCTCGCTAAAGCAATGTAATCACTCCACTTGACACAGCAAAATTCCATCCTTTAACTGGCATTCCCACCACTGGCAAAGCAAAACTTAGTAATGTAAGCCTAATAAGCGAGGATAAATGTTTCAACTTGAAAAACATTTTTGTGATTTATGTTGAAGATTTTTGATGTGGAAAAGAGTTCATGTATTTCTTGCACTTATTGGTTAAACCAAAGTTGTGGAGTCGGAGAAAGGTTAACTTCCACCAATTCAAAGTTTTCTGATTCCGACTCCACGAGATCTAATAATACGACTCCAACTTTAGCGTATGTAACAACTCCACCCTAAAATATACGGCAATGGAAACTTCGACTCAATAGTATAGTTATAAGCAAGGTTGTTAAGTTGGAGTCCCCGAACTTGCATGTATCAAGACTTGCCTCCCTTCAGATAAAAAATAAATAAAAGTAAAACAATATAGCGCTGTTTTCTCTCTTGGTCAAAATATCTGTTGAAATGAGAGAGATTTGAGACATGGCGCAAAATCTGGCCTCGAAGAGAACAAAAGTTTTTCTTACTCCCGACATTTGGTAAAACAAGAGAAATGGTTCTCAGTAAGTCAAAATACAAGCATTGTGCAACTCCAAAGCAATAAATTTATTTTAGGATTTAGTAATTGTAGATGATTTTATATTTAAAGTTTTTAAAATTTTCAACATCAAGCTTTCAATCTAGTTTTAGTATAATTATGATTCAGTGTTTGAACCTCAATTTTCGGCATTATTTTTATATTTATAATATACATTTCTAACTTACCTTACCTTAACTTGTAAAAACTGATTGCGAAACTTTTTACTTTTATTACGAAGACAATTGAAACGAATGAAACAATTGCCATTGTGAACGACAATAGTCCTTTCGACTTTTAGTTTGAAAATGTAGAATGTCCGGTTGTATGTTTAGACGACCGTCGAGGACTCAGTTCAAGTTCATTTAAACCAGTATTTCTTAACAAAAGACGCGGCTTTCTTGAAGGGAGTTAAAAAATTTCAGGCGGATCAGTTTCAATTACACGTTTTGACCATGGATATATATTTTTCCAACTTCAAAAATAATATTTGTTTCCAATTAACCGTGCGCGAAAATCGTCTTTCCAGTGCAAAACAATGCATTTTTTCCAACACAAAAAACCTCTCTCCACGATTTTGATTTTTTTATACTACGATGTTGTTTTTTTTTACTTCACCAAAGAAATTTAATAGAAACAACAAAAAATTTTTGAATTCTTAGGATGTCATGGATCAACGCACAATCAAACGTTTTTCGGGACCTTTTAAAGATATCTGCAGAAGGTCATGGTGTGCCAAAAACTAGGTTATCTGCCTGAAAATTTAAGGATTTAAGCCCCTTTGCCCCCTGATTTAATTATGAAAGCTTTAGCAAGCATGTAAAATCAAAGGCTCTCATTTAAAATAAAATTTCTTTAGACTTTTAAAACCTAATAACTGATTTGTCTTTAAATAAACGGCTTTCGCATTTTTAATGTTAATGGAAATTAAAACTTTTGCAAGTTTTTCATAAACAAAACATTTTTTCGTCGTCAGCGATATCGAATGGTTAAAGCGTGATTGTGATAAACATGGTCTCGGTTCAAAACCTACTCGAGCCATTCTGTTGAGTGCTTAAGAAAGACGCTTTACGGCACTTTTCCCTGCTTGGTGGTCTTGCCAAGCAGTTCTAACTTTTAATTATATTTCTATAAAATTAAAAAATCAAAATAACAAATTTCAACCGCACAGCAATATCTTGACATCTTTGCAAGCAGGTCGGGGTAATTGCTTGCACTTTGCATAGCACCACCGACACTTTCCTACAAATTAGCAGAATAATATAGAGATAAAATAAAAAAAAATATTGTTTTAATTCAGAAACAGTTAGATAAATGTGAGAAAATAATTTAAATTGCCTTTTTTTCAAGTAGATCATTGTTTTGTTTGTTAATAAATAAAATTAGTACTAACATTACTTTAAAAAATTAGTGCCTCAACAATCACGTACTTTAGGCCACTGTTCATGTTCCATCTATAGCTCATTTATTGGACAGCACGGATGCCTAATTTGGCGAGATTCTTCTGTAGGTTTTGCTCAGTGAGCACCAGTAGGTGTAAAGATCTCTGTCTCTCCTAGTACGCATCTGATACCCTTTTAATAGACTAGTGCCTCTAAACCAGTGCTTTGCAAACATACTCTTTGAAATAGAAAACAATTATGTTTCTTTGAAGTAGCAATAAAAAAACTTTAAAAACTCAATATTCATCGTATTTAAAAAAAGAGGTCTCCATTTTACAATGTTGCATAGAGTTAAAGACCTTTGTTTTTGTCTTTACTTAGTTTCGAACGTTTTTTTTTGCTTGAAGCTTTATTTAGCGGACATAAAAGACAACAAATTTCAATGTAATTCACTACACATAAATTGAAGCGTTTTTTCTTTTGCATTTAGTAATCTTTCAGACTGAATTTGTAAACATTATGCCCAACTTAGCAATTTTACATAAGAGCAAAAGTTTATCACTATTTTTTTTGTAGAGAGTTAGATTGAAATGTTTAAGCTTTTTATGATCCCAAAAGAAATTTAGGTGAAGTAGAGCGTTCGAAACATAGTAAAGACCAAAACAAGGTCTTCTGTTTGATCCGAATGTTTCCGAATTTTGGATATGTTAGGTTGCCTAGCACAGCTCTGGAGTACCACCTTAGCCAAGAAGCGTTTCACTTCTGGACAAAATGAAGAAAGTTGATTATTTGAAATTTTTAGCTCACAATTTTTCATAATTTACAGCTTGTGGAAGGCAGATCATAAGTATAGATGTTAAAAAGAAGAAGAGTCAAGATTAATCTCGGATGAAAGCAATGTCGTGATTTGTGTATGCTTAATGCGTGTTTGCAGCATGCTCGGCTTATGTTTTTTTTGTTAGTCGTGCCCCACTTCTCATGGTGTTTATCGTGCGAAATCTTGTGTGACGGCGTTTCTGTGTCCCATGGTCGGTGATTTGTTCATTCAGTCATGCTCACTATGTATAGTGACGTGGCTGTACGATTTAGTAGACAGGCGACGAAATAATATATAGCGTGATAGCGCTACTCTGAGACAGAGACGTGTTTTTGCTGTAATATATTCAATAAAGTTTATTTGATTAAGTTTTGGTTATACTGTTTTAGGGTTACTTTTTAAAACCAAAACTCCTAATCCTAACAGCAGTTTTTCTCAAGGCGGAGACTGTTTTGGGTACTGTTGCTGTTAGTAAAAGTGAAATTATTGTTTCCGACAAGTTTCATAATCATTCAAACCATGTTCTTATCAGGAAGACGTCTCAAGAGTTTGCAGGTTAGGCCACGGTGGCAAACAGTGTCATTTTCCGCTTTTAGATAAAAAATATAATATCAGCCTTTTTCTTAATCTGAAAAAATTCCTCGATATTGTGTCAACAGAACAACTTGATTCACGGTTGATTTTCTGTCTCTAAACTGATCTGCTTCCTTGAGAGCAATGGATCCGTGATTGTTTCAACGCGGCAATAGATAAGTTCTTCAAAAATTTTGTAGGGGAATAGAGAGAGAGAGAGAGAGAGATCTGTTTATTTGCATCAAACCTTTTCAATAAATTACCGCTTAAAACACAAAAAAAAACAACGATTTTACATTTTAAAATTAAACAAACTGATAATAAGCCATATAGGTATATCAAATCAAAGAGCACTATTAAGATATGATGAAGGGGTGGGAAGGGACAAAAGTCATTTAATCACTACCCCCAGCTTATTTAAAAGTTTTATTACAAACAATTTAATAAATTAATTAAGTTTTTGGTATGTGAAATTGATTAGTAACTAAGAAAAAGATCAGCATAAGACATTTTACATCATAAATTAAAAATCACCTTACAAACATGATGAAAACAAAACAAACAACAAAAACAAAGGCCGCATACATGTAGATAAAATTAAACAACAGAAAATAACTCGGCATAAATTCGATTTGAAATAAAGGCAAATAGTGTAAAAAAAACAACAGCCCAACGATGGAAAAAAAACAACAATGAAACAGTCAATAAAAGGACAAAAAAAAACAAAAAAAAACAAAAGCTTATAAGATTTCTTACCATAAATTAAATTGAAAATAAAGGTAGTAGCATAAAGCAAACAACATAACAGATTTCAGAGTAGATACAAATAGCACAAATTCAACAGCACAATAATGAAAAGGAGCATATAAAAAAAAAAAAAAAAAAAGAAAAGTACAAAAAGGAAACAAAACAAAGACCAATAAGATTAAATCAAACAATAGAATAGGTCTCAACATAAAATTTATTGAAATAAGGCAGTTAGCATAAAACAAAAAACAATAGATTTCAGCAGGCAATTAAGGATTAAAGAGGTGCACAAAGATCAATACAAAACATAATATTTCTTTAAGTAAAACCTTAGAACGTTAAATTAATTTTACAGTATATCTGCATTATTTACATATATATTACTTACATATACTGCATATATTACTTGACTATTGCTTTTAAAAATAAAAATCAAAAAAATCTAACTGTTAGTTGTTAATTATGTGTTTTTGACCGTACATACTTGTTGATTCTGTTGTTTTTTCTGTGTAATTTTTTTGTTCTGTTTTTTTTTGTTTTTTAATTTTTGTTTTGCATACTCATTGTTAATTTTTTATATTTTTTTTATCTGCAAATTCTTGTTCATCTGAACTTAATAATCTTTCAGTGAAATCTTAAATCGTTTCTAGTAATAACTCTTTTCTTTTTAACTTTTTTATGGGGTGGCAGCTGACTTAGATGACCTGATGGTCTTTCGCTGTCTCCTCGTCAAGTGACTGGATGCTTAATTACTAAGCTATTTCTTAAAAAAGTGCTCTACAAAGGATCTTGTCATTCATATAAATTCATTTGTATTTCATTTTTAATTTTTGAGTGACGTACCAGTATTACTTGATAAATAATAAACTGAACTGAACTGAACTGAACTGAACTGCATGTAGTTCATTTTGTATTAATACTAAGAATTTATAATTTATATGGGTAAAATTTGGATGTTGATTAAGTTTCATAGGTATCTAGAAGGTATTTGTACAATAATCTATTAAATGGTTTAATTCTTTGTTCGGTTCTTATATTAATTGGCAGCTTGTGATACATTTTCATACAATTTACTATAAGACTATTAGAAGATTTACAAGCCAAAAAATGTAAAATAAAGATGTTGTTATTACTTGATTCCGTGTGTTATAAGCATGAATTTCATCTATTAAAGGGATTTTATCTTTAAACTCTTTGTCATTGTATAATCGAAACATGAATTTCATTGCAGAATATTGGTACAATTCATTAATGTATAATAATAAAGAAAATGCATACAATTTATTTAATCTTGTTCTATATGGTTGCATACTAATGTATCGTATAGCCCTATTATGCATTTTATTAAGGTTTTTTAGTACTGATTGATTTGCATTTCCCCACAGAACTATGCCATATTGCAATCTGCTTTTTATAAGTGCATGGTACACGAGCTTTAGATTATTAAAGGAAAGGTATTTTTTTAAATGATATAGCATTTCCACAGATTAAGATATATAGGTAGTTAATTTATCTATATGTAGTTTCCATTTTAGATTTTTATCAATTACAATTCCCAGGTACTTAACTTCGTCTTTTTGGCAAATTTGACTGTTATTTATATGAATGTTTATCATGTTATTTTCAGTTTTCTTTTCTCCAAAACATTATAGTGCTTGATTTTTGGGTGTTTAAAGTAAGCTTGTTTTTAAGCAACCAATTTTCAATTTTTTTAAGTTCTTCATTGACCACTTTTTCTACTGAAGATGAGTTATTACCAGAGGCAAAAAGTGCTGTATCATCAGCAAAAAGAAGGGTTTTTAAGCTTGAAACATTTGGAAGATCATTTATGTATAGGAGAAATAAAATAGGGCCAAGGACACTACCTTGTGGGACACTATAATTTTTAAATTTTTATCTGATTTAGTTGAATTTATACATGTAAATTGATATCTGTTTGCTAGATATGAAGAAATTAAATCAAAAGGTAGCCCCCTAATACCCATTGCAATTAATTTTTGTTTTAAAACAGTGTGGTCTACTGTATAAAAAGCTTTTTTCAAATCAAGAAAAATTCCACAAGTAATTTTATTGTTTGCCTGCTGATAACGCAAGTAATTTTCTAGTTCAATAAGTGCATCATTAGTGCTTTTGTTTTCCTGAAAACCATACTAATTTTCTGATATGATTTTGTACTTATTAATAAAATCAGTTAAATTATATTTAAGAATTTTTTCAAAAATTTTTGAAAAGTGGGGTAAGATGGAAATTGGCCTATAATTTGAAGCAATGTCTCTATCACCCCCTTTATAAATTGGTAATACTTTGGCAATTTTTAATGCACTTGGGAAAACACCTTTATTAATACAATTGTTGATTAAATAACATAATGTAGGTGCTATTACGTTTTTACTTAATTTAAGAATTTTAACAGGTATATTATATGTATCATCACATTTACTGTTGTCTAATAAATTAATTTCTCTTATGATATCTTCATCAATTACTGGTTTAATAAATAATGAAGAGCAAGTGGAAACAGTATTTAATGGTTTTGAAGAACTTATTTTTGGAAGAGAATTTGCCAATTTTGCTGCTATTGACGTAAAATAGTTGTTTAGACATGAAGATATGTCTTTAGGTGAAAATATGTCTTTATTAGACTCTGGACACTTAATGTTTGTAATTAAACTACCACTGGCAGGTTTTCGTATAATGTTTTTAATCATTTTCCATGTATTTTTGCTATTGTTTTTGTTAAGTTCCAATTGATACTGAAAATAATTTTGTTTTGATTGTTGTTTTACATGTGTTAGTATGTTATTATATTGTTTGTATTTTTTGTAATGGATATATGTATATGAATGCTTACAAGAAATTTGATAAAGTCTATTTTTCTCTTTTATACTTTTTTGAATACTTTTTGTCAGCCAAGGTTTAAAATAAAATTTGATTTTCTTTCTAGAAAGTTTTTGTTTTGGAGCATGAGTCTCGAGACGTTTTAGAAATATATTCAAAAATTCTGAAAATTTTGTTTCTGGGTCTGAAAAGTTATTACCTAGGTTGTTTTTGTCTAAGCCTTTCGTTAAAGAATCTAAAAATCAACTTCAGAAAAATTTGAAAAATCTCGTTTCAATATTTCACATGGTGATCTACTTGCTAGTGAAACCTTATTTTTGGGTATCATCACAAAAACTGGATTATGATCACTTATATCATAAGATATTGAGCCAGAAACAATATTACTTGCGGAATTATTACAGTATATGTGATCTAATAATGATGGAGTTTGCATGTTCATGTACCTTGTAGGACAATTTATAAGATTAATTACACCTAATGATTCAAGAGATTCTTTATATTGAATGATTGAGGGAGCATTACTTAATAAATTTATGTTAAAATCACCCAGTATAAAATAGTTTAATCCTTCTAAATTTATTTTTTCTATGACACATTCTAATTTAAGTTGGAAGTTAGATATCGATAAATGAGGATGAAAGTAAATCCCCCACACAACATAAGCATTATTATACTTATTAGATTTAATTTCAACCCAAATATCTTTAACTAAGTCTTCATTCAAGCATAAATCAGGACGAATTTTATAATTTAATGGTGTTTTTAAATATATGCCAATACCTCCACTGTTTGTTGGAGAATTTGATGAATGAAAATGATAATTTTTAATAGATGTAATATTATAGTTTATATTTTTAAATTTTGTTTCACTAATTACCATCACTTCTGGAGAGCAGGGTAACAACCCAAGTAGTTCATCAATTTTATTTATGTTTTTATTAAGACTCCTTACATTCATATGACGAAAAATATTATGTTTTGTATAACTTGTTTCACACAGTAATTTAGAAAATTCAGAGATACTCAAATTTGGTTTGCATACTGATTCATGTATGTTGAACATTTAAAAAGAAAAAAAACAACTAAACATGTTTATATCACATTAAGAAATTACTAATTAGTGACTTACAGAAGTTGATCAATATCAGATTTGCTGGTGATTTTGATTCTTTCACTAGTGGTGTTTTTTCTGATAAATATATCACCATTGTATGTCCAAAGAAATTGATATTTTGAGGTAATTTTTTTTTATACGCTAAAGAGAACAGCTTTTTTCTTCTTGGAGTTAAATTTTTGTTGATGAATAGGTTTTTCATTCCATCAATGCCATAGTCTCGTACTCCAATTAATTTTTTTCTTTTTTGAAATATTAAATTCCTTATGTCTCTGTTTGTAAATCTGGAGGATTATTTGACGAAGATTTTGGAAGACGATTGGAGGTTGAAATGTCATTTTCTATTAGATCGATGTTTAATTTTTTTGCCATGGTTTTGATGATATGGTTAGTATTTTCATTTGAATTAAGGGGTATACCGTGAAATTCTAAATTTTCTCTTCTGTTATACTGGTCCAAATCATCTCTCATTTTTTCCTCTTCAATTAATTGATCTTTGAGACAATGTTTTTCTTTCATTAAATCATCAGTTTTTTTTTGTAGGTCAAGTTTCATTAACCCTTAGATGCAGGAATGGGTCTGGGAGGCCCGGGAAGGATTTTTTTTTTAATTTATGTCGATCCTATTTAACATATGGCTGAGGTGTTCCAGGTATTCTTCTGCAACTTATGCCAGATTGCTTTCGTGGATTGATCCAGAAAAAAAACCTTCGAGGTGGGAGGGGCACCCGTTTCATTAGACTATGCTAAATTTTTGGGGTGCCACTTTCGCTTGGACTTCCAGTTTTTTTGCTTTGCCTCGATCGTTTTACGATATTAGGCAGATATTTTTCGGAGTATGTCTCTTTTGCTACTTGTTTCTATCATTTTTTTCACAGCCTAATTTTAACAAAAAATCTCTACTGCCTCTAGTGGCCATTTACTTAGATTAGCACGTGGTCTTTGCTTAGGTTGTGAACGTAGAAAAACGTTTGACTGAAGTCAGATCGTTAGTAATTTTTGCTTGTTAGTATTGCGGTTTGTTTCTAATGAAGATGGCCAAGCGTAAAGGTGATAAGCTAACGCTTGACGAAGTAGAGGATATGATTGAAGAGGGTGTTTTGAGCGTAGACGAAGAATCAGAATGTTCAGAGGATGAAGAT
The DNA here is from genome assembly GCA_963680785.1 of Diplosoma virens. NCBI lineage: Eukaryota > Metazoa > Chordata > Ascidiacea > Aplousobranchia > Didemnidae > Diplosoma > Diplosoma virens. The sequence continues at coordinate 30,940,565 of OY796897.1, read as the reverse complement.
TTTGAGCCAGTCTCTAGCAATTTGCCTTCATCGTCTGAGAGTTCAGAGGAATCAAGCGATGACAGTTCTGATGAAGACAATGAACCGCATACAGAAATCGCTAATCGGACTGGTCGCAATGGCACATATTGGAGATCGGATACCCCTCCTCCAAGTAGGACCCCAAGGCATAATATTATGCATGAACAGCCAGGCCCTAAACGGACTGTAATAGCAAATTCTCCATCCAATGCATTAGAACTGTTTTTATCAGAAGAGATTCTGGATGAGGTGTGTAAATGCACAAACTTGGAAGGAAGGAGAGTGGCGAGTAGTAGAAGTAAGCGGTGGAACAATGTATCTAAGGAAGAACTTCTAGCTTATTTTGGGTTTGTACTTCTTGCTGGCTCTGAAAAGCAGTGGGACGTATCAACACGCGAGTGTTTGGGAATGACTTCTCAAACCCTATGTACAAGGCAACCATGTCTGTAGAAAGATTCGAAGACATCCGTCGCTTTTTGAGGTTTGATGACAAAAGAACGAGAGAATTCCGCCTGCAGACAGACCACATGGCAGCATTTAGATATATTTGGAAACTTTTTATTTCAAACTGCAAAAAATGGTACAGTCCACAAGAATGTGTTACTATTGATGAGCAACTGGTGGCTTTCAAGGGACGATGTAGATTTCTTCAGTATATTCCAACCAAGTCAGGAAAATACGGCATAAAAATCTTCTGGTTATGTGATTCGATAACAAACTATGGCTTCAACGGAAGTGTTTATACTGGTAGACAACCAGGTGAGGAAGTGAAGAGAAACGTGGGTAGTAGTATTGTGCATGAACTGTGCTCCCCTTTGCAGCACAGTGGTCGCAACGTAACCGCAGACAACTTTTTCACAAGCGTGCAATTGGCTGAATCCCTGCTGAACAAAAACCTAACATTAGTTGGGACCCTTCGACAAAATAAACCGGATATACCCCCGATCATGAAAGCAAGTAAAAGTCGGGAACGGTACAGCACTGAGTTTGGCTTCAAGGGTAACACCACTATGGTAAGCTATGTACCAAAGAAAGGAAAGGCGGTTATAATGCTGAGTACTATGCATCATGACAAAGCTATTGATGAAGGCAGTTCAAAGAAAAAGCCAGAGGTAATACAATACTACAATGGTACCAAAGCAGGAGTGGACACCTTCGACCAAATGATTCGCACATATAGTTGCAAGCGGCAGACAAAAAGATGGCCAGTAGTGATGTTGTACAATTTGCTGGATGTTGCTGCGCTAAATGCTTTCCTCATCTTTTCAACAGAGAATTCGGAATTTGAAGTAGGAAAGACCCACAAGCGAAGATTGTTTCTGCGAAATCTCGCAAAGGAATTGGTAATTCCACAAATGAGAAGGCGACTGAGAGTGACTACAAACCTACGGTCAACTGTACTTGTGGCAATGGAACGATGCGGGGTCAGAGGAGAAGAAAATGTAGGGACTGTTTGCGAGACACCTGTAACCAAGCGAAAACGTTGCCACTATTGCCCTTCGAAAAAAGATCGTAAAAGTGCTATGGTATGCAAGAAATGTAACAAAAACGTGTGTAAGGAACATAGTCATGTCGTTTGTAACAATTGTCTGTAAAATGCTGAGTCATTTGTTAACTGTCTTGTTATTTTAGTACGTACATGTCTCCAGAGTGAGTTTTGGATTTGATTTTCTTTCTGATTTTGTACATAAAGTTATGCACTGAAACCAAAATAGATAAAACATACTTCTACAATACTGTACTTTGAGTGTGAATGCTCCAATATATACCAACAAACACAACCGCGAATGAAAACATACTCCTTTAGAACGGGTGGGCCTCGGAGGCCCGGTTTCTGCATTGGTGGGTGTTCATAGGTTCCTGCATCTAAGGGTTAATTTTGATACATTATTTTTTAAGCATTCAAATTCATCATTCAAAAACTTCTGACTTTTTATTACATCTTCAATTCTTTTTCTTGATCTTTTAGTTTTGAAAATACTTCATCAATTTTATTATTAAATTTTATTTCCTGTCTCTTCAGTGCTTCTTCGATTGTTTCTTGAATATGTGTCTTTATATTATTTTTTATTTCTTTCATCATGTTGGTAATTTCCCTGGTTGGAGCCATAACTTCACAATTTTTAAATAAAAATTTTATACTATATTATACCACAAAGAAAATTAAATTACCAATTACCAAAACCTTATTCAAATAGAATGTTTCATGGTCTTGGGTACTCGAAGGTTTCATAGTCTTGTGGATTGCATCTACAAACACTCTTTCCTAGATTTTTCAAAGTGTTTGTCCGTGCAAGCAGAAAGAAAAAAATTCAGCAAGATAAGACTTCAAAAAACCCTTGTAAACAAACAAAATCATCCATATAGTATATGTCAGTCCAGGTTATTTCAGAGCAGAGTTTTTCAAATAGTGGGTTATTTTAAAACTACTAACGAATTGCAATATTGCTTAAACAAGCAAAAGAATTAATGCCAGTCTATTTTCGAGCAAGAACAACAATTATCTAAACAAAAAACCTAGTTTTTTGGATATATAAACTTTTTAAAAGATTTGTTCCCCAATGAAAACAGTGCGAAAAATGAGTTAAGGTGAAAATTTTTACCTCAGTAAGTTAAAACCGTTACGCTATTTTTCTGAAAAATTTTGATTATTGAAATAAATATGTTGAAGCTAGATTTGATTGCTGTTGTGTAACATTTATATCTGAAACAGCAGTAAGCGTCTTTGCTTTACAATATTTTATTTTAGGGATCTGCCAATATTACTTGTCGTTCTTCATTGCAATGGTCTGGTAAACCTCCTGTTTGCACTAGAGTTTGTCCTAATTGTTATATGGGTGATCATTGCTCTTTGAGTAACAGCTGGAGAAAATTGATTTCAGGAATTATTAGCTTCGTTTATATTCGTTTTAAAGTATGTATGAATTATTTTGTTAATTTGAATGCTATTTTTTCTAGCTTAAATCTTCTTTTTCTTTGTTTGGGGAAAGTAAACCAGCAAGGTTGCCAAGTTCTCGTTGACATTTGAAAGAGCATGGGTTCTATTTGGATGGTGATAAATGGGGATAGATTTTATTACGTGCTGAGCTATTTGCTCCTTTGCGCCACAGTCACAGACCGCCGTAAAAGCTATACATCCTTAGAGCAAAAAATAGACCAACGCAGTTTGGAGACGTTTACGCCTAAATCATGCAGGTTTGGGAAAGCTGAATCTCGGTGGTGTTGAGCTAACATTTTTAATAAATGCATGGAGTCTCAAAGCGTTTTCTCGCCACTCCATGCTCCATCTATATTTTGCCCATCGTTCCACACTGATGCCTGACTAGGAGGTTGTTCAGCAGTTCCAATACAGCAGGCTCAAATTTGTGTCTTGATTTAGGTTACCGCAGCTGTCTACTAAGTGGAGACAGGAGCCTTTTATATAGGAGGTGTTCTGGATCCTCAGCGCGACAAGCTGGAGACAGTATGGATTTTTGGCGCAAAAGTTCAGTTGGTTGAATGTTTGCTAAGATAAAAAGGTTGTCCGTTGGTGTGGGCACAGACATCCTGTCACTATGCGCAAGCTATCGTTGACGGGCTTAAGTACGGCACTGCAACACCAAACAGGCGCACAGTACTCAGCAGTGGAATGGACCAAGACAAGGGTGGCTGTGCAGTGTACTGTGGCTTCTACACCCCAGCTTGATCCAGCCAATCGCCTTAAAAGCCCAATGCGAGATGTTAACTTCTTGCGCAATGACTCTGAGTGTCGGTTAAACGTGAGTTTCCTATCCAGTTTTATGCCAAGATAAGTAGGTTCTGCACAAAACCATTGAGCCTGTCCTTTAACAAAGATGTTAGCTTACGTCGTGCCTCCTCTTTGTGAAGATGGAAGAATGCCGACAAATTCTTTGTTATAGTGAGCTTGAGTTTCCATCTTTAAAGGTAAGAGGATGGGGCTGCCATCTCCTGAGTAAGAATCCCATCTAATGCCTACCAGCTACTTGCATAGTGCAAGATGGCCAAGTCATCAGCATAAGCCAATTTTCTGCCGACTGTCAATGGCAGGCCATTTGTATAGATATTAAATATTGAATAACAATGAGGTTAAAGCAAAAGAGACTAGCTTTAATGACCAAGTACAATAAAACTAAACTCTGATATATCTTGATAAGTCTTTGAGAAATGGAAACCTAATTTCATTGCTTTAAAAAATAACAATACACTCGTATTTAACTTTTTAGAGGACCTTAAGTTTTTGATTTGTGAAATAAAATAATTATTGTTAAGCTTATACCGCTACAATTATATTCGGCGGCAACGAGTAAAAATTAGATAAATATTTATAGTTTCAGTTTTACTTTTGGTTTAATGTCAGAAATCGCAGATATTTTTTCAGAAAACAAACAAATACGTAAAAATAATTATTTTTTAAATAAAAAAAATTATTTGTTGGACGCTTGTTTGTTTTTACTTTCAAACATCGTTCAAGTTTTATTTTATATCAGTTACAATGTTTTAAAAAACAACCCATTTTTGTAAAGCTATGCAATAACTCTAATAAAATTGCTACTTTTATGAAAAATTTTTCATTAATTTTTTTGTTTTAGGCAAATTATGCTGGACATAACATCCATTGCAAAAGTTATTTAGGAAGAAAGTTTTTTTTGAAATTTTCCTTTCGAGCTAAATGCGTTGATCAAGAGACTGGCTCAAAAGCCGAATGTCAGCACTTTAGTTCGCCCCGTGGCAGCATAGAAAACACGTTGGCTGTTCTAATCAAAAAACAAATTATAATTAAAGTTTATCCAAAGCCTTGTGATCCGTCTGCTATTGAAAAATACGACTGCTAGATGTTTTGATTTGTTTTAAAATACTGAATTTTAAATCTTTTTGAAATTGTTTACCAAGTTCGATAACAAAAAATATTACAATAGTTTACGAGAACGGCAGATAGTGACACTGTTTTGACGTTTTGAGTTTTGTCGGTGCAGTGGTAAGCAGATTTTGTCTGGGGCTGTTTAAGTAGCCTAAACCAGAGGTGGGCAAACTTTTTAGCTCGTGGCCGTATTCACAAGTTGATTTTGATCCGGGCCGCCCCAGAGTAATCTCTAAAAAAATAGTATCTCAATCAATGTCCAAAATCTCCTTTATCGTCCCAAAAACGTGGTGATTCCAAATTGTGACATTTAAAGCTATTTGCTTGAGGCTTTTGCGGACCGCACTATAAGTCGTGGAGAGCGATAGTTTGCCCACCCCTGGCCTAAACTAAAATCAATTATTTTTTTACTTTAAACTGCTTGCAGGCCAAGGCTATATTGTACTCTAAGGTTAACAAATCATACAGCGCTGAGAAATTCGAAATATTAAAACAGTTTTACTCTCTGCTGTAAATTGACGTTTTAAGCCAATTTATGTTTAATTGCAAAAAAATTTTAATAGTTTCGGCTTTTTTGTTAATCAAACTACTTGATAAAAGTAAAGTTTTTGAATATTTTCTCAAATCATTTATTGATTTTTAGTAAATTTGCTTGTGTTTTGTAACCAAGAAGTTTAAATAGACTTGTTTTATTGTTTTTGTTCAAGTTTATGATGTGATATTACTGACAAACCAACCTTATACGTTTTACATGTATATAAATATAACTCAGAGAGTTTTATTTCTATCAAAAAAAATTCAGAGAGTTTTATTTCTATCAATAAATAATTGCTGAAAACCGATTTAAACTTAGATTTTAAACTTGCAATGTCATGAAACAACATTATTTTGTATAGCTTTGCAGGATTATTTAGTTATGCAGCTTTTGCAGTGGAGTCATAATAACTATGAAAGAACATAGAATCAGTGAGATCTCAAATTGACTGGTTATTTGACGTTGTTTTGGTGTGCTTTAACTTAGATATAATATGCAATGCAGAGAAAGAGCGAGGACAAATAGCTTTGTAAATTCGAGTTTTTGTGGACTCGCATTTGAACTGCAATGGACTTAAACTCAAAAAGACGCAATGTTTAGTGGACCTGGACCTAGAAGTTATTGGACGTAATTGATAAATTTTATTATGTACAAAATTTTTTAAATTTATACCTTTAAAATTGTACCATCACTTTTCTGTTGACATTCTATTAATAGCTAAAAGTATTGATAGTTTTAAAAAATACTAATCAAAACAATAAATTTGCAAATGCATATTTCTATGAGTAAAAATTGGACTGACTTGATAAATCGTTCATATCCAAAAAAAATCTGATCTATTTTAAATAGCGAAAAGCAAACTTGTAAGCTTCTGATAAGATAGCAACAGAAAGAATTTTTAGTGCAGAATATCAATAAAATAATAACACTAATAGATTAAGAAACCTTATCAGTTGAAATTCCGTATGTGGGGAAACAATCTCTCATATTCGCAAAAGACATTTCGAATCTTATTTGGAAATCTTCTGCCGTGCATTTAACACCTATATATAAAACTAGCAAAGTCGGAAACTATTTCAATTTAAAATCTAACACACCTGTGCTTTGGTTGTCAAATGTTGTTTATCGCTTTTCGTCCCCGTGCGATGCGGGTCTGACTTACATCGGTAAGTCAACTGTTATTTGTTAACAAAGAGCAAAGAAACACTTAAATTTAGGTTCTTCGGTCAAAAGCAAAATAAAAAAACATATCAGTGAATGCAATTTGTGTAATGAAAAAGATACGGATAGTCTAATACATCGTTTTATTGTCATAAAAAAATGTTCATCTGATTACGACTGTAAAATTTATGAAGCTTTATAATTAAAAAACATCAACCAAAATTAAATAAACAATTGTATGAAAACGGCTCGTCTTTCTTGCTACAACTATTCTAATTTAGTCATGTGATTCGTATTATTTTTTTCTTTTTTCCTCTCTGAATTCTGACGTAGTTTGTGTGATTGTTGTTGTTAGAATTTTCTTGTATTTTGTTTTTGTTGTGTACGTCGTTCGTATTTGTTTGTTCCTTTTCGTTTGCTTATTTATTTAAATTTATTTGGCAACACTAAAAGATTATTATAAATTCAAACGCGCTCTTTGTTTTGGTTCTTTTTCACCGTTTAGAATACCTGAAATTACAGTCGTTATTTGCCGGTACGAAAATTTATTGAAAACCATTGCAAACCGTTACAAGGCATTGTACACGTGCATGTTGTTCAACCGAAGAACTGAAGCAGCGACGTATTTTTGAATTCTACGGCAAAGCCACGACTCTTCAACGGAACGTTGGAAGAGTCCCAACAATTAGTAATAACAGTGACAGCATAAACTTGAGAGAATTATTGTCTATATTGTAATTGATTAATTGTATTTATAGTTTATAGTTAATTGTTAAATTGTGCTAAATATTTTAGATGCTTCAATAAGGACTGATGAATGATGATAGTCGAAAACGTTCAACTTTTTTAATGAACTTTGCAAACTAATGAAATATTGGATTTTGCTTGCGATTATTTATAAAAAAAAAAGTAGTTGCGACTTGTGGACTTAACATAACTTTTATTATTTAATTTTATTTTCTCATTTAATTGAATTATGAAGATTAGATATTAATCTATTAGTACAAAGACTCATTCGATTTCGACCAATATCACATTGGTACTTCGCTGTTTACGACCGCATTGCGCTAATTTTCAACAGCCAGGACAATTACTGGTGAAAATTGACTTGGTAAAGTGCAAACAATAATCAAGCTAGCAAATTTGAGGAAAAAAAATTTTTTTTTTCTAGTCATTATTTTATAGTTAGTCTCTTTCGATGTTTTTCAGAAACTCCCCGTATTATCATTTTAGTCTAATAGGTTCTATTTTCAAGAATCTTTTCAAATAACATCCAAATATTTTAGCACAAATTTGTTAATATTTTGATGTAGGCTACATAGGCGACGTCATTCAGTTACTTCGCTGGCGTCCGAAATTTTTCTAATTAATCTGGCTTTTGATCTTCAAAGTTAGAATTCCAAATTTTCCAAAAGAGTTGCAAAGGAGTTCTCTTAGTGCTTTTATATTCTTGTCAATTTCTTTGGCATTTTATTACTTTTGGTTATATATTATTCAGATTTTCTATTTAATTTTAGCTCTTGACTTTGATGTTAGGATTCCAATTTACAAAAGACTTCTCTCGGTGTTTTAAGCTTTTTTGAATTTTGACATTCTGTTAAAATCAAATTGTCACTTCTGTCATTTTGCCTTTTTGAATTTTCAACATTTGCAAAAATCAAACCGTCACTGACGAGACTTCAATAGTCGAAACAGCTGTCTGGCGGAGGATTTTGCTCTCCAATAGTATCTTCTGTTCTTAATTAAGCTATGTGCATTAAGGTAAGCTATACCTTTAATTTTTTTTTTTTTCTATTGTTTTATGACAAAATTACCTTTTCTTTTTACAAATTGAGGCCCCCAAACTATGCTTTCAATCTTCTAATATTTGTGTCTAGATAAAAAAAAATAAAAAAAAATAATGATTTTTTTTCCTCAAATTAGCTAGCTTGATTATTGTTTGCACTTTACCAAGTCAATTTTCACCAGTAATTGTCCTGGCTGTTGAAAATTAGCGCAATGCGGTCGTAAACAGCGAAGTACCAATGTGATATTGGTCGAAATCGAATGAGTCTTTGTACTAATAGATTAATATCTAATCTTCATAATTCAATTAAATGAGAAAATAAAATTAAATAATAAAAGTTATGTTAAGTCCACAAGTCGCAACTACTTTTTTTATAAATAAATAATCGCAAGCAAAATCCAATATTTCATTAGTTTGCAAAGTTCATTAAAAAAGTTGAACGTTTTCGACTATCATCATTCATCAGTCCTTATTGAAGCATCTAAAATATTTAGCACAATTTAACAATTAACTATAAACTATAAATACAATTAATCAATTACAATATAGACAATAATTCTCTCAAGTTTATGCTGTCACTGTTATTACTAATTCAATTTAAAAGCAACAACAATCACACAAACTACGTCAGAATTCAGAGAGGAAAAAAGAAAAAAATAATACGAATCACATGACTAAATTAGAATAGTTGTAGCAAGAAAGACGAGCAGTTTTCATACAATTGTTTATTTAATTTTGGTTGATGTTTTTTAATTATAAAGCTTCATAAATTTTACAGTCGTAATCAGATGAACATTTTTTTATGACAATAAAACGATGTATTAGACTATCCGTATCTTTTTCATTACACAAATTGCATTCACTGATATGTTTTTTTATTTTGCTTTTGACCGAAGAACCTAAATTTAAGTGTTTCTTTGCTCTTTGTTAACAAATAACAGTTGACTTACCGATGTAAGTCAGACCCGCATCGCACGGGCACGAAAAGCGATAAACAACATTTGACAACCAAAGCACAGGTGTGTTAGATTTTAAATTGAAATAGTTTCCGACTTTGCTAGTTTTATATATAGGTGTTAAATGCACGGCAGAAGATTTCCAAATAAGATTCGAAATGTCTTTTGCGAATATGAGAGATTGTTTCCCCACATACGGAATTTCAACTGATAAGGTTTCTTTTTCTTTTTTATTTGCAGGTTGCGTCTGATTTAAATTGGATTCTTAGAAAATTAAATTCTTAGAATTCTTGAATTCTTAGAAAAACTATAAAAAATTAATATGAATTCAAATCAAGTAATGGTAAGCTTAAATATCAAATCCTTATTTACAAATGTTTCCTTACAAGAAGCAATCGACCTTATTCCAGATAAAATTTATGACAAGAACTTAAATGCTAATCAACTACCAATAAAAAAGAAAATATTTAAAAAATTATTTAATTTAGCAACTAAAGGAATATTTTTATACAAAGACAAATTATTTCAGCAAATTGAAGGTGTTTTTATGGGTTCACCACTAGGTCCTACTACAGCTAACTTTTTTCTGGTTGAAATGGAAACCCGCCTTTTACAACAGCAACTCAATTCCGCCCCAAAAATCTATTTTGATACGTAAATGACATTTTTGCAATATTTAACAACGAAGCAGAGTGCATAGAATTTTTAGATAGATTAAACTCATAACATAAAAACTTGCAATTTATGATAGAAAAGTCTAATAATACTATCATCCCCTTTTTAGATATGGAACTTAAAGTACCGGTTTAGTATGCGGCCTACGAAATTCTATCTCTGTTTTAGTATGTGGCCTATCTTGAAAAAGCAATACATAGCTATATATTAGTAGATATTGTATAGATATATGTTGCATAGTAAAACCATTAACAATAACAAGATCTCTCTATCTTCCCCTTGTGGAAAACGTGCATTGTGTGGTAATAGTAATAATCATATCAACATAGCATCTAGGAAGTTGGTTCAGTGGTTCACTCCGACGAGTGGCCTGCTTATCGCTAACTTCAGCATTTAGTTCCAACATGAAATTGTTAACCATCAGCACCATTACGTTGACCATGTTAATGGTGTTCATACTCAAAGAATTGAAAGATCTTGGCTGGAAAGCAAATTCAGTATTTTGAAAAGGCGCGGGGTTCCAATCCATCACTTCCAAGGGCACCTTGATGAATACTGCTGGCGATATTCAAAGAGAGCTGATGCCGACTTATATACATGCATTCTTGAGGATATCAAAGAAATTTTTAATGATTGAAAACTGAATTAAATTTGTTTAAATATGTTAAGATTTAAACATTTTAGCTTATTTTAGAATTATGTTTTTTCTTGACGCTCCACTTTACAAACTTTTTGTTTTATTATTTACTGTTGAGCACTTTGCTTGTACTAATTAACCACTCAAATATATTTATTTTAGAATGAAATAGTTCTTAAACTCGTGAGTGTACTGTATTTGTTAAACAATTTCAACACATTTTAGAATTTTAGCTTATTTTATACTTCTACTAATACTATAACTTAGGTAGGACACATTCAAGCCAGGTAGGCCACATATTAAACCAGAATAAAAAAGGTAGGCCACATACTAAATCGGCAAAAAACGTGAAATACAAAATAATAATTTACAATCATGGATTGAGAAAACTGACACATACAGGTGTTTTTTTGAATCGTAAAGCAGTTTGCCCGTTAAAGTGGAAATCAAACTTAATTAGTTGTATGCTGAGTCGTGCCAAAAATATTTGTTCCAATCGCCAACTCTTCCAAATTGAAATAGAAAAATCAAGATCAATATCTTTAATAATGGATACCTAAACTATTTTTTCGGTAAAGTTCTTTAACAAATTCTGAATCGTAGACAAACAAATTTAAATCAGAGGCAACCTGCAAATAAAAAAGAAAAAGAAACCTTATCAGTTGAAATTCCGTATGTGGGGAAACAATCTCTCATATTCGCAAAAGACATTTCGAATCTTATTTGGAAATCTTCTGCCGTGCATTAACACCTATATATAAAACTAGCAAAGTCGGAAACTATTTCAATTTAAAATCTAACACACCTGTGCTTTGGTTGTCAAATGTTGTTTATCGCTTGTCGTGCCCGTGCGATGCGGGTCTGACTTATATCGGTAAATCAACTGTTATTTGTTAACAAAGAGCAAAGAAACACTTTAATTTAGGTTCTTCGGTCAAAAGTAAAATAAAAAAAATATCAGTGAATGCAATTTGTGTAATAAAAAGGATACGGATAGTCTAATACAAAGGTCCGCAAATAGTGGGTTGCGACCCAAATTTGGGTCGCGAGACCTTCCATTCTGGGTCGCGAAAGAATTTAAACTATTTAAACCTACTTTAAATATAAGCTTCGCAAATGAACTAGATTATTCTAAACCTATAACTATTATTGCATATGGTTTTTTAGAGATCACCATGATTTTGGGAGAAAAATAACGAAATATGAGATCAAATCGAAGGGAGAACCTTTTTTTTAGAGATCATTATGATTTTGGAAGAAAAATACCGAAATGAAAAATCAAATCGATGTGAAGACCTTTACTTTTATTTTATTTTATTTTTTTGGGAAGAAATATACCGAAATTAGAGATCAAATCGAAGTGAAGACCTTTTTTAGAGAACACAAACTTTTGGAAATTCTTGACTCGGCCCCTAACTTTGAATATCCGTCACTGACAAGTAGCCTTAAAATTCCTAACTAATTGAAAATATTTTCCATTTAGTACTACCGCTCACGAAAAGTATGGGTTGCAAGAGTTTAAGTCAAGATTTTTTGGGTCGCGTCAAAAAGTATTTGCGGATCCCTGGTCTAATACATCGTTTCATTGTCGTAAAATGTTCATCTGATTACGATTGTAAAATTTATGAAGCTTTATAATTAAAAAACATCAACCAAAATTAAATAAACAATTGTATGAAAACGGCTCGTCTTTCTTGCTACAACTATTCTAATTTAGTCATGTGATTCGTATTATTTTTTTCTCTTTTTTCCTCTGAATTCTGACGTAGTTTGTGTGATTGTTGTTGCTTTTAAATTGAATTAGTAATAACAGTGACAGCATAAACTTGAGATAATTATTGTCTATATTGTAATTGATTGTATTTATAGTTTATAGTTAATTGCTAAATTGTGCTAATTGTGAATTGCTAAATTGTGCTAAATGCTAAATAATTGTCGGCAGCGTGGTCGAGTGGTTAAAGCGCCGGGCTCGTGATCAACACGGTCTCGGTTCAAAACCTACTCGCGCCATTCTGTTGTGTCCTTGGGAAAGACACTTTACGGCACTTTCCCCTGCTTGGTTGTCTTTCCCTGCTGGCAAGCAGTTCTAAATTTCAGTCATATCTCTATCAAATTACAAGCGGACAAATATAGAGATAAAATAAATAAAAATATTTTAGATGTTTTGGTAAGGACTGATGATGGTCGAAAACGTTTAGATTTTTTAATAAACTTTACAAACTAATAAAATATTGGATTTTGCTTGCGATTAATTATCAATGGATTTTAAACATTACCTTTCTTCCTAAATTGTATTTTTGTTTTAATTGTAAAACCTATACTAATAAAATATTAATAGAAAAAAATTTGTTTTTAGTTATCACAAAGATAAAGGTATTGCGAATAATATACATTGTACATCGTTGTCTGAAGTATAAGTAACCACCTTAATTTTAAATGAAAAAATAAATTTAAAAGTTACCATTTAAATCAGTTTGATAATGTTCCTGACACAAGCTTTCTTTGGGAATGCATAAGGACTAGTTGAACTACTTAACCCGAATACCTGCGCTGATGTAAAGCTGTGTCCACTTTTTATTTATTCCGGCTCAAGAAATAGTTTGCCGCGAGATTAAAGTTTTTTGATATACATGTGTTTAGTTCCGGCTAAGTTCGATTTCATTCTTTAGAAAACTTTTCTACGCAGGCAGACAGACAACACTGTCTCTAACTTTAAAAAATATATTTACAAGTTAACCAAAACTTGTTCAATTCATAAAAACTTGTCTCCCACCCTTCACCAACCTATAAACCCATTCCAGGGCCACAACATGATTTGTTTGATATAAAAAATAATTCTATCTCTCTACACCACAGTATTAATCTCCAAAAACGCTTGCGCAAAACGATTGGAACACTTTTCAATTAATCCAATTGAAACTTCGACTTGACAGTTAAAATTGAACTGGAACAACAGGAATTTCAACTGAAATGATATGAAAACAAATTATATAAGATCATGTCACGTGACGCCAGATTACGATATAACTTACATAAAAGTTAAAGATTAAAATAGAGTTCATACTCAAGTCATTTTTCGCGTTTACGTAGAACAGCCAATCAAAGAATAATGACGCAATCAGATTAAGTAATTAGAATTCTGATTAAAGACATTAGAACAACAGAGAAAGACCTAGGAGCTACAGGTCACGTGTTCTTAATCTGAAGGACACGTGCTGAATTATTACAATTGATAAAACGAACAACGAAAACAATGATAAAGCAGCTTGCAAATAAATTAAATAAATTAAATTAAGTGGGGGTTTTGCCAACTGCACAATAATTACTTGACATAAATATTACGTCACAATAAAAATTAAAATTAAACAAATTAACTATAAACAGAAAATTAACTAGAGATTTGTGAAGATAAGTTTATATTGCGAATGAAGTGTGACAGTTCCTAAAAAAGAAAATTCAGTTAGATTCGAAACCACCGAGTCAAAAGCTAGTAACCTGATAAGAACCGTGTTCCTGATGTTTTTTATTGTTTTATATTAAAAACTAAAATATTTATCAAATATTTTCGGCTTATGTTGTTGTAATTAAATGTTCTTAGAATTTTTAGCATGACAAAATTAGAATGTGCTATGTAAGCATGCATTAATGATAAAATATAACTTTAAATTTTTTTTTAAATAGAGCATGCAAAAAATTACCATAATAATTTAAAATTGTCAATATCTAAATAAGGTCCAAATTTGTAATAAATTGCAATAAGTGGTAGATCCATTGCAGGATACATAAACTAGGAAAATTATTCTTAAAAAATTATTCTTAGCAAAAAATCTCTGCTAAATATGACTCAACTCTATAGGCTTTCATTTATTACAATTTGTTCAGATCAATGGCGGACGATCACTTTTTTTTGAGATGCTCGCTTAAACTGAAACAATAATATTGTGGTACAGTAAATTAACTAAAACCAAAACCAAAACAACAATTAAATTTTATTGCATGGGCGATATTACAGTTATAACACGTTTGTTTTTCAATCAACATATTGGAATGTAAGTTTGACAAGTTAAGCTTATGTTGCTGATATCAAAGTAAATGTGACAAAAATTTTAAGGTCAAATATTAAATATTATTATAAGTAGAAATAAAAGTAGTAAAAATTTAGCACATTGAGCTCTTGACTTTCCAATGGTTTAAATACAATTAAATAACAAAGAAATAATAAGCAGGCAATCTATTTTTAAAATATTTAAAAGATTAATTTAATTTTAAATGTCAATTTTGAAAAGGTAGCCTAAATTTGAAGCTGGATAGCTTCGAACAATAAATTTTGATAACCGAGATGGTCTATTTGTACTAATTAACTTAAAACATAAAAACCTTTTTAAAACAATTTTTTCAAATTTTAGTTTGTAACAATTCAGTAAACATTTTTTTAAATATTTTTGCATTTTAAATAAAAGATCTTGGCTAAATATCACCCAACTCTATAAGCTTTTGTTTGTTAAAACTTCTTCATATAGTATAAATAAAAGAGAAACAGATGATCATGAAACGCAAAAAAAGCTTTGTTATTAAAAAACTTGACTAGTTTTATGACCTTGTATAAAACATAGTAGTAATAAACGTAACTATGGTAATTAGTATGTGATAAAATTGTAACATTATAGTAACAACGTCATAAAATTAGTATGTTTAAAAGTTACCAAGAATTTTATCAGCTGATTAAGCAGCTGATGAATGATAGCCTTTATTTTCATTATCTTATAATGTATTAACAAAACTTTTTGCGCTTGATTTGTTTATAGTATCCAAAGCAGGGGCATATACTCTGTACGTGCGAGATGTCGCTCGCACACCATGTAATTTTTCTCACTAAAGTGTAAAAATTAATTTCTTAAATTTAAATCAAGACAATAAAAGTTTTTCAGCCCGACGATTAAAATTACTTTACTCTTGAACGAGATAATTATTGTAGCTCCTCTGCTATAGTTGCGTAGGTCTACCTGCTTTTTGTAGTTTTGAGATGAAGAGACTGTTATGAAACTATGATTTCTTTATAAGTTTTACAAAAGTTTTACAAATGGCTTCTTCTTAAATTGCTTATATATGATTATCAGGATTGTCTATTTTGCGCTAATGTAGATGAGATGTGACAGAGCCGCAAACTGCCTCGTCCTTCCTCCAACTCCTCACAAACGCGCTTCACGACCAGCACCAGATTTATAATTTTATTTTACAAAACAAAACAATAATGGCGGCGCTAGTCCGAAACGGTTTTCTAAATAAATGTTACATTAATCAACTTCAACGGGGAAACACAATGCACACACTCACCAACGATGTTGGGCGGACAAGCAAAGAGAATCGACAATATGAACCAATTTGCTACCAAATGTAGCCAATGTCCAAGGGGACAAATAATTATTAACAGTTAAATTCAGATATAAAGTATACAATAAAATTGAATCTTTCATCGATCACAAAGCTTCTCTCCAAAATGAAGTGGCAAGCAACACTTGCCCAACACAACGTGACATTACTTGATGCCCAACAGCCGCGCGAGAACGCACTTAAAGGCGGCGCTGATTATTTAGAGCTAATACAGAAGTCGTTTCGAATCGAATCTTGCTAGCGGTGACCTACGTGACAAACATTACGCCGAAAGACGTAACAGTAGGATAAAAATTTTTCAACAATATTTCATAACAATGTTAGTTTTTTTACAAATTTACTTTAAAGCTAGCATTATTTCATGTTTTCATTGCATACTTTTATTTTTAACAAAAGATCCTAAAAATATTGGATACAGCAGCATAAATTGAAAGCATTGAATAGATGACTGATTGCTTTATAAAATATTAATACATCAACAACATTGCTTTTTTTGGTTAATATTTTTAGATATGTTGGCAGAACGGAACAGAACAGAACAGAACAGAATTTATTGCTTTGCCCGAAAATAAACACACAATCGACGTCAAAACAGAACTATATTCAGGCTAGGAAGCATCAAAAAACCCTAAGGTTTTCAAGTCATGATGCTTTTCACGTTTATTATCAATCAAGCACTAAAGAATAAAAGATTACAGATTGAATTTTAATTTTATGAATGGTTAATAACTAAAAGTGCATGCATGAATTAGAATGAGTAACTATAAATTGATTAATGTTTAAATAAATTTTAGTAATAGGTTTACATAAAATTCAAATAAGCATACAAGTACACAATAATACACAATTACTCATATCATTACACTAGCATACAAACAAGACTATTGTGGACATTATTTATAACTTGTAATTAGATATTTTTTAAATTGTTTAAAAAAAGCATATATGTGGCATGATGATTTAATTAAATCTGGTAATTCTTTCCAATATTTCACACCTCTATATTGTATTGTTCTTAGACCAACTGTCTTTTGCTTTCTTGTTAAGAAATAATTACTTTTAGAAGTATTCCTGGTGTTATAGCTATGAATTGAATTGTGCTTAGAAACATATTTTGAAAAGACATCTGGCAGCCGATCATAATTAAAACGAAACAAAAATTTACACATTTCAAAAGCACAGATGTTATATATTTTGAATACATTAGATAAAGCATATTGATCTGCTACGTGGGTTTGCCTTTTCCCTACCATATTTATGCGTTTTTGCATTCAATTATGAACAACTTCAACAGGTTTAGAAACAGTTTTTTAGAAGCTACCCCAGAAAATTATACCATAAAGTAATATTGGATACATAAGGGTGTAGTAAACTTTCTTAAGTATTTGCTTATCCACATATAATCTTAATTTATAAAACAGTCCAGATAATTTTGCTAGTTTAGAAGCAACAGCTGATCAGGGACGTGCCGTCAAGGGCAATGCCTCACCAGTGAAAATTAAATAAAGCAGAAATAAATTATTGAAGTCATAGTTTTTGCAAAATAGTCACAACATGTGATTAGTTAAAAAAAATTAGAAAAAATTATACGGAACTTATAGTAGTTTAATTAGTTTTGCTTTTTAACCCTAATTTTGGACAGTTTAATCATTGTGTTTTTAGCGCAGTAATCATTTTGTCAAGCGTTCTTGTCTACAAAATGGCTAATACGCTAGTGAGGCAGCTTCAAGACTGCCTCTTTTCAGAGAAAAAAAGAAACAAAAGTGAAACAATATAGCGCTTTTTTCTTTTTTGGTGAAAATATCTGTTAAAATGAGAGAGATTTGAGGCATGCCGCAATTCTGACTTCGTGGAGAAAAAAAGTTTTTCTTACTCCGACATTTGCTAAAACAAGATAAATCAATTTGTTTTCAGTAAGTCAAAATACCCACATTGTGCAAACGCAAAGCAATAATTTTATTTTAAGTTGTAGTAATAAAAGATAATTTTTTTTATTTAATTTAAGAAAACTTTAACATTAAACTTTTAATTTCATTTTGGTACATTTATAATTTATTTTTTAAACCTCAATTTTTGGCAGCATTTTTATATTTATGGCACACATTTTTAGCTAATCGTACCTTACCATTGAGGCGTTTTTGTGGTCAAAATCACTGATATAGGCGAGATGCGGCACTGACAATCTTCAGAAACTGGAAGTTCTATAAACTGAATGAAGCGTGCCTTTTTTCTTATTGGCAAAATCGGCGCGAATCTATGCTGAACAAATAGGATTGAGGCATGCCGCAAATCTGACGTCATAAAGAAAAAGATAATTCGCTTTATTCTCACCAAGTTGGAATAAGCGCATTGCAGAAGTTTCCGACTACAGTATACTGTAAGTTTAAAATTTAAGAATAATGGAGGAAAATTTAATATTGACCCTTAGAAACTTTTCAAAACTAAGCTTTCAATATAAAGTTAACATCTTAAAGAACGGTAGGCCTATTCCAGATGTAAAAAAATTGCTTCAGACAACTGGACGAAAAAAGTTAAATCGCTCCTTTCATAAGGAATGATACAAAAGAAAGGAATTGTTGTGTGGATATGCTTTAAGAAATCGTGTTTTCTGCTATCCCTGTCTCTTGTTCTCAACAAGTGACAATGTTTGGACTAAAACTGGATTTTGTGACATGAAGAATTTGCCAAGAAGTCTTAGCAAGCATGAAAAATCCAATATTCACATTCAAAGTCAAATTTATTTTAAAACGTTGGAACTTCAAGAATTCATTTGGCCTTAAATGAACAGCAGAGACTTAATATCAGTCTTCACAACTCCAAATTTAAAGAAAACCGAGAAATTTTAAAGGTTCTCATTAATGAACATGCTACTTAGCTAATCAAAAATTGGCCTTTTGTGGAAATGATGAGAATGTGACCTCGTTTAATAGCGGCAATTACGTCCAACTTATTTACGCTTTTGCTGAAAACGATGAAAGAATTTCTCGTCATTTGGAGTCTTCCAAAGTGTTTTCTGTTTTGTCTAATCGAATACAGAACGATATACTGTAATTGAAGTAGTGGCAGAGGTTATTCAAACCGATATTAGAAAAGATATAAATAAAGCCTTCTTTGTTGCTGTAGAAGTTGATGAAACGAAAGATGTTATGCAAAAGGCCCAGATTTCTGTTGTTTTTCGTTATATATGTGAGGGTTCATATACAGTCAAGGAAGCTTTTTTGGGGTTTGATGATGTGAGTGATGACAGACGAGCTTCTGCAATAGCTCAACATGTCTTGGGAATATTACAAAAGTTCAACTCTGTGGAAAAGCTGGTAGCGCATACTTATGACGGAGCATCTGTAATGTCATCTGAATTGAATGGGGTGCAAGCCAAGATAAAGGAAGATGTGCCCGTAGCAATGTTTTTGCATTGTTATGCCCACAAACTGAACTTGGTGCTCTTTCATTTAGCAAAAGGTATGTCTGAGTGTAAAGCATTTCTTAAAACGCTTGAGTGTTTAAGTGCATTTTTTAGTAAATCAACTAAACGCACTTACTTATTGGACAATGTTGTGAAGCGTCGTTTGCCAAGGACATCACTCACAAAATGGAGCTCAAATTCTAGATTGTTGCAAACGGTCAGCATGTACTAATCTGATCCACTTATGGTTTTCCGTGATATTGCTGATGTGAGGACAAGTGGGACCATGATTCGGTAATGAAGGAAGCTGGATTTGAGCGCTGGCTCTTCAAGACAAATACCTGTTATTAGCACTTATGACGAAATTTTTAATAAGACTGATGCGTTGTTGAGAGTGCTGCAAAACAAATTAATGGACATTGCATTTTGCTGCGCGTAATGCGCGACACGATTGATTATGTTGAGCGACAGAGACAAGAGTTTGACAGTTTCTATCACCAATTTGAGCAGAAATGTGCAACACTTCATCTTACTGACACCCCCATGCGTCAAATAAAAGACAAAAGAAAACACATTTCATAATATTTTGGATGATATTATTGTTCAACTAAAATCGAGGTTTGAAAATTTCAGTGAACTGTTCTTTCTGGGTTTAGTCAATTGTTCAAAATTTTTCGAAATGGCTCAAGAGTTTGATGATACCAAATTACAGAGCCTGTTAGAAAAGTATGCTAAATTTTTCGATTGTGTAAAACTAAAGGCAGATCTCATTGGACTCTACAGCTCACAAACGGTTACAAATAAATGTAAAACTCCAGCACAACTTTTCCATTTTTTTGTACCAGAACGATTTAATTTAGACAGTTCCGGAAGCGACAACGTTACTGAAGCTAGTGCACACAGTACCCGCTACAACATCATCGGTGGAAAGATTCTTTTTTGCACTGAAGAGGATTAAAACGTATAATAAAAATCAAACTAAAGGAAAGCGCCTTTTATCGTTGGCAATAATCGCAATTGAGAAGGAGCGACTACATAAGTTGCGACAAAATAAAAAAGATTTCTACAACAACGTCATAGATATTTTTGTCTAAAAGGATAGGCGAATGGATTTTGTTTTTAATTAAATGTGGAAGCATGCTGGTTTAGTAGGTAACTGTTATTTGTTGTTGATTAAAAATTATTTGTGCCTCACCTACCAAAAGCCTCACCGCACGTCGCTGCAGCTGACAAATGTGGTTTCCATTATAACTTTTTATTTATTATACCTAAGTACTTATGATTTTCTGTTTGGCACAACAGATGCTCTTCAAGTTTGATTTGAAATTTTTATCTTTTTTTAAGTTTTGGTCATATGATAATGTATTTGGATTTGGAAACATTGATAAATAATTTATTTACATCAAGCCATCGTTGTACGAGTACGAGTACTCGTATCTTATTGAGTTCAATATTAACATATTTTTTTGGATTGCATGGTTGTTGTTTTTGAAAAATGTAACAGAGTGTCATCTGTAAATAATCTTATATACAGTGTTGCCAACTGTAAATCTGGTTTAGATGCCAGATTTGGGAGAAAAAAACGATAAAAAATGCTAGATACTATTTTAACACTAGAAGCACCAAAAAATTTTGCTACCTACAGTAGAAGGATCAGAGCGGTTATGCAAATACGTGTTTATCCGTTGTTAATTGTGCTACAATATTTTGACAAACTTTAACAAAGTGGTGATGTCTACAAAGCCAGACACAGGGTATGTTATATGGCTCCAGACCCACCCTTGAATTTGACAATGGGGGAACAGTTTTGAGAATAATGGGGCAAAACTTTGTGAAGTATTAACCTTGTGATACACTTCAAAGAAAAACAGTCTGTACGCAATTGGATTTGGTACAGATTGATGTTTTTAGTAATGAAGGTACTTCTTTTGAGCAAAGATTTTTAAACTAGGGAGAACTCAGTATTTTTAAAACACATTGCACAGTCTTGCTTTCACAAAATTGCTTTCATTTTTTATCTTCACAAAAACAAAGAACAGAGGCAACAATATTACGAAAATGTTATGAAAACAAGAAATACGAAGTAGACGTATAAAGTCAGATACTTTTTTATTAGCAAAAGAAGCCTCAAAGTGTCTCGCTACCTATAAGAACGACTGCGGTTGATTTTACAAATATTCTGTGGCTGACAAATACAAAAAAACGGTTTATTGACACTCAATCAGCACAATTTTTGCATGTCATAATTGTTACTTTTGAGGATGTGTGTTTACCACAGCAGATTTTTTTGCAGTTCTCGCAGAAAGAGCTAGACCTGTTTCCACATGACACAAACTGGTACTCCTTCCTTTTTCGTGCTTGGTGTGGTTCAGCAGTATTTGCTGGCAATGCATTCCTGGACATTTGAGTTACTGCTGGGTAGTGAGTTGCAGATCCCACTCCATCTTTTGGTTTGCAAAGCTCTTTTATCAGCTCGAGCAGAAACTGCCTCCTTGACAACTTTACTTTCGTTGTACTGCAGTAAACGATGTAAGAATTTATGCAGGCACAGTTGAGAATGTTGTAAACACAGCCACCGGCCACCGTCTACTGGAGCTTTTGCAGGTGTGGTATCTAGCCATCTGATCCAGTGCGTCGACACCCACCTTGGATTTGTTGTAATGCTGTACCGTTTCTGGCAGTTTCTTTTTGTGGCCTTGATAGATATTTACGTTTGTGCATTGAATTCAGGCTGCATACAACTTTCTTTTTCTTAGCCTTGTATATTGTCAAGCTGCAACCGGATGGTGAAGAATAGATCTCAGAAGTATGTAGTGACTTGTCTTTTGTTACCAGATCAGTGTTTGGCACCTCTCGCAATTGTTTTCGTATAGTATCTAAAATCGTTGTTTTACGCTGCTTGAATTCTTCCGCTAGCTTTAGGCTGGTAAAATAGTTGTCGGTTGTGACATTGTAACCCTTTTTGAAATAAGACTGTAAAAGAGTCATGCACATATTACCCGGAAGATCGATAGATCTACCTCGACTAAGATCTTTTCCTAAATATGGTTTGCCGTTGCATAGATATTCTGACTGAGCATCCGCTAAAAGTCAGAACTTTTGGCTTGTTAGCCATATACTATATAAAGGGGCACATGGTTTTGCATGGCAAAAGTTGTTTATCAATAGCCAAGTCGAAGCTTGGTATGTGGCACTTCTTACAACTTTTTAATTACAATTTTCTATCAAAACAATTTTCTATGTTACAATTTTCTATCTTACAATTACAATTTTCTATCAAAACAATCCCACACCTCGGAAATCAAGCAAAATTTGTCAGTTTGTCTCCTTTGCCTCCGACTAAGAAAGTCATTGAATCTCAGATGTTTCATGATTTTCTGATACCTATTACAGCCCATGGTATTTTCAAAGATTGAATGTTTCCATTCCTTGCTCCAAAGTTGCTTTATTGACATATTGTTCCCAGCCAACACGCCTCGAGCGATTCGGAGACCTATAAAACTCTCCAACTCACCGAGGTGTAAATCAAAATCATCATCATCCTTCTTTCCATGGTTTTTAGTGTTCTTCTGAATGCACCTGAGCATATGTTCATCTATAAACAGATGAAAAGCACTCTACGGGATGCCTTGCACTACAGCTCTATGACAATACGACGTTGGACCAGGACATTCCGAAAACAAATTAGCTGCAGAAGCTCTTTCATACCTTGGCTATCAGCTATGCTTTCCACACAGTTCCGTTTCGTTCTTCAACTTCCCGACAGTATTTTGAGATAAAGAATTATCAGAAGGAGTAGCTCCAGAAGCAGCAGTTGAGTCATGCTCATCTTCACTGCTATCTGTATCACTGTCAGAACTTTCAACAATTTGGATCAAGAAAACTTTCAATGCAAGTGTTTGGAACAAGTGCATCAAACCTGCTTTTGGCAGCATTAACATATTAGCTACATATTTTATAAGAAGAGAAAGGTCAGTAAACAACTTTGTCTTATCATAGTGTTTGACTCAAAAAGTTTGTTCACTGATTGAACAAGTTTTAAAAGTGATTGAAAACATAAAATAAAAAGCTTATTCGGTGGGTCACAATACATTTCGTACACCAAAGTGGCGGTATAACATTTTTCTCTCGAGCTTACCAATTGAAAATATGTCTGCAATTCAATCCACTGATTCAAAATTCTGCTAATTGGTGATTCAATTGCCAACCACCTAGTTGCACAGGAATTTAGGATTTTCAATGGTTCTTCATTATTAATGCTTTGGTAAAGTTGACTGTAGGAAATTTGTTTTA
Organism: Diplosoma virens; assembly: GCA_963680785.1. Lineage (NCBI taxonomy): Eukaryota > Metazoa > Chordata > Ascidiacea > Aplousobranchia > Didemnidae > Diplosoma > Diplosoma virens. Next base: position 30,916,849 of record OY796897.1, on the reverse strand, counting down.
CTGAATTGTGTGAAAACAATTTATAGGTATCACTTACCAAAAATTCTAAGTTTCTTCCAGTAACTCTGCTTTATTGTTTCATTACTACCAAGTCCAGGTAAGATTATAAAATTACCTGCTCTGTTGATTCTCATCACATGCTTTTAACTCGCTTTTTCCACTTTAATTTGATTTCTTTATTTGGTTGCAACTGATGTGGCAATGCAGCTCTTTGCGTAATTGATTCATGTGTTACATGTCTGCTGAACCTAGTGTTCGTGTTGTTTCATCTAGTCAAGCAAACACCTCAGAAGATATCAACCATAACAGCCTACCTGACATGCTTTCTGATTCTCTACGAACTAACATAAAACCCTGTAATTACTATGATATTTTCAAACTTAATACTACCTTAAACGATTCTTCTCATTTTTTCATTCATCTAAATATTTCATCCCTCCAATCTCATTTTAATGAATTATACGATCTTTTTTTAGAACTTACTCTCCCTCCCAGCATAATCTTCATCTCGGAAACACGCATTAATAAAGAACCTCTGATTAATATTAACCTACCAGGCTATACTTTTCTTCATTCCCCTTCCCCGTTCGTAGTTGGTGAGTAGGTGCTTATTTTTCTAACCAAGTGACGTTCGCAATAAACAACCTCTTCCAGCTTCATGTTCAAGGGTGCGAAGACCTTTGGTTTAACATTACCTTTCCTAATTCAAAATTGCAATACTTTTTTGCAGTAATTTATCGTCATCCCCACAACAAACACACCCCCTTTTTTAATGCTCTTGATGAAACTCTTCAAATCCTAAATCGGAAAGAAAGCATAGTAATTATCATGGGTGATATTAACATTAACATGTTATCTGACCCAAAATCTCCTCATTTAAAACATTATAATCAAATATTTATTAGTAATGGATTTACGTCGTGTATAACTAACCCTACCAGAATAACAAAGCATTCTCAAACTTCCATTGACCACTTAATAAGCAACGTTAACGGGACCATAATTACACCAGGTGTTTTGCAATATTCTATCTCTGACCACCTTCCCATCTTTTGTATTGCCTCGTCAGCTAAGTACAAAAATCCTTTTAAAAACTCAACCCATTATTATCGTAATATTAAGAATTTAAATGGTGACGTCTATCGGGATAATTTATATGATACCTTAACCCTCATAGTACAAAAATTTTAAACCTCCTCCATATCTGCTTCTAATTTTGACCTTCATTTCAATAATTTGGTAATTGGCATTAACAAAGTAATTAAAAAACTCGCCCCTTTGCAAAAAGTCTCCAGAAAACTTTCTCGAATACGTCAAAAACCCTGGATGACCAAAGGATTACTAATTTCTATATAAACAAAAACTTTACCGTAATTTCTTTCTAGAAGGTACTGCTTTTGGAAAACACATCTATAAAGCGTACGCTAATAAATTAACACGAGTAAAGAATTTATCAACAAAAAATGTTTTATACCGAGTTTATCTCAAAATATAAATCTAATCACAAGAAAATGTGGGAGATTATTAACTCTGCTATTTCTACTAAAAGTGTTATTTCCCCTCTCACTAAAATGAATATAGAAAATTCAGTCATTGAAGACTCGTCAAAAATTACTGATTGCTTTAATCAATTTTTTGTTGAAATTGGTCACTCTATTGCTAACAATGTCAATAAAACCCTACATACAGACTACACTACTAACTTAAGAAACCCTGTTTTACATTCTTTAGTTCTAGATCCCCCCACTGCAATTAAAATTTTTCATCTAATTAATTCGATCAATCCAAACAAAGCTAGTGGAGCTGAAAACATCAACCCCTTCTTCTTACGTATAGGAGCAGTGTTTCCTATATTATCAAATATATTTTCAATGGTCATTTGATCTTGGTATTTTTCCCCAAGCTTTCAAAACTGCCAAAGTAATCCCTATATTTAAATCCAGTAGTAGGGGAAATATTAGGCAATCATCGACCAATAGCTTTACTTTTTAACCTGTCAAAAATACTGGAAAAACTTATCAAAATTCGATTTGATAATATTTTTTTTTTAAATAAAGTTTTGTACGCAAATCAATATGGTTTTAGAAACAATCACAGCGTTAATCACGCTTTATTTGACGTTGTCACTAACTGTTACTTTGCGCTGCATTGCTCATAACACACAGCACTGTTGTTTATGGATCTTCGCAAGGCGTTTCATACAGTGTCACATAAAATCCTATTGCACAAGTTACACCATTACGGCATTCGTGGACCGGCATATGCTTGATCGTAAATTACCTTACCTCTAGAAACCAATTTGTAACTTTTAATAATACTTCATCCTCTACTAAACCCATCAATATTGGTGTTTCTCAAGACTCCATACTTGGTCCCTTACTTTTCCTAATATATATCAACGATTTACCAAATGCCATTAACAGTTCACCCCGTCTTTTTGCTGATGACACCTGCCTTATACTACGACAGTCATCTCTGTCATCCCTAGAGAAAGCTTGTTTAGACAAATTAATACAGCTTAAAGATTGGTGTGATGCTAACAAAATCCAAATCAATCCAAACAAATCATGCATACTAAACCTTCCTCCTAAACAAAATACCCCACCTTTAACCTTTCAAATTCCTGACGATAATTTCTTCATAGTTAATACATGTAGTATTTGCTGTAAATATTTTGGGATCCTAATTGATAACAAGCTAAATTTTAAATAACATATACTCGTACAACTCGTTGAATCTAAAATAGCCAAATCGGTAGGAATTTTAAACAAATTGCGACATATTTACCCTCCTCTGCTCTTCTTCTTATCTATTTCGCTTTAGTCCACCCTCATTTATTATACGGCCTTCCCATTTGTGAAGTACTTTCCCAACATACCTCCAAAAACTCCAACGTCTCCAAAATAAAGCTCTTTGCATAATCTCAAACTGTAACCCTAAAACATCAACAACACCACTTTTTTTACCAATACAAAATCTTAAAAATACAAGATTTGTACAATTTTGAAATTGCCAAAATTATGCACTAATATTCCAACAAACACCTTCCAATCTGCTTTACATCCTTCTTTACCCAAACCAGTTCAATTCATAATCGGTCTGCTAGATCTAATATTTGAAACAATTTATACTTACCACACTTCTTATCGTCTCGATGTCAACGATCAATTAAATTTCAAGGGGCAAAAATATGGAACTCCATCTCTCCTCATATTCGAAATCAATCGTTTAATACCTTCAAACTTAATATGAAAATTCAGCTCTTAAATTCCTATATATGAATCAAAACGATATAATCCGTCATGCCCTAACGCAATAATCTTTAAAATTGAATAATTTCGCTACAATTTCTGAGTAACTGCTTGACTAGAAGACCTTAATCGGTCACTTCGCAGCCTTCTGTCAAGATTGTTATTATTCTATTTTATTTTTTTTTATTCACTGTAGTTGTACATAACCTGTGTTTTACTATTTTGATATGTATTTTTTTCTCGTTTATTTTTATGTATTACCTGTATAGTGCGTAATAATCTCTGTCAAAATAAACTTCTGTCTGTCTGTCTATCTCTTGGCGAACTTGCAGCAGAAGCATGGGGCACTGCCAATTGTATAGAGTGGCACACACAATCTTAATTGACAATTGAAATAAGAGTAATCTTGTAATTAAAGTAAATAAGAGTAATAATAAGAGTAATCTTGGAATTTCTTTTTTCCAGTGCTTGTAAACACTATTATTTACTACAGTCATTACTCGGGCATTGTCAGTGCCAATAGCCAAAAGATTTTTTATGTCCAATTTTTTTCAACAACTTCATACTTTAGTGCATTTACAATGGCATCTGCATCACATTTTTCTAATGACACTAACTTCAGATAGGTATGAATAATTTTTTATGCAATTTGCTATAATAAATCACAGTAATACCTAAAAGTTTTTTTTACCGTGATATCAATTGATTCATTCAGTTATAAACAGAACTTTTCTTGTCCAATATCAGATATCAAATCCTCCAGGAAATATGGAGCAATTACATTTTTGACAATATTTCCACATTCTGTGGATCTTGAGATCATTTACTATTGCACTATCAGATATTGTATTTTTGCACAAATCTGCAAAACATACAATAAACTTTTGATAATTCTTTAGTATTTCACAGAGCCACTTGGAGAGAGGGAACTTTTAACCAATACTTTCTAAATTTTTGTGGATACACTTGTTTAGATTTACTCATTGTTTAAAATTGGTTTCACAAGTTCAATTTATAATTTAAAATTCCAGTTAAACTTAAATGGAAATAACTATAGCACAGTATTAGCACTTCAGCTGTTAAAAGCACTGACACAGTGACAGTCGTAAAACCCGAACGTCTACTGAAATTTTTAACCGCATGGTATTGAAATTAGCCACATCTAGCAACCTTGAGGCACAACGCGTGAACCAACACAAGAGAGACAAGCAAACACAACAAGAACGTAACAGAAATGCAACAAGCTTTCAATGAGACGCCAAATTAACAAAAATCAGAAAATAGATCCAGTAAAATAGCAAAATTTGGAAAATTTAATACATTGGCAAAACGATCTTGTAAAAATGCTAGAAAAATGCTAAATATTCCATTTCAATGCTATTTTTCCTACTAGATGCTAGAATCAAAATCGTAATGACAGATTGTGAAAAATAATGCTAAATTTAGAATTAAAAATGCTAAATTGGCAACACTGCTTATAAATTTTTAAGCATTGTCAGTATCATTTCCATATAGCAAAAAAAAGAAGTGGTCCTAGAACACTGTCTTGAGGTATGCCACACAATATTTTTTTATTTGAAAAAATAAGGTTATCTATCTGCACATATTCAACTCTATCATTTAGATACGATTTAATAAATTCAAAAGATTACCTCTTATACCATTATGTTCCAATTTTTTTTAGAAATATTGAGTGGTTTACTGTATCGAAAGCTTTTGTTAAGTCAATAAAAATGCCACAAATTATTTCACCATTATCAAGAACATTTTGGAATTGATCACATATATCAGCTAGAGCAAGAGTTGTAGACGTTCTTTCTCAAGAACCAAATTGCTAATCAGAAATAGCATTACATTTCTTTAGGAAATTATTGATTACTTTTTCAAATATTTTTTGATAGGCTGGACAAAATAGAAATTGGTCGATAATTATTTACTTCATCAGGTTTTCCTTCTTTATGAAGTGAAATTATTTTAGCTATTGTTAATTTGTCAGGAAATATAGCAAGTTGCATTGATTTATTAATAAGATTTGATAACATTGCACTAATAACAGATTTTAAAATAAATAATATTTTAAAAGACATGTCATCATGTCTCTGGATCAGTATTATCCAGAAAAATTGAGTTATTAATTCTATTGCAAAGATAGTCAGAACACGAATTTGCATAACTTGGAATTGAATTTGCTAAATTTGGACCCACATTAACAAAGTGATTGTATCACAGATACTTTTTTGACATGAAATTGATGTATTAAAATATCTAATATTGGATGGAATTTAGAGTTGGTATTTTTGTGGTTGATAATTTCATTAATTAATTTTCAAGTATTAGTTGAATCATTTTTGTTAAGATTGAATGAATGGCTGTAGTAATTTATTTTTGCCTTATATTGCAAACGAGTGAAAAGATTTCTGTATTTTCTCTATTTCAAACGAAGTCTCTTATTAGCAAAGTTTTGTTTACATAAAGTAATAACTATTTTATTTCTAGTTTTAATTGATTTTAGCAATGACTTAGCTATCCATGATTTTTTTACAACTTTGCTTCTATTCTAGATAATTTATATAGGGGCATATATCGATCTATCGAGTTATTTAAAACATAAAGTAACATCTTTACTTGTTCATTTATAAATTTAGAGAAGTCAATATTTTGTCTACAAGACTCTTCTACATCATTGCAAAAATCAACTTCATTAAAATTTTTTAAATTACGAATATATATTACCGATTTTTATTTACATTTTTTCATAAGTTTTGAATAAACTTTTACTATAAATAAAAAATAATCTGTAAAGTCAGATTCAATATTATAGCAATTTGAACAAGTTTTGGTGTTAAAATATTTAATAAAGAAGCATTAACGAATGTTCAGCGAGTAGCTTTTGTAACAATAATGTATGCATTATAACTTGAAATAAAATAATAATATTGTGATACATAGTTATTGGATTGACTCTTGAGTGAATCAATATTAATGTCACCAGCTACATGAAAAGATGAGTTGAAGTATTGTAAACATTGTGGAGTTACTTCAAAGTTGTTCATAAAAGTTGTGATGCAATTTTTGGGATGTCTGTAGATGACCCCAACCATAATATTTTTTAAATATTGACAAGTTTTGTTGAAAACAATAGAATTATTTTTTATTATTTCCATCGAAATATTCTCATTTTCTTCCTCTAAAAATTTCAAATCATCTTCTATTCTGTACTGCAAACTATCATTAATATAAATAACAACACTTCCAGCTGCTGAATTAAAAGAAGAGTGGCAAAAAGTGTAATGTGGTTACATTATAGAGTTTATATTTAACTTGGTATTTAACTTAGTCTCTGATATAGCTATTAAATGAGGCATAATAGGGAAAAGCAATAACATTTCTTTTAATCGATTAAAGTTTTTTGTTAAACTTTGAATGTTGAAGTGAACTATTCGTCGTTTAAAGGGTATCCACTCCAGGTCAAACACAAACAGGATTGGGGCCGAGGGTTTATCCTTTTACTACCCCAGACTGCTGCATTGTCTGAATCAGATGCTGGCAGTGGTTTTATTAAGCCAGCATTGAGTTTCGTCATCCAAAACCGTCAGACCTCGTGCTCCATGTGATGCCCGATGTATAGGGCACGCTGTTAGTACATGGTCTGCGGTTTGCTCAGAGGCACCACACTCGCAATTTGGTGAAGGAGAGAGACCCCATTTGTGCATGGACGAATGGAATCGCCTAACACCAGTTCGCAGGCAGTTGAGCTTAATCCAAGCTGCTCGGGGTAAGCCCATCCCAACAGGCCTGGCACCGGTCCCGGGAACAAAAGCACGGAGCCTGGAAGCATTTTCACAATACTCCGTTTTCCATTTGTGATTTATCCATTCAGAAGTGCGGATACCAATCTGGCAAGATTGTCCAAACGATTCCGCGCAGCTGGCACAAACGGGCGTCTTAGTTTCATTCGGCGAGTATCTAAGGACACACTTAAAAAACCATACAAGATATGATCGGGGTCCAGTGATACACGGTAAGCCAAAGAGAGTGTCGTTCCTAGTCGGCGAAGCTCAGCTGGCTGGATGCCTGAGAGTACAGATAGGTGGTCCGTTGGAGTGAGACGCAGGCATCCAGTAACTATGCGCACGGCGTCGTTCAAGACACTGTCGATGAGGTGAGCGTGAGCACTGCGACACCAGACTGGGGCACAGTACTTAGTTGTTGAATAGACTAGAGATAAGGTGGCTATGCATAGTGTTTTAGCACCAGCACCCTATCCCGAGCCCACGTGTCGCCCCAGCAGTGTGACGCGCGAGAATAGTTTTCTGCGCAATGCCACTAAATGATGACAAAACGTGAGCGATCTGTCCAGTTTTACCCCAAGAAAAGTAGGGGTTGGACAGAACGATAACAGTCTACCGTTGTTGTAGACCTTTTGCTCACGTTTGGCCTCTCGGTTATTTAGGTGAAAGGCTGCCGTCACCGTTTTAGTGTGACGGAGCTTCAACCTCCAAGTCTGGAGGTACGCCGAAAGTGTAGACATGTCTTGGCTTAAACTTTCCTCCAAGTCCTTACAATTTCCAGAAGAGTGCAACAATGCTAAATCATCAGCATAAGCAAACTTTCTGGAAATCATGGAAGGAAAATTGTACGTATAGATGTTAAATAGGAGGGGAGACAAGACCGATCCCTGAGGAACGCCGTTTTTAAGACAGCGTAGATAAGCCTCTCGAGGATCTTGTAGGGGACACAGAGCAGAGATATCGGTCGATAACTCTTTGAGTCCCCCATGGGCTTTGCTGGTTTGGGAATCGCGACCACAAGCGCTCTTCTGCAGGAATTTCAAGTCGGTGCAAACAGAAAGAAAGGAAGTCACGTAACCAGGATTTCAAAGCAGTTCCAGCATGGAGTATAAGCTCTGAGCAGATGGAATCAGGTCCCGGAGCTTTACTTGTTTTTAAATGTTGGAGGGCAGCAGCAAATTTTCTCTGTGAAAAATTGTCATAGATATTTACTGCGTCTGGTGTTGTGGCCCTCCAAAGGTGAGATACTTCTTGAAAGACAATCGAGATGACTTGCGGTCAGCAGCCTCGTATTTCCCATTTCTAACCAGCTGAATGCAATAGCATTGGCTGAGACGGGACAGTGACGAGGAGAGTGTTGTGATTTACCAGTAAGGTTGTTCAAAATACTGCATCCTTTTTGACTAGAGTGTGAGAAGTCAATGCTCCGAACTGCCTCGGACCATCGATCCCTCCGCTTTCTGTCAAGCTTGGCAAGTAGAGCTGTAGCAGCCAAACTTGAGTCGTCTCCCTAAAGAGACTGCAGAAAGGTTTTATAGAGGGATTCACACTCTGCATCCCAACACGGAATATAGTTATTTCGATACCCGCTTGGGATAGTATTTTTGGCTGCTTTCTTAATGGTGTTACAGAAGTCCTAGTAAGCCGCATCCACATCAAGTGAATCAGGCGGCAACAAAATCTTTGCGAAATTATTTGTCAAAGCAATGTAGTGACTCCATTCGGCCTTGCGAAAGTTCCATCGCTTAACAGGCATGCTTGGCACTGCCATAGCAAACCTTGGTGGTGTAATAAGCGAAGGTCAGTGTTGTGACCTGGGAAACTTTTCAAGAACAAGTCTATCCGGTAAACAACTGTTTGGACATACGCTAGCGAAAGCTAGATCTGGATTGGTGCCAGTGTTCCAGCGGCCAGAATAAAAACTGGCAGCGTCCTTGGCATTATGTGGACAAACGTGGCAAGGCCATATTTTCTGCTTAAAAAAGACCCAGCTAGTTGGTAGTTCGGAAGTACCAACTTTCCTGCATCAGTGCAGTGGGTCTCCTGCAGTAGGATGACGAGTGCCTCAGACTGCATAGCGAGGTGATGAAGAACGTTCATCTTGCTTTCAGTGAGGCCTTCGATGTTCAGCTAAAGAACAGTGGGTCTTCAGAATTTGTTGGCAATGTGCCCTGAAAAGGGCAATTTTATCCTGGCATTGGCCTGTTCCAAAAAGGACGTTTGCCGATTAGCAGACCCACACTGAACATCGAAATGGGTGGATACCCTTTCGTTTTGGTAGGTTCGGTTTCGGTCTGTTATCTTTAACACCAATAAACAGATTTACTCACGACCCAGGCAACGAGAAAGCACCTACCATCTGGGCCAATGAACTATTAATATGCCAGGTTGAGTTGAATTTATATCACAGGAAAAATGTCACGTATATCATTTTCTTCGATGTAACGTGAATCATTAATATAATAAGTTGGATCATTAATTCCTAGATCAGTAATTTTATTGTTTACATTAGCTTCCATTACAGCAAATCACCTTTTTTTAAATTAATATAGCACAAAATAAAATTATTTAAGAAAATTGAGATGTTTAAAATTTTAGGATTAACAACAATATGATGGACATTTCTAACTATTATTAAACTAAAAAATAACAGTACCAATTGATTTTGTTTAAAAATGAGGGCTATATAATATATTAATCTAAATGTTATCAGGTAGTAGTTAATTAGCTTAAGATTTGTGTAAATTTTATTAAAATCAATTGGAGTACAAAATAACTTGCCTAAGAAGGAGCAGTAGTTTAAACAAAGTAAATATAAAAAACACTCAATTTAATGTAGTTGATATAGATCTGGCTTGAAATCTTGATTACATTAATTTTGATGAAATTTCTTTTTTGATTGATACCAGCTAGGAAATAATTCCAATTTTGATACCAGCTAGGAATTGCAAATAATTGTTTTGTTTAAAATATCACAGATACTTTTTTGACATGAAATTGATGCATTAAAATATGTAATACTAAATTTTGTTTATCATTTTGATATGACAGTAAAAGGGTATTGTAATTATCAGATAAACCAGATTGTGATTTTTGTACAAATTCAAGCTCCTTTAAAAGATGGTTCTATTTACCATCAAGACTATTTCTGTAGTCTTGGTTTCCTTTGTCTATGGATGTAAGTTTTTTTCAATTTCTTTCAACTTGTTTACAATAGATGTAAACTCACGTTTATTAGCCATTTAAATTTTAAATTTTATGCAAAAAAATTTTATCTTACAACAAATCATTCAAATAGAATAAATCAGGGTCGTAACTTTGTCAGGTGGGGCCCAAGTGCAAACTTCTATTATGGGGCCCCCATTTTTTTCTGTACTTGAAATTAAAATGAGCTACTTTTCTCAACCCCGGAATCATTGATGACTCGACGTTATAGAAAGATTTTTTAATTGAAATAATGAGTCAAAACAGCATTAAGCTGAACAGGTAAAAAGGGCTAAAGTTAAGTTTACTGTACCTGCAAATGAAAGACTATAATTGGAATAAAATTTCACCAAGTTTGCACGGTTTAACATAATTTTTTGTAATTGAATTGTATTCAAATTGAAATAATGACATAGCAAGGATGTTGTGGGGCCAAGCTGTAACAACAATTTTTTGATTGTTTAATAAAAGTTTAATCAAATAAACGTTGCAAACCAAAATCGTTTTATAACGACAAAAAAAATTATGTGCACCTTTTGAGGCAAGATACTTTGTGAGTACTATTAACAATATTTCAGCAAAATGGAAATGTGTTATGCAACGGGTATAAATTGTTTATTTCAGCAAAATGAAGGTGTACTATGTAATGCGGGTAAATTGTTTAATTCAAAAAGAATTAACGTATAGTACACTTACATAACCACAAAAGGCACAAACTAATAAAGAACAATACGTTGAGGCAAATTAAGTAGACTATCGTAATTTACTTGCGGGTGATTGGAAACCTGAAATTTTTCCGTCTTGCTTTTGCACTAGCAAACTGCTGGATAATATTTCTAAAATCTAAATTTTTAGCTGTTTCATTTTTTATTGATAGCAGACCCAAACCGCTAACACTCTGTTGGGACATGAAGCTTTGAAGAAAGTTTTTGATCAACTTGAGTTTAAAAAAAGATCTCTCTGCCGTAGCAATTGTTACAGGTACTGTCATATATATCATGTATGCCGTACAAACGTCAGGATAAGTTCTGGCAAGTATTGCATTTTCAACAAACAAAAAAGAAGCCATTTCTTTAGTAGATTTTAAATGGGCCATTTTTTCTCCAAACAATGTTTTGGTGGAGAGCATTTGACTAGGAAACAACGGAGAAGTGTTAAAATTTTCTTGCTTCAACCTCAAGATCCAGATGAGAAGCATTTGATAGAAAACTTGGTTCCAAAACTTGATATGACGTCACCTACTGATTTTATTTTTTCAAAGCGATTAATTAGTTGGCAAGAAAGCATGTCAATTACCGGAAGAAACACAGTTACGCAAAATCGCTTCTTAGAATCGCTTAACGTTATTTCTTCGGATATTTCATCAAAGTAGGCTTTTAGTTTCTTTGCTCTTTTGTTTAAAAACTGTCTTGGCAAACCCCATGTAGAAGCAATGATGGAAGCTTCGTTTAGTACCGCGTCAAAACTACTTCTGGGTTGAGCAATGTCTTCAGTTGCAGTTTGCAGAAGTTTATGGGCAGAAACTAAATCATTTGTTTTACACTGCATAGCTTTCGAAGGAATGTTGACGATCTACAAAATCTTGCATTGCACAACCAGTATGCATACAAAGTCAAATTTTTTTATCTATTTCTATATTGCCATAGCTTCATCTCTTTCCTTCGGCTTCGTGCTGGTAAGTATTATGTGATTTAAGCATTTCATAACGTCACAAAATTTTTTCTTCATAGAATAGACAGAATCATATCGAATAGACCAGTGGTTTTCAAAAATTTTTTTGCTCGAGGCACACTTGACAACATAAATTTCAAACGTGGTACACTCGCACCTCAACCAAATTGCTTTTCAACGAACTAGGCTAAAACTCTATCCTTGCAACTGAACTTGCAAACAACAAAAAACGAGTACAAGAAATAAATAATTCAGTAACAAAACAATTTATTCAATTATGGCTTATACAGTATTAGTGCGATACATGTGGTTGTTTTTGAGCACAAATGGTTTTGTTGCGCGGTGGAATGGAGATCAAACAAACTCTTAGTTAATCTTCAACAGATTTTAGCTGAGATCTTGATTTGGTTTTGATCTGTGATAAAGACAAAAATGCGGATTTACAGAAGTAATTTGTGGAAAAGGGCAAAATAATCTGAAAAGTTTGTTGTGAGATCTCTATGTATTCCTGCCGTGCAATGAGCCAAAAATTGCTGATGTTTATTTGATTGTATTTTAGTTGCAACGTGCGGTCCATGCATATTTCTGCAAGTTGTTCTTGTGCTTTCAATTTTAATTTGCTAGCATTATTTAAAGCAGATTGATTGAACGGATTTCTTACCCAATCATACTTAAATTTGTTCAAATCTTAAAATTAAGATTCATTTTTTGCGGGACCATTTCTAAGTGACTATCAATACTCTTCTTCAAAATATCTCGCTTCACAACTCTCGTAGCAGCTTCCGTAAGAGCGAACATCTTAAACAAACCTTGTGGGAAGTTTGTTTGTCACAACTTTAACTTTAACAAAAAGCCGTAAAATTTATCGTAATTGTCAACAGTATTTCATTCTTGCCTTGCATGTTGGTGTTAAGTTCATTCAAGTGACCAAATATATCAGTCAAGTAAGTAAGTTTTACCCACCACATTTCACCACCGATCCAAGGGTTAATTTCCGACTTTTTGGCAGAAATAAATTTTACGATTTCTTCTCTGACTTTATAAACCCGATGGAAGACCTTACCACAACTCTACCAACAAACTTTTGTGTGCAAACGTAAGCAATTAAGTTCAGCACCCATCTCTTTGCACAGTATTTGAAACAACCTCGAGTTTAAAGGCCATGATTTGATGAAATTTACCATTTTCACAAATGTATCCAATACTTTTTAAAGATTGTCAGCTACTGTTTTTGCAACCGGCACTTTACGATGCAAAAAAAGATGAGTAGCTATCATACCGAAATTCCTTTCGCTGACCTTAGCCAAAAAAACCATATTATTTGCTGACCATGGAAGGAGTTCCATACGTACACACGCTTATAACAGTTACTCCATACCAACTCTTCAGAAAAAAAGTTGCGGTTGCATTTTAGATTTCTTCTCCAGTTATGTGAGCCGGTATTTCTTTGCAGAATAGGAAGTTTTCTTGTATGGTATTGTTTTCAATATATCGAATGGTCGCAAGCAGTTGGGCTTTCCTTTAAACATTCGTCGACTCATCTAATTGCAGCGCAAAAACTTTTCTTTTCATTAAGCTGTCTTTTAGCTGTGACAGTATGTCATCCGACATGCCATCAATTCGCCTGCTTATACTATATCTGACGGTGGAACTTTTTCGATTTCTTTTTTTGCATTTTCATTTATCATTATGTTTACGATTTTCCGACAATATGACAGAATTAAACCTTCGACGATTGTATTAGGTTGCTTAGTTTTAGCAATAATTTTCGCAACGACGTAGCTTGTTTCAGTTCAATGCAATTTAATTTTATTTGCAATCAAGGTATTACGTTTCGAAGTTCTTATTAACACAGTGATTGCAAAATAAGAAACAGCGGCTAAATGATATACGTTATCACACGCACAATGTCAATTGTACGTGGATGCCATACCTTCAAGCGCCTTATTTAAGATCGTCCTAATTAAAATTCGATTGCTTTGTGTTCTGTGCTATCAAACGCAAAAAAATTTCGTTATTTTGAGCTACTAATTCGTGCTTTCCTTCAAGATAGCTTTTTAATTTACTGAACACCATGGTCTGATTTGATAACATTTTGCCACACAGAAAACATAAAAGTCTTGAAAAGTCAGGATCTTCCGTCGAGATAAACCAAACTGCAGATAGTTCTCACTGTACTAATAACGTAACTCAAAACCCAAAAATTGAATAAAATTTAGATAACGGTTGGTAAAGTTTTTTGTTTAATTGACAACTGCTTGCATCGAGGTTTGAGCAATGTGTTAAAATTATTTACGTCAATATTTAACAGTAATAAAACGTTTTTATGCATCACTGACAACACTTTTATGATACTTTTGCTTCTGAAGAAGTACCTTTTTGCTCTACTGAAAATTAAAACTTTGATCATCGTTTCTTGTCAACTTAGTAACAACAGAGATATAGTAAATTTTATTAATATTTGGACAACTTAGATTGCAAGTAATTCATTTTTTAGATCTTTTAACAGAACTCAAAATAATTTTTTATCCAAAAAATCAAAAATTATTTCTAATAATGTATAGTAAAAAATTTTGATGATAAGTATTTGTGACAAGCTGTCCATGCACTTTCGTAAAATTGTCTAAAATTTGTTTAATACTAATAAAGAAGGAAATTAGTTTAACTAGTTTTTGAAATAAAATCAAATTAAAATTGCACGAAAAGTATTGTGACATTCCGACAATTAGACAGACTAATTTTTTAAGAGTTTTACTTTGATTTCAGTTTGATAAAACTTCTTTTTTTTAACTTTCTTCTGTTTAGACAAAAATGGTTCAAAGATTCGGAAGGCTTCGAGTTTGCATCATTTCATACATTACTACTGTATTTACCAACTTGATTCTCTTCACTATCGCCAATCTTATTCATAATTTGGCTCCTTTAATTATTTTTTACATTTGCATCGTTGCTGTTGCTGTTTTTATCTCATGTAAGATTTTGTCAAGCGTTTTAAACTTATGCTGTTCAAATGTGATGTTTAAAAACTTCTTTTTATAAACATCCATCAGCAAGTTTCTTTAAATACTCCTTTTCAGGGTTTTTTTAAAAACCGACTACCTTATATAAAAACATTTTTAAAAAATGACAAGAAGTGCTTATAAAAACAAAAGGTTTAATGCGATCAAATAATTAAACAACTAAAAAAATCTGAGTTTCAAAATATAAAAAGCTTAGGCTTTAATTTTAAAAAAAATCTGCTTTTTTTCTTGAAATCTAGAGCGTTAAAATTTAAACAATATCATATTTTTGCTGTTTGCCGTTTGTTGAGATTGACTTTCCTGTTTGCGATTGTTTCTGAAACTCTAATTCGAGTAAGGCTCGAACATGCTTCAAAAAACAAAACAATTAAGAACTTTAGAGTTTACTTACGTGTTAGCAGGTCGGGCTAATTGCTTGCCCTATGTATAACGACTTCGACACTTTCCTGCATGTCAGAAAGATAAATATATAGACGAAATAAAATTTTTATGGGTTAACTGCTTTTTTTGAGATTTTTTATCAACTTTAGTCATTTATTATAAGATGGGACAGAAAATCTTTTTGTCCTTTACTATTTATGGATTGTTAAACTCATTTAACTTGTATTTTTCTTCGATTGAAGATAATTTGTTTATCATGAAGTAGTTTTCAAAGATATTGTTTCATGAACAGTAATTGTTCAAAACATATTAAATATTTAGTTTAAAGTAATTACTCTGTCAGGTGGGCTGGAGGCACCAACATAGCTACGTTTGCTGTGATTGGTGAGATAACAATTGAACCAACCAGAGTAATCTGTATGACAAATGAAAACGTCGTTTTGTGGACAACGTCATGGTTGGTTGGATTTTTGCCACCGTACTTAAAGGTATTTCTTGTAATCATAGAAAACAGGAAGTTTTTTCTATGTAAATAGTCTTTTGTAAGCAAATTATTAGTTTTTTGGATTATGGGTCGGTGCTAAAGAACAAAAACAACATATTTCTGGACAAACAATTATAAAAGCAAAAAAAGAAAATGAAATATAAAACAACTCATGCGCTGTAAAATTACAAGCTGAAAATTGTGGGGAGACTAAGTAAGTCAAGATAAAAATTTATTTGCGACAAATTTGTAAAAAACATTTTTTTAATTTTTGAACCAACTTTTTTTTACTGCTTAGATTATCTTCCTAATCCAAGCTGGTTTGACGGATTGTTTGTGGAATTCTTGGTCTTCTCTACATGTGCGTTTGTCTTTTTAATAACAAAAGCCAAACAGTTGAACAGCTTCGAAGAAGTTCCAAAATTTTCTTAAATAGTTTGAGATCGACAACACCTTTTGTCGTCGTCGTTTGAAAGTCATTCCACTCCAGGTCAGACACAATCAGGTCTGGGACCGAGATTCATCCTTTTATACCTTACCCCAGGCTGCTGTACTGCCCGGATCAAATGCTGGCAGTGATGTTGTTAAGCCAGCATTGAGTTTTTTTATGCAAAACTGTCAGACTTCGTACTCCATGTAGTTCCAAATGTACAGGGCACGCTATTAGAACGTGGTCTGCGGTTTGTTTAGAGAAATTGCATTCGCCATTCGGTGAATAAACGAGACCCCATTTGTGCGTGAACGAATGAAATCGCAAAACACCAGTTCTCAAGCGGTTGAGCTTAACCCAAGCTGCTCGGGCTAAGCCCATCCCCGAAGGCAGGTGCTTTCTCGTAGCCTGGGCCGTGAGTAAGTCTATTCTTGCGTTAAACATCACAGACCGAAACCAAACCTACCGAAGCGGAAGGGTATCCACCCATTCCGATGTTCGGCGAGTGTCTGCTAATTTGCAAACGTCCTTTTCAGGATGGGGCAATGCCTGGAAAAAACTGTCCTTTTCATTGCACATTGCTGACAAGTTTCGAAGACCACTATTATATATCTAAACATCGAAGGCCTTATTGAAACCGAGATGAACTTTATTGTTCTTTATTGCCTTGCTCTGCAGTCTGAGGCACTTGTCATCCTTCTACAGGGACTCACTGCACTAATACAAAAAAATTGGTACTTCCAAGCTACCAACTAGCTGGTCCTTCTGTAAGCAGGAAGCATGGCCTTGCCACGTTTGTCCACGAGTGACTAAGGTATACTCTTTTGGACCAATCTCCACCAACATCGGAGATCGAGTGATTGTGTGTGGACGTTGATGGTTATAAAATAGTCAACGTCTTCAAACCACCATCAATCAATCAATCAATCAACATACTTTTATTTGCGGGAAAAAAAAAATAAAAACACATAACGAATTCAAACACTAAAATCAAATAAAAAGAATAAATAAATAAAAAAATAAAATAATAAATAAATTTTTTTTAGCCGCAGGGAGACTGCGATTTGACCTTTCGGTCTTCTAGTCAGCAGCCACCCTTGAGAGCAAAACTACAGGTACAACTACTTGTAAAATTTAACTGTTGCAGAGAAGAGGGTTTTTCGTTTTAAATAAGGTTTTTTTATTTTAAATATAAGGCTTCAATAAGTACTTTTTAAATTCATATTTGAAAACACGGTAAGAAGCATTTTGAATTAGAATGGGAATTTCGTTCCATATCTTAACTCCTTGATATTTTATACATCTTTGTAATCGTGAAGTTTTACAAAAGGGAATATGCAAAGTTTTTTTTGATTTTTCATTTGATCTAGTGTTTTTTTCCGAGATCTGGCTGGTTAAAATAAAATAATTAGACAAATTTTTGGGAAGCATTTTTTTAAAATTGGAATGAATAAATTTACCAACTTCTAGTTTATAAAGATCTTTAAGTTTTAGAATCTTAAGGCGTTTGTAATAAGGTGAGGAATTATCACAAAATTTAGCTGCACATATAAATTTAACGGCTTTATTTTGAAGAGTTATCAATTTTTGAAGATACGTCGGGAAGGTAGATCCCCAGATAATAAGGCCATATAATAAATGGGAATGTATCAGAGCGTAATAGATTTTTAATAGTGCTGTTTCTGGTAGATAGTGTCTAATTTTAGAGATAATTCCAACCGTTCTTGATATTTTATATGCTATATTTGAAATGTGGAAATCAAAATTTAAATTCATATCAATAGTTAAACCTAAGTATTTAATATTCATGCATTGTGGAATAGAAATATTATTTAAAAAAACATTAGTTTGTGGGAAAGGTTTGTTTAGTTTGGGAGGTATAATTAGGAAGTTGGATTTAGAGGGATTAACTATAAGTTTATTAGAATCAAACCAAATTGATAAATTTTGAAGTTCTTTATTCATAATTGTAGTAAGGGAAGCAAGGTTAGGGGCCGTAAAAATTAAGCATGTATCATCAGCAAAGAGTATTGGCGTACAGTTTACCGCTTGGGGCATATCATTAACATACAAGAGAAATAAAAGAGGGCCAAGAATCGAACCCTGAGGAACACCATAATTATTTTGTAACAGCTTAGATTTAGCACCCTTAATGGAAACGAATTGTTTGCGAGATAAAAACGATTTAATTAGTTGATTTGTTGAGCCGCGTATGCCATAATGATCAAGTTTGAGAAGGAGAATGTCATGGTTTACTGAATCAAAAGCTTTTGTAAGGTCAAGAAAAACTAAACCAGTGTATTGATTAGAATTTATATTGTCATAGGAATGTGTGATAACATCAACAAAAGCATGATTGGTTGAGACTTTATTTTGAAAACCATATTGAGAATTTATAATTACATTATGTTTATTTAAAAAATTATTTATACGTTTGTATAAAAGTCCGTCAAAGATTTTTGAGAAACAAGTAAGAATAGAAATAGGGCGATAATTTGTAGGTTTATCACGTTCTCCTTTTTTAAAAATTGGAACTATCCTTGCAATTGTACAATTTTTGGGAAAAGCGCCTTCTGTGAAACAAAACTCAATAAAAACTTGAAGATACGGAATAATAATTGAAGAAGCGATTCGAAGAAAAAAAGCTGGAATGTCGTCATGGCCAACTGCTTTATTATTTTTTAGAGAATAAATAGCGTTAAAGATTTCTGTGTGGTTGGGTATGTTCAGATAGATAGAAGAAGAAACTCGTTTGTTTAGATAGGTAGAAAAAGACTTAAAGGACGTATTTGAAAAATTATTTGCTGAATTTGAGCCAATTGAGCAAAAGAATTTATTAAATTCATCAGCTATATTTTGATAATCTGAGGTTGTGCCACGGTCAGTTACTAATGAGTCAGGAGTATCATTAATTGGTTTAGAGTTCGGAAGCGTAGAACGAATTACATTCCATACTTTACGAGCATCCTTCTGGCATTCATCAAATTTAGAAGTATAATATAATTTTTTAGACAAAGTTTTTAGTTTAGTTAATTTATTAGAGTAAACTTTATAAAACGATTTTTTTTTTCTTCACCACTTAAAAAATGAGATTTAAACATCCGTCTCTTTTTCTTAATTGAAGTTAGTAAGCCTTTGGTAATCCAGGGTTTTTGTAAGAGTTTTTTCATTCTTCTTGATATTGGCCTCAAAGGCGCATGGGCGTCAATAGAATGTGATATAATGTGGACAAAACTATTAAATAGTTCATTAAAATTTTCATTAGACAGGGTTGGTCGATGGCTAAAATAATTGTCTAAATCAGTTTGAAGGTCTTTACAAAACGATTCTGTACAAAACTTTGTTTTATCACGATAAAACAATTTCTCTATATTTTTTTTATTGTTAGTGGAATTTTTATTAATAACACAAAAAATTGGGTAGTGGTCAGTCAAGTCAGATTTAACTATAAAAGATTGCAATTCATGCTTTGAATCATTAGTTATAATATGATCGATTATGGTTGATGAATTATTAAATATTCTTGTTGGCTTAGTGATGAGGGGTATAGCACCATGACTTAAAATTGAATTAATATATAAGTTAGCACTATTCGTACGGTTATCTCTATTTAAATTAATATTGAAATCTCCTAGGATATAATAAACTTTTTTGTTTTGAGAGAGGTCTGATAAGGAATTTGTAAATTCATCAATAAATTCAATTATCTTAGTTTGGCCTGGATGACGATAAACTGCAACCACAGTAAGCTCAGTTTTGAAGTTGTTTTCAGAAATATCTAACCATAAACATTCAGATTTTGAAAAGTTATATTGAGTAATAGATTTCTTTACTTGAAACTTATTTAAAACGTAAATTCCCACACCGCCAGCGTTAGATGTAGAATCAGTATGAAAAAAAGTATAATTAGGAAGTGAAATGTTTAATAGGGGGTGTAGTTTAATTCGTGTTTCAGTTAAACATATTACAGTACATCAGGTAAAAAATTTAATTCAACTAAAAAATCATAAAGATTATCAAAATTTTTATGCAATGAGCGAATATTTATATGTAAAAGCACCAGGGAACGATTAGGATCAAAAGTAGGTCGTTTTGAGTTTAAATCAAAATAATCACATGCTTTTATATTGAAAAAGTTTTAAAAGTAGTCGTACGCTTTTTCAGGAGAATGACCACTTATTCGCAGGGTGGCTGCATTATTCGGTTCAAGGAATTCATTTAACTCCTTGTTATTTCCATCATCTAATTTATGAATTCTAGTTTTGGATGCCATTATAATAATAATAAAAAAAATTCAA
The DNA here is from genome assembly GCA_963680785.1 of Diplosoma virens. Taxonomy (NCBI): domain Eukaryota; kingdom Metazoa; phylum Chordata; class Ascidiacea; order Aplousobranchia; family Didemnidae; genus Diplosoma; species Diplosoma virens. Next base: position 30,896,319 of record OY796897.1, on the reverse strand, counting down.
CTCAGTATATACATGTAGCAAGCAATTATGCTACTTAGAAACTGTTTAATTTAGAAGAAAAAAGTAAATGTAGAAACAAGTACCTCAAAATTGTAATTATTCAGCATTATTAGTAGAACAATCTTCATTTAAGGAATCACAATTAAATAATAATGGCTTGTAGTTAAGTGTTTTAAAGTTGATGTCAACGTCGTAATTAAACAGGTCGTCCGGAGAGCTCACAGTCAACCACACGCCAGTGCCTTGATCTTTTTCGCCTTCCTCAATTAAACCTTGCTTTTTGGCCGATCTCTTCATCCTGATGTTACCATTAAAAGTGTGACCAAGAACAAAATCATTTTGACATTCTTTTTTTATGTATTGCAACAGCTTTGAGCGCAGAGGGGTTAGGTCCTCCGTAATGAATACTTGTGAAAATTCTTGCGTTTTTTTAAGGTTTGATTTTGCGAATAAAATCTTATTTCGCTTTTTGTGAGAGATGAATCGTACAATAATTGGTCTTGGTTTTGAAATGTTATTGGTAGTTTTTTTGCCCAGTCGGTGAGCTCTTTGAATTTCACAAGGTTGTAGATCAACGTTTAGTGATTTTGCAATTTTCAATACGATTTCTTCTCCGTCATCTTGATTGTTCTTGCTTTCAGGGATTCCATGAATCCTCAAGTTTTCGCGCCTGCCGTATTGCTCTAATGCATCGATTTTGAACAGAGATAAATTAACTGACTTTTTCAGCCTTTCATTTTCAATTTCTAAACGCTTTGCTTTACGATTAGTTCTTTCTATTTCATTTTTTAGAGATTTAACCTCTTCAACCAGTAATTTTACAGTGTTATTTATTTCATACAACCGCTTTCTATCATTTTCATTAAAATTTGCATTATTGGCATTGCTGTCATTGCTGGTACCGGAATTCTTGTTAGATTTAGCATTTCTCGCCATCTTGTACGTCACAATAGATAAGAAAATCTTTTCAATAGAAGTTTTTCTTTAGTTGATATTCTACTTTAAAAATTTGCTTTTTCTAGCTAATTTTAGATTAATTTTTCACTGATCTCTCTTCAAATTAATTTAATATTACTTTAACTAAACTTTTCTTAAACTAATTTCTTCAAATAGAAGACGCTTATCGATGTATATGTCGCCTTATTCAGATAGAATGACTAAAAACTAGTTTTTTAAAAAAGCTGTTTAACTAAATAGTTTGAAGTTGTCTTAAACTTTCCAATTAATATCAAAATTATCCTGTTTGATTTTTTGACAGAAATAATTAATTGACCAGGCTTAATTTTTAGTTTACAGAAAAACAGCAAATAATACTCCTTATTTCAACTCAGCTGTTGAACGAATCAAAACTTTTTTGCTGTCGGTTCAACGCTGATAAAACCTCAAATGCAACTATAAAACATCAAAATCAACACGATTGCGATCTCTGGATCTCTCAGTGTTTCTTCACCCATCTCTTTATACTGGCAATTTTAACTGTCGTCATGTTGATTGGGGCTACGATCTACAATAATAGTCTATGATAGCAGTCTAAATCTAGATCTATGATATAACATTTATGATAACAGTCTAAATCTAGATAACGGGCTGCAATAACAGTCCAGATGGTGAGTGCTTGGCTGGCTGGGCCAGTACTAATTGTCTTGCTCTCCTATACAACGCCAAGGACGCCGCCAGTTTTTACTTCGGCCGCTGGAACACTGGCGCCAATCTAGATCTAGCTTTTGCTAGCGTAGGTCCTAACAGTCGCTTACCCGATAAACGGTCATTAAGAAGTTCCCCAGGTCACAACATCGACCTTCGCTTATTATACCACCAAGTTTTGCTCTGGCTGCGCCAAGCATGCCTGTTAAACGATGGATCCGCGAGGCCAAATGGAGTCACTATATTGCTTTGACAAATAAATTCGCAAAGACTTTGTTGCCGCCTAATTTACGTGATGTGGATGCGGCTTACCAGGACTTCTGTAATATCATCAAGAAAGCAGCCGAAAAGACTATCCCATGAGGGTATAGAAACAAATATATTCCGTGCTGCGATGTGGAGTGTGAATCCCTCTATAGAGCTTTCCTACAGTCTCCCCAAAGAGACGACCCAAGCTTCCCTGCTACAGCCCTGCTTTCCAAGCTTGACAGAAAGCGGAGGGATCGATGGTCCACATGGGTGTTCGAAACATAGACTTTTCACACTCTAGTCAAAAGGCATGGAGTATTTTTAACAGTCTTACTAGTAAATCACAACACTCTCATTGTCACGGTCTCATCTCAGCTGATGCTATTGCATCTCAGCTGGTCAGAAACAGGAGATAGTACGCTGTTGACCGCAAGTTATCTCAACTTGTCTCTTAAGAAGTGTCTGACGTTTGGTGGGCTAAAACACTAGACCTAGTAAATATCTTTAACATTTTTTCATAAAGAGAATTTACTGCTGCCCTCCAACACTTAAAATCAGGTAAAGCTCCGGGCCCTGATTACATCCGCCCAGAGCTTATAATTCATGATGAGCTGCTTTGAAGTCCTGGTTACGTGACTTCCTTTCTTTCTGTTTGCGCCGACTCAAAATTCCCAAGATCTGGAGAAGAGTGCTTGTAGTCGTGATTCCAAAACCAATGAAGCCCGTGGGACTCAAAAAGTTATCGACCAATATCTCTGCTCTGTGTCTCCTACAAGATTCTCGAGAACCTTATCTACGCCCGCATCGAGCCATTAATTGATCCACTGTTCCCTAAAGAGCAGGCTGGGTTTCGACGTAGATCGTGAAGTTGCCATAAAATGCTTTGTTGTCATACGGGAAGTCAAACGTAGATCAAGTTGTTCTGCTGACCCAGAACATCAAGGACTCTTTCGAAGCTAAGAAGAAAGCCGGTGCCGTATTTGTTGATTTGACAGCTGCTTATGACATTGTCTGGCACTGTGAGCTTACCTGCAACCTGCTGAGGCTTCTGCCGGATAAGCACATGGTCAAAATGATCATGGAGCTTGTACGAAACCGAAGTTTTACCCTTACTACCGGTGATAGTAAGCAAAGCAGGCTACGCCGTCTTAAAAACGGCGTTCCTCAGGGATCGGTCTTGGCTCCCCTCCTATTCAACATTTATATGTACGATTTTCCTTCCACAATTTCCAGAAAGATTGCTTATGCTGATGATTTAGCATTGTTGTACTCTTCTGGAAATTCGAAGGACTTAAAGAGGACTTTAAGCCAAGACATGTATTCACTTTCAGCGTATCTCCAGACATGGAGGTTTAAGTCAGTCAGACTAAGACGGTGACGCAGCCTTTCACTTAAATAACCGAGAGCCAAACGTGAGCCAAAAGTCTACAACAATGATGGACTGTTACTATTCTGTCCAACCCTACTTACCTTGGGGTAAAACTATACAGATCGCTCACGTTTCGTCAGTGGCATTGCGCAAAAAACTATCCTCGCGCGTCACACTGCTGAGCGACTTGTAGGCTCAAGATGGGGTGCTGGTGCCAAAACGCTACGCATAGCCGCCCTATCTCTGGTCTACTTAACAGCTAAGTACTGCGCACCATTCTGGTGTCGCAGCGCTCATACTCTCCTCATCGACAGTATCTTGAACGACACCTTGCGCATAGTTACTGGATACCTGCGTCTCTGGACACTGATCTCCGGACACTGATCATATCTTGCATGGTCTTTTAAATGGGTCCTCAGATGCTCGCCAAGAGAGACTAAAATCCAAACGCCCATTTGTGTCGGCTGCGCGGAATCTTTTGGACAACAATTTTGATTAAAAAATATTCATAAATTTGAAAAAAAACCTTACTTAGCTCGTTTTTAAGAATTTACTGAGTGGTAGGCTATAGTAAAATTAGTTTGAACATTTTTCAAACCAGAAAATATGTTTTAGCTTTTACCATTACTAAAAGTTTATTTAATTTTTCGTGGGTGCAAAAGCTTAAAGTGTAAATTGCTACACTTGGTTTCAATACTCGGTCAAATTAAGTGATTTCCGTTGTGCTCTTGGACAAAGCATTTTATGACAAATATTTAAGTGGTTGCTGCTTATTTACAATTGTAAATCAGGTCAAATTGACAGAATCAATTAACCTACTTACATCTGGCCTTAAAACGCTATTCAAGATTGAACATGGCCCTCGTCCTAAGGCTTAGAGCAAGAGATTTAGTAATTGTGGCGGTGTAATAGAATCGTTAGTGCCTAACTCTGGCGGTTAATATATGTAAACAATCAAGAAAAGACGCAATAAAAGATGATTTGATTCTTAACAAAGCTAATGTCATTTTAATTTTCAAATACATTGAGCTATTTGTTTTAGACTGTTTCCATTATTTATTTCATGCTTCTTTGTCTGATTAAACTGCAATTTCAAATTTTCTATTTATTTTACTTTCTTTCAATTCTTTAAACATCAATGATTTCTTAATATTTAATCTTAAAAAACCATGCAACATTTATCCATATTCTTTGTTTAAACTACAACAAGGTGAAACAGATTTGTTGTGATTTAGGAAAACTGAATTATTGCTGTGAATTTTTTATAGAGTACTCTGCAAGAAAAATAGATCGATTATGGCAAACTTTATGTAATTAAAATGAGACTCTACGTATAAAGCATTCAACTAAAGATGTTTGGAAAATGAATCGAAGATTTTGAAAAAGTGCTTAATGGTGATTTTAAAGATTGCGTAAATTCTATATTTCTTATGTTAAAACACATCGCTTACACAACCTATTTGATTTACGAATCATTAGAAGGCCTTATTCTATTGACAGAAAATAATATGTCTTTATATATTCGAAAATTATTTTAAAAAATTCTCTAATAACTTTTGAGTCGATTTAAACAGACTGTAGAAATGTGCTATATTTACAGTACCTATGTATATTCTCAAAAAACACTTTGGAAATCCAAGCTCACCAACATTACGAGACTTGTGAAGGACGGCAGTTTTCGCCTAACTGAAAGGACAAAATACGGAAATTACTGTAAAATTAATACTCTAAAAAATCGCGTAAAAAAGTAATTCAGTTTTTAAACTCATTATGCAATTGGTTTACTAGACATATATCAAAAGATTGTAAATTTTTTCATGTAGGTCTAGTATAAAATAAACAAAACAAAAATATTTTTTTTTATTCCTATAGCTTTCATTTCACACTCGACTAGTATTTAACTCAAGCCCAGTTAAAAATTACCCAATTACATTAATTTAAATTCATTATTATCTTCGTACAGTGTTTTTCAAACTTTTTTTCGACAAGGAAAAAATTTGAAATGGCCTAAAATTTCCCGTGACACACCTACTCCATGAAGGCAAAAACCTACTTGATAGATTTTAGGCTACAAATGTACACACTGAAACAAGATTTAATGAAAATGGTTCGCTGGAATATATGCACAAATTGTTTTGGTATGGAATGGAATGTCTGGCAAACACCCCTCAGTTCCTGATCTACAATTTCAAGTCCTGGTCTTTGTTTTGATCAAGACATGGAAATAAAAGCCGATTTGCATAATTAAGTTGTTGTAAATAGCAATAAAATATGAACAGCTTTACGATAAATATCAGGGTACTCATACTGAACAATTACCAGGAAACTGCCTTTGTTTGTTTCCTTTTGTTTCAATTTCAAAGAGCAACCGAGGTTAGTTTGAGTAATTGTTCTTATCCTACAAAGTCCAGACATAAACAGCGATCAATTTATTGTCATCAGATCGTTGTTTTAAATCAAGGCTTTTCTATTAATGAACCGGGCAGACTGGTGAGTGGCAAAGCTTTTTTAGGTAAGCCGTGCACTTTTTGCCAAACTATTTTAATTTGGCTATTTAAACTGATTTTTATATTGATTTAAAATTGATGCTGGCAGGCGAAAGTCTTTTTAGCTTGTTACCTTTTCAGCTTAGTCTTTTTATCTTTTTAGTTTTGTTTTCTTTAAAAACATGTGTAATTAATATAAAGACTTTTTTGCTTTTACTTTAATTTTACATTCTCTTTTACCACAGTGAAGTAAAAATACACTGCTGAGCCGCTGCAGTTGTTTTACAACTTTTTATTTATTTATTTATTTCTATTTTTTTGTTTTATTTTTAAATTTATTCTCCTGATTCACAGGAAAGCGTTGGAGGCGTTATACTTTGGGCAATCATCATGCAATTGCTTTTTTTTCTTTTTAGTTTTTACTTAGATATAGTAGATATGAGAAAATTCAGAACTGCTTGCTAAGACTTCCAGGCAAAAAAGAACCTTAAAGTGCCTTTCCTATGGACACAATAGAATGACTTGAGTAGGGTTTTCACCGCGACTGCGTTGATCATGTTCGCCATCAATCAAGGAAATCTTAAACACTCGACCACACTGACAACTTTCTGAAACGCGCTTCTGAAAAGATTAATAACCAATGTTTTTAAACTGTTTTAAGAGCACTTCTTATCGCTTATTTTTTTCTTTCTAGTTTTTTTATCAATAGGACCTAATAAAACAACAAAAAACACAGAAGTCATGTTTAAACCAAAACTGTAATCGCTTTGTGTCAAATCATGCAAAATTCGTAACTTTTCGATTTTTTTTATGGCAAATTAGTATGTCGTGGCACACAGTTCGGCAAACCCTATCTTAGTAGTCAGTTTTTTCAAAGGCATAGTGATTAATTGGTCAGCATGAAAAATTCTTTATATTTTTCTATGAAAAAAAAATTCAATTACATTTAAAGTAGAAGACTTTTTTAATAAGCTTCGAAATTACCAAGCGTGTATTTTGAAACTTGCAGCGAATTTACTGCCGGAAAAGATGAGTCTAATAATACATTTCTTTTGCCGGTTTTCATCAGTTTTGCGTAGTCAATAAACCTACGCATTCGTTATTATTGAATGAATGTTTATCTAATTCTTGTCTACGTATTTTAGTTATACTTCTAAGTTTTGTTGTTTTAGCAGTTTAAAAATTTAGTTGATGATTTTGTTAAAATTTATTACAACCACAAGCTATTAAGCTTTTTGTTAAAAAGCAGTGATGGACCAAACGACTAAAAATTTTTTAGATTTAATCAGCGTTATAATAACTCGAGCCGGACTGGAGAACATTTGTAAAAATTTTAGAAGGACTGGAGTTCTAGTCATGTATTGACATCCAGTTTTGACCCTGGATGTCAACATAAAGCAGCATATAGATTAATGAGAGTTAGACATGGAAATCATTAAAAAATATTGTGTAAAATTGATTATAAAGATTATCTTGCTGGAGCAGTAAGTTGAACAAATATGTTCATAATGCAACTACGGTTTAACTTGACTTTAAAGATTTTAAGCGATTTAAAGCAATTAATTTTAAAAGAAAACAGTTTAATGTTTTTAAAATAATTTGGTTCAATTACTGAGACTACATTTATAATTGCAACTCCCCACTGAAGTCAAACCACAAAATGTTGTTGTCTGAAGAAGAAAAATTTTTATAAAGTTTTTGGTAAATGCAATCCAGAGTTACTTGTTATGACAACTATTCAGCAGAGAAAAGTGACATAAATTGATTAGACGCATTTTTTGAAAGCTTTGAAGTAAAAAAGCAAAAACCTTAAACAATACTGTAAAAAAATTGAATAATGTGGAGTTTTAGGCTGCTATCCTTGTGGTGGTGTAGTTTTTTATTATCTTTATTTATTTTCTTGACTTGCAAGAAAACGACCGAGGTGTTATGCTTCGATCAACATCAAGCGATACCCCGATCTGCTTCTGCAAATGTCATTATTGCAATCAGATTGAAATTTATCATTTGTGAGTAAAATCTACGGCTCCAACAAAGAGCCGTAAAGCAGAGGAAGTGCCGTAAAGCAGCTTATTATGTTTAAAGACACAATAGAAGTGCGCAAGTGGTTTTTGTTTGGCAACCGCGTCAATTTTGTTCGCCATCAAAACGACGCTTTTACCCCTTCAGCCAGGCTGCTGACAAAGGTCTTACTACAAAATATTTATGCCTGTTAAATCAAATGGAAAAATAATGTACTTAAAAAAATCATTTACTAGTAAGAATTTTGTCTTATAAGCATAATATGATAAAACAGTTTAAACCAGAGGCTATAAATTATGGCTTTCATGTCCGATTTAATCTGAAAAAGATAATTTTTCACCAAACGCTGCTTCAAAACACACAATTTTTATTTAACTTTTATTATACATTATATGAGAAACTTATAACATACTGATGCATTATTTTGTAACTATTGATAACTTTTGAGATATTCGGATAAGCACAATATGCTGTTAGTTACCTTAGTTTAGAGTGTAGACCCAAATCAAATCGAGTTTTAATATTTTTTCATAAAAAAAAACTCAACCTAAACCTTACCCAAAAAACTGATCGAATTACAATTCTATACAAAATAAAGAAAATATTTTTAAAAATCATTAAATGTTGCAAATGAGTTTTTTAGATTTTGGAAAAAATTTTAACTCTTTGGATACCCCAAATTCGGTTTTGTGCACTGTCATTTAATTTAAACACTATGTTCCTTTTATTAAAACTGAGTTCTTAGAAGTTTTTTTATCGCTGCTTCCAGCGTCGGTTCTTTCGATTTGCCACGTAAGCCTACACTTTTTGAATGATAATAAAGATCCCTGCAACTTACCACTGATTCTATTTTTGATTTTCAATGTTTTTTTAAGGAAATAAATTTTGTAAGAATACAAGAAAATCAGTCACTGTTTTAGCAAAGTTTAAACGGTTTTTGTTTAGCCATTAAAAATCTAGGCTTTTGCTTTATCATATAGTTGTAGCACTAAATGCAATAATAACAAGAATGTTACTAATGCATGATTATTCAGTAAATGAAAAGTAAAGAATGCTATCTGTTTAAAACAAGAAATTAGTAAAAATTTTTCTTGACTGTTTCTTAAATCCTTTTATTTGAGCAATTCAGCATGTTCTTGGGTGCTCACAAATAGTTTACAATAGATATTAGTTCGCTATATAACACTGTTCAACAAAAAAATTTTGTGGTATTTGGAAATTTTTTATCTGTGTTTGGGTATATTTGGGCCGCTGAATTTCAATCTGTTGTCCGTTTTTATCTATCACGTCAGATTTTTAAGTTACCTCCATTCTGAGATCTACCGTAATTCGCAAAAATACAGGCATTCTGGCGATTGGTAAATGTTTTTATACGCATTTTTGTCCACATTTCTATTCAAAACTGGTAGCAACACACAGAGCCTGTAACTAGGATGGAGGAGAGAGTAACCCCTCTGGCAAAAAAATAAACCCCGTTTTGAAATGATTACATATACATGTAAAAATTTTGGCTTACCCTTAAATATTTTTTGCCCCCTAAAACATATTATCCCACCAATACATATTGTCGAGTTGCTTCCCACAAAACAATTAATTTATTGTTCTGAAAAGCATAACCCACCATATATTTGTTCAAAAATGTTGTTGGCTTCTTGCTTTGCGTCTACATGAGGCGACAGTTTCTCTCTGCAGGTACCAGCAATAATCGCCCATCACTTTATCGTTTGGCTTTCCTTGGTAACGTGTTTCAATGTCAGAAATGTCTTGGTAAAACTTTTCATCGTGCTCATCACTTATATCTCCTAAATTGTCAGGAAAAAGGTCCAAGTGTGATTGCAAGAAATGTATCTTTAACGGCATGCGACACTTAAACTTCTGATATGCAACCAACATCTTTTGCACGACATCGGCATAATTCTTGCTTTTTTTGCTGCCTAGAAAGTTTTAAACCACTTGCTTGAACGATGTCCATGCGCTCAACTACAGGTTATTCATATTTTGATTAAATTTTTTATCCTTTATAAGATCTTTGATATCTGGTCCAACAAAAACACCTGATTTTAACTTGAAATCACTCTTTTTAGGGCCAAATTTTTCCAACAAGTACTGGAAACCTTTTCCATGATAATCCATAGCTTTGACAACACTTTTCATGAGTCCGAGTTTTATAGGCAGTGGTGGCAGGTATACTTATCGTGCATCAATGAGATGTGTATCCTTCACGTTATACCTACCAACTGCAAGCTATTCTCGTAAGGGCAAATAGTTTTGATATAGTGATTACTGTCGTCACGACTATCCCAAAGATATAAAAAACACATATGCTTTGGGTAGCACAGCTGTAAGCCAAAAAGTAGGGAAATCACCTTCAAATCTCCATAGATATTCTAAGAATACTTTGAGTATTCAATTGCTTTTAAAAGAGTTTTCATACATCATATTTCTCTTTCGTATTGACTGCATATGCCACCGGCACAGAAGACTTTGTGTTACCATTATGAAGTAAAACAGCTTTAAGGCTGGTTTTTAGCAGAACCAATAAACAGCCTTTACTCATCAGAAATAAGTTAATAACCCAGCAATTGCATCAAAGCAGATATATTGTTGCAAAAACACAGCGTGTTTTTAGTGGTGAAAACGAAGACAGTTCATCTTGTTGTTGGCAATAAACCTGTGTGTGTGTGTGTGTGTGTGTGTGTGTGTGTGTGTGTGTTTACGGTGCAGTAAGCATGCTAATTATAATAACTTTGTTATATCTATACAATGTATTGTTTGCATGTCCTACAACGTATATCGTTTTTTACTGCTTCCTTTTTTTCAGCTTTTATTGTGTTTTGTGCTTTGATTTGTGCTGTTGCGGCTGAGAAATAAAAAAACATACATAAATACATACATATATACATATATACATACATACATACATACATACATACATACATACATACATACATACATACATACATACATACATAAAAGGTGATTATTACCTATTTCAAGAAAGTTCCATTGTTTTAACCGCTAGCTTAAAAACTCTGCTTTCTCTTTCGACAAAACTAATTCTTTCACCAAGTCATTTAACATAGGTTGGTTAATCAAAATTGGGAAATTAGGCTCATTCTCTTCTATAAACATTTCACAAACAGAAGCTTCACTTGAACTTTGAGATTGAGAAGGTGAGGCATCTTGACCTAAGGCACCAGTTGGAGGGGTTGAAGGGATAGGAGCCATACTACTGTGTTGAATTGGCTTCATAGCGGATCTGCAATTCGGATATTTAATCTTTGACTTGTTTCTTCTTGAAAATACTTTAGTATTTGTTAGGCAGAAGTAACAGTCCGCAGATTGATCAGCCTGTTCTGGCCGTATCATCGGGATATTAAATGGCATTTTCTTCTTTTTCCCAGCTAGCCATCGAAGTACGTAATTGTATGTAGCAAGAATTGCTATATATGTGAGGGAACTGTTTTTTTGTCCTGGTCTCCACTTCACACCCAAAGTAAAACTTGTAAGCAATCTTTACTTTTGCTGTGAATTTTCTGCAGTGTATAGGAAGAGTTTACTGACCACAGATGTCATAGAAGTTATCTGGATCATTTTTGCATTTTTTCTGAGATTTGACCTGTTTTGTATAGTACAGTACAATTTCAATCAAATTATATTTTATGCTTTGTAACAACTATAAGGATTATATCCAACATCAGTAATAAGAGTACATTTCAATTTATGTAAATTTTAGATCATTTGTAGAGAATGGAAGATGAAATACTAGATAAATGCCTTAGCTATTAAAAAAATATCAATACCGGTAGATAAAAGCAAGTGATGTGAAAGCAAGCTTAGGAAAAGTTAGGTATTAAGCAGCATGAAGCACCATACCGGTAAATTGTACTTTAAAAATATGATGTAATAGAGAAAATCTGACAGCAGATTTATAATTTGCGACTCCAAATTGCCCTAATTCATCCATTACTTGACAAGTTACCAAAACTTTATAGAACAGTGTAATTGTATATCATATAGGGTTCCGGATTATTATAATGAAACAAAATTTAAATGCCATTTTTTGAACCGTAAAACACCATGTGGACTACAAAATATTAAATATTTTATTACATAACTTTTCAAAACTTTGTTCAATAACGTTTTGGCTTGTGGCAGAATGATGCTTAGTTTTAATAAGCTGATAATTGTTGTGCTCTATACTTTAAAAAAATTGCATTAGACACCTTAATCACTTGTAACTGTGATATATGAATGGATAGAGTTATGTCACTGCTTTGTGGGGCACGACGTTCAATGTGAAGATTTCAAGTAATTATTTTCAAAAATCCTATTTTGAGATTTGATTACATCCTTTCAAACCATTAATCTAACACAGGTATAGTACGGGTATAGTAGCTTCTACGGGACTAGGTAAAGGTTAGAGTAACAGACAAGGTTCACATTGTATAGGTAAGTCAACAAACCATCCACAGAAAGATTAAAGATATTTTAGTTGATAAAGAAAATATCTTTTATCTGATATAAAAAATTGGTATCTTTTATGTTTTTGTAAAAATGCTGATAATTTTTAAAGAGCAACAATATAATCTTTTACAGCTTGTTAAATTTTTATATAATATGATAAAAACGTAGGTTGTTTACATAAACCGCAAAAACTTAATTTATTTTAATTTATTTTTTCATGTTTTGCTTTGAATATTTATCTAGATGAACAGAATAGAATATTAAGATTAATAAGATTTTATTCAAATTCTGACAAATTCATAAGCATTTGAGCAGCTTTTACGCTGCTGAGTGATGATGGTGAAATTGAAAACATTGAGTAAAAAGCAACTTAATGAAAATATGCTTTGCAATTATTTTTATCTTTAAGGTATATAATCTGATGCTTTTCTTTGAAGGGATACATAGTAACGACATGTTTTTATAATTGAAAGTTCTAAAAACACTAAAAGCACCCGTTAATTTTACAAACTCAAATAAAATGCTCCGAAAATATACAAGATATCAACCAATCAAGGTAAGTTCTACAACAGCAAATCAATAGAATCCTTGAATTAAACAAAAATATACTTTTAAAATTGATTTAATTTTTGTAACTAATTTATGTTGTACATTTTGACAATTATTGTAAAGCAGGTGGGTCACTATAGGATAGTTATTATAAAGTTTGCTGTATTAAAGTCGGTGTGCCTTAAATTAGTAAATAAAAAAGAATTCAACTTGCTTAAGCTTTTGCGACTTTTAGCACTGCCGGATGAAATATACGTAAATGGATTAGGTCACCTGGATGACTTGTATAGCTTCCGATCTCAAAATCTTCCGAGAAGCAACCTTTGATAAAAACGCTCTTCGGTAAATTGCAATAGATCATGAGCGCAAGATTAAAATCGTCCAGAAACATTTGAAATCACATCAATAAAGTTTTAGCACTCAAATAATAAGTATAACTGCTTTAAATAGTAACCAAATGAATTCTTTAAATTTTGGAAACGTTGAGCATACTGACGAAAATAATAATAATGATAATACCTAACTTTATAAAACGCTTTTTTTATAAAACTAATTTAATCAAAGGAGCTTCACAACAAGGAGAATTAAGAAAGTAAAAATAAATCATGAGACATAACAACATTACAATATCAATTGACAAAAGTAAGAATGTAAAGATGAGTTTTTAATAACATTTTAAATTGGGAGAGCTATTAAACCATTTTAATTGATTAAGCAAATTATTATTCCATAGTAAAGGACCACAAACGCTAAATTTGCGATGACTAAATTTAAAAAAGATACAAGGGACAAAAAGAAAGTTAGCATTAGAAGAACATAAAGAACAAGAAGGTTTATGCTTACAAATTTAATCGTCTATGTACGAGGGCGAAACATCATTGAACACTTGAATACATGCAACAAAATTTTACCTATGAAGCAAATAATAGCCAAATCATTGCTGTTTTTTAGCTTGTACTGGAGAATTTAAAAGATTTACATAGTGAAGAGTGTTTGTGGAAATGTTACCACCCCAAGCAGTTGCAATTTTGCATATAGTTAAAATTCTCAAAACCACCAAGTATTTTGGTGTATTAATAAGTGGCACTTGAACTACCGTCTATAGATTTCCAAGACAAAAATTTCTGCTTATCTTTAATTTCTTGTTATATATTTTACAATTGCAGTAATTATGCCGTGCATTTTCGATGCATCCATTAATTGTTTGCATGGACCCATAAAATAAAGATTTTTTTAGCCATCTGTTCTTGTCTCATGGCTAGTAGTCATAAAAAAGACATATGGTTTACGTGACACAAGAGTGTATGGAATAACAATAAAACACACCACAGTGTATCAAAGCTCAATAATAATGGGTGATTCTGGCACCGCAGCTTCTCGCAGGTGCCTTTTGCTGTTAATAAATCTAATTTGAAATAAAAAAAAAAGGATGGTTTAACCACTTAAACTCGCACCGTTAAATTAAGAGTTGTTTTGATGAATAATTCATAGATAAAATGTGATATGATGAATTATCGTACCATCATTTTTTCAAACTACATTTTCATTTCAAGTCCAATTTTCGAGCGACATCGACGGCCGTTGTTTGACTAATTCCCATCGGAGCCATGTTAATCTGTTATCAACCTACTGTATTGATGATAGGAATAATTAGAACGCAAACACAAAGGAGCAAGAACTGGTTACATTGGGACTCTAGGCTATTCATTAAAAAAAAAAAGAAACATATCAAAGGGAGCGAAACATAATAATCGGTTGACAAACGTAAAAAAATCTGGTGAGAGGCGAAGCAAAATAAATGCAGCTTGTCAGCATCGGTTGGATTTCGTTTAAAGTTTAAATTTTGATGCAGTTCGAAAAACTGTAAAAAATCTGTCATAAGGGAGTTCAAAAAAATAGTGTGATTGAGTAATTCAATTATTTGATTGCAGCAACACAATCAATAAATGATTGATAGGTACATTAATGTATTACTAATTTAATGTATTACGAAAGCTTAAAATTTATTTATCAAAATCTAAATTAAGTTATAGTCGACTGCGCTTAATTCGGACACTTTGGTCACAGCAGATTTTGTCTAAATTAACAGAAATATTCCGTAATAAGCTGGAACGCCAATGTTTACTTTTTTACGATTCGGAGCCAATAAAACCGTTTAAAAAAGCATTCCCTAGATTCAACAACTTATCATTTATATGTAACAAAAAGATTTAAATTACTTATCCCTTAATCTAGTTTTGGCTGCTTACTGTTGCTTGTGTATTCAAAAAAATTGTGCAGGTAAATTTGAAGACGCTTTGAATTCTGTATTTTCTTCAAAAACCACAACAAAGGCCCCCATATTCTGCCAAATTTAATTCGATTTAATCTTTGTTGAAACAAGGTCTATCGATTGAGAATGTTTAACAATTTACTTTTTCAATCAAAATTTGTGCCATCGTTAAATAAACCGAAAAAACGTTTCCTAATAAACAAAATAGCCTCTAAAGTTTTCTCTTTTAATCTTTTGTAAACACATTGACATTAGTGTTTTGTTCTTACACAAAAATTATCCAAAGCTTTAAGCATTAAAGAGGCATTTATTCTCCAAATAAGCAAAAGAATTACATGTGTGATGTTTGTTTTTGTTATGTTCTTGAGACTTTTGCCCGAATAAAACTGTTGTTCGAATAATCGGCTTTCCAAATAAAACGGAATCGATTGTATTTTTATAAACTTGTATGTCACCAGAAAAGTATTATAAAGTGTGTTGAGCGACAATCGCTCAATCAAAAAGCAAATATTTTTGCTTACTTTTATAGTGTGGAAGCCGTAATTGCGCACCCTCATATTAATTAAAAACACATACGTATTTTAATGGCACAGTATTTTTCTTTTAGTTCAGTTTACCACTTGCATGCCGAGACATTCGATTGATACAAGTACATAAAAAGCTATTGTTGTATTTTATGAAACTAAATTTGTTTTGCTGTTTCAGTCATCTGTTCTTCCCAAGCGATCGGTTTCTTTCGAAACACAATCAACAAATTCAAACTCATCAGCGGTAAAGCAATTTTGATTTAAAAATTATAGCCTACAGTAAACCGTTTCAGCTTTCAAACTTTTTGATTATTTTGAAATCTTAACTGTTATTTGAAATACTTTAGTCTATATACAACTTTAATTTCAGTCATTTATCATGGCATCTCTAACTTCAAATAAATAAATCATTGATTTTCTTTTAAAAATTAATTAATTGTAGGTTAGAACTTCAATTAACACAAGTATTACTATTACTTATCCGAATGTGGGCAGCCAGGCCCCAAGGTCAAATAAAGGCTGCGAAGGCTTTTCATCAGACCTGCGAATATTCTACATAAATATTGAGAAGTGTTTAGAACAGGGTTGCGAACTTTTTTAAAGCTGGGAGCCTACGATTAAGCGGTCATACAAAGACCTACCAGTTTGATGCACGTTACAAAAAATCTATAATGAGCGTTATCATTTTTAGAACAGGCCAGCGGGCTACTTCTGTGGTCCTTGGGGGCAACTTGGTGCCCGCAATATCGTGTTACTGACCCTTGATCAGGAACTTTTTGCATTTAAATCTAATTTTTTAGAAACTTCGGGATCAAGCTTAAGTTACCAAAGAATCGCGATTTTTTTTCTAATTCTCACTTACTGCTTTCACTTCGTTTTCTTTTATTTATTTATTTTGTCGCTACTATTTAATTTAACTTTAAATGGACGGGCAACAATAAAATGTCAAGGAGCAAAAATCAACTTTGTAACCCATTTTTGCATTATTTGTTAAAGATCTGTTCAATTAAATTGATCGCGCTTAAAAAGGGTAGAAAGAATTTTTTTTCTTGGCATCATGTTAATGTTTAATTCAAGCTTAACTAAAATATCGTATATAAAATACAAAAAAGTATGGAGGCATATGTATTTTTTTAAATGAATAATTAAATCATTTAGCTCTTTAGCTGTGAAATATCATCTGGCCCATAAGTAAACAAAGATTTCCCTTTCATAGTGTAAAAATTGGATGCAAATTTTGATTATCTTTATAACTATATGACATCCAAACTTTGAAGAACGAGAATAACTACGTATACTAACATTAGATTTAACGAGGTGTTCAAATCAAAGCAGAATTTTTTAAAAAGTTGCATTTGGTTATTACTTTTACTTATTCGAAGGTCATGCATATTGACTTTTCCTAAAATGTAGTTATTTTCATGTAATAGGTTTTTGCATGTTAAAAAGTTTTTTAAAGCAGAGTTATAGTCATGAGAAAAACCAAACTTCCCTCATTACCAAAGTGTCGTTTTTAACACCAACAATCAATCTAGATTTTTTTAAACGTTTTAATACTTTACTATGAGCTAGACTGTATGCAACATTATTTATTAGTCACATGCTTCTCTAAAATGACTTTCATTATAATAATAAAAAACAAAACTTCGATTCCATATCAGTTAGTTAAACCTTGCTGGATCTCATCGAATAGGAAGTTGTGCACTAATAGGGTATTTTAGTCAGCAGCCTAGCTGTGACGAAATTGCAAATTGCACATAGTGTCGCGGTTATATGCTAAATAGAATTTTTATACGTTGCAAAAACAAATGAGCAAACGAGAAAAATTTTCTTGTAACCCGATGTGGTAATCTGTTCGTAAAAGTAATAGGATCTATGAGTGGAGATAGAGCTGTTTTTAAGTCGCCAAAGTAAAAGTAAGAAAATTTTAATACGTGAAATAGGAAGTATATCATCTATAGTCCTAACAAGCTAGACCGCAAAAAAGAGTTGTATGTTATTACAAAGCGTGAAGCGATAAAGACTAAGTGTTTTTATGGGTTCAGTATGAGTTCCATTATTTCTAGCTAATGCAATTATTATGCAACTCTTTTTATGATGTAAAAAAGTATTTGATCCACGAATCTATTTTGACAGATTACAAAAAATTGAGGTAAAGAACTACTAGACGCGGAGAAAATATTGGTCTAAACTAGTGGTTCTCAAACTTTTCAGAGTTTTTGGGTCCGTGGCCCCTTTACAGAGATTTTCAAACACCCGTGGCTTCCTGCTTAGAATATAATGCCGAAATTCAAGTGAAAAAAAAGTTGTCACTTTGAAACCGCCCCTGATTTTTTATTTTTTTCCCAAAATTCAAATTTAAGTGAAGATCAAAAAAAAAGAAGAAAAAAGCTCATCACTTTACGTAAACCTATCTCTGATTCTCCCATTTTTGTTCCAAAATTCAAGTGAAAACTAAAAAAAAGCAGGTATTCACTTTGAAACTGTCTCTGATATTGTCAATTTTGTCCAAAAGGAAATTGAAGCTCAAAATAAGGATTTTTGTGGCCCCCCAGTAAAAGCCCCGTAGTCCCTTTCAGAAACCCTGGTCTAAACGTTCAAGAACTCAAAGTTTTTGTCGCAAGGTTGTATGCACGTGGTGTGTATAGAAAAAATTATCTGGTCCATTTTTTGTGAAATGGAATTTTCAGCAGCCTTATTTTTTTATACATTAATGTCTCAAAACCGTTTTATCACGATACTAAAATTTTTTATGTTGATTGACAAGCATAGTAGAATAAGAACAGGCTCTAATGCTAACAGATTTCCTCTCATACAAAAAAAGTTTGAAATGTTTTAAATCTCCGCGCCAAAACAAGTTTTTTTGACATTTCCTTTAACAATTGACAAACAACCAATCCCACTGAAATCTAAATGGTGTTTTAAATACTTTCATGCCCAATAAGCCGGAAAAGTAAGAAATAGAGTTTTGGGTTCTTGCTGATGTATAAAGAGAATATATAGTATATATTACTCTATATCTTGTTGCATAACAAGAAAAAGAGAAACGTTTAGTTAAATCATACTTCCGTCATTTTTTTGTGTACATAAAAAAACACTTTACGGCACTTTCTTTGCCCGTTTTAATAAGCAACTTTAAATACAAAAAATTTCAAACAAACAGCATTATCTTGTAATCATAAAAAAAGCTCTCGATAATCGTTTGAGGGTTGTTCCAAGTCTAACCCTGTAAAGTTATTCAGCGAATGAAAAGTGAAATTGAGAAATAATGATGATGATATTATGTCAAGTATTTTTTACCTTACTCGTAGGCAGTGATGGTTTTAGAACGGTGCGAACAAAGCGGCCGCACCGGGCCCCCTAAAAAACGTCAAAAATTGATCCTCTTAAACAAAATATTGCTCTATTTCTTTATAGTAGCACTATAAAAGTAGCCTCCATGTCTGCACCTTAACTTTAGGACAAAAATAGGGATAATGTACTCGATTGCTGGAACTTTTTTAAGAGATAACATTACATGTAATTTTAGGACAAAAATGAAGACTTTAGACATTAATTGAAAGTGTAGACTTTAAAATTATTTTATTTTGGGAAAAAATAATTTTGCGCTCTAAAAAGTACCCTCTTATTTGCTTGCACCGTACTCACCCCTTTTGTAAGACCATCACCGCTCGAAGAAAAACAGAGCTATTCATTCAATTTTATTGGCAGTTAAGTTATTACGTTTTTCAAGTTATTATTATTGACAAAGTGATTGCAAAATAGGAAACAGCGGCTAAACGATATTTGTATACGCTATTACACGCACAACGTCAATTGCTGTGGTCACTCTGTTGGCAAAAAAATTAGCTAAGTTAATTCAAAAAAAAGAAGAAAAAGAAAAAAACAATTACGATAAACTGGAAAACAATATATCGATTAGGTTATAAACGAATGGTACTAGAGAGTACCATCTATGGCATAGATGGTACCATACATGGCATAGATAACTAGAGAGTACCATCTATAGCGTAGATCTATGCCATAGATGGTAGTACTCTCTAGTGCCATCTGTTTATAACCTGTTTATAACCTTATAACCTAGCATTTGGTTATCGGCGTGCGCGATGCACAACGCCGTTCCTACCAGTGCAGTTTTGCATTTGGTAGGAGCCACAAGTCTTAGATTTTTCTCCTCTTATATGACAAGCTTTGCGATTTACACTTGAGTACGGAGACTGTCCAAATCATAAGTTTAAACTCGAAACCGTATTCGGGCAGTGAATTCAGGTTCGGCGTGCCCGAAGCACATTGCCACAGATGGTACTCTCTTGTGCCATCTGTTTTAACCTGATATATTTTTGGTATCTGCTCATCGGCGTGCGCGGTGCACATTGCCGTGCATCGCGTGTGTTCCTACCAGTGCAGTTTTGCTTTTGGTAAGAGCCACAAGTCTTAAAAAAATAATGTACATTTTGTTTAAGAGCGCAAAAAGTACTAATATTTTAACAATAAGATTTACACCTTCGAGCCATATAAAAAGAATGTTGCATAATCATGGGTGGGAGAAACAACAAACTCTTTAACCAAAAAAGGTTCAAGCAGGCAAAAAACTCACCAAAAGAAATCCTACCACAGGCGACGTCAAATGTATAGGTTGGGAAAAAATAACTTAAACTGCAAAAGCCATAAAGTAATTTTACAAAAGTATTTGAACAAGTAATTTTAGTAAATAATTTGTTCCATAAAGTAATTGCGTGCATCTCAAAAAAAACTTAATTAAATTTTGATCGCAATCGACAGTTTCTTCATTGATTTATCGGCCCAATTTTCTTCTGACTAAGGTTAAACGTTGAATAAATTCTCTAGTAATTTCTTTAACTCTTTTTTTTGATTACAAGATATTATTCATAATTTCTAATTTCTAACTATGTGTTAAAATTGCCTAGCAGAGCATTGTAATTAATTTTGTTCAAATTTGAAGTTTTTTAATGATTTAAAATATCATAAACATGGAGCATAGTCGAAATAATGTTTAAAAAAATTTTGCAGCAAAAAAAATCTTGTGGTATTTTGGATTTGTCCGTTGTGAAAGAAGAAGAAGAACAAAGTGTAGCAAGTCAAGATCAATCTTCTTTGATTGATGCAGGAAGTTTTCAAAATTTATCTGCTTCTAAAAACAAAAACATCTGCAGTATGTACTCGTAAAATAAGTTTTTTAGGTTTAAAAGACAAACCAGTTTTGCAAACATCTTCATTTTCGGAATGGTTAAATATTTTGAACATATTATCCGAAACATAAGACCAAGTGTTACTTAAAAATAAGCATATTACAATTTTTTGGACGATGTTGATAAAAAACAAATCTTAGAAATAAGAACCAAATGGTAATCCTGCCTCCTCTTTGGCGTTTTATGTATTCTATACAATTTAATCAGCAAATAACAATGAAAAGATCAACAATTTGTTCAGCTAAAATTCCATTGATATAAATCAGTTGTTTTGTTTTAATAAATGTTTATCTTTATACACTTTTGTAAATTTTTTTAACAACTTTTAGGACATTTTTTTAGTTTTAGCATACAGTAAAACGCAATAAATTAGATAAAACTTTTTCTAGAATGTTATACGAAACAGAGTCTTAATATCGATCCAAAATAAGAGACGACAAGTCATAGAAAATGTTGCGAAACCGAAGTTTCACCCTTACTACCGGTGACAACAAGCAAAGCAGGCTACGCCGTCTAAAAAAACGGCGTTCCTCAGGGATCTGTCTTGGCTCCCTTTCTATTTGACATTTATACGTAAGATACGTCTTACATAATTTCCAGAAAGTTTGCTTATGCTGATGATTTAGCATTGTTGTCCTTTCTGGAAACTGAAAGGATTTGGAGGAAACTTCAAGCCAAGACCAAGAGTTTTAACCTCCAGATTTGGAGGTTCAAGCTCAGTCACACTAAGACGGTGACGGCAGCCTTTAACCGAGATAACCGAAAGGCCAAACGTGAGTTAAAAGCTATAAGAATAATAGACTTTTACCGTTCTGTCCAGCTCCTACTTATCTTGGGGTAAAACTGGACAGATCACTCATGTTTCGTCACGATCTAGTGGCATTGCGCAAAAAAACTATCCTCGAGCGTCACACTGCTGAGGCGACTTGTGGGGTCAGGATGGGGTGCTGGTGCCAAAACACTACGCATAGTCGCCTTATCTCTGGTCAACTCAACAACTGGGTACTGCGCACCAGTCTGGTCTCGTGGCTTGTCACTGGATGCCTGAGTCCCACTTCTACGGACCATCTACCCATACTCTCAGGCATCCAGCCAGCTGAACTTTTCCGACTAGGAGCGACACTCTCCTTGACCCACTGTGGATGTCTGGACCTTGATCATATCTTGCATGGTGTTTTAAGTGGGTCCTCCAATGCTCACCGAGAAAAAGTAAGATCCAGACGCCCGTATGTGCCAGCTGCGCAGAATCTTTTGGACAACCTTGCCGGATTGACGTCTGCGCTTTTGAGTGGATAAATCATAAATGGAATGCGGAGCACTGTAAAAATGCTTCCAGACTCCGTGTTTTAGTGTCCGGGACTGGTACCAGGCCTGTTGAGATGCACTTGTGCCGAGAAGCTTGGGTTAAGCTCAACCGCCTGAGGACTGATGTTGAACGATTCCATTTGTCCATGCACAAATGGGGTCTCGCTCTTTTACCGAGTTGCGAGTGCGGCGCTGCTGAACAAACCGCAAACCACGTTCTAATAGCGTGCCCCATACATCGGGCACCACATGGAGCACAAGGTCTGAAGGTTTTGCATGACAAAACTCAATGCTGGCTTAGCAACACCACTGCCAGCATCTGATCCGGGCAGTACAGCAGCCTGGGGTAGTAAAAGGATAAAACCTCGGCCCCAGTCCTGTTTTTGTCTGACCTGGAATAGATGCTCTTCCAAACGACAACAACGACGATGATAGAAAAGATATGTTTTAATAATCCCAGCAAGTAGCACGGCTTTTGTGGTAGAGTAAATTCTTTATTGTATTACTGATATAGTGTTACTTAATTAATATAGCGTATAATTCTTCTTAATAGACTTCTGTAAATATGTTGAATGTATCTTTTTTGTTGCGGTGCTTATAAATAAAACTATTAATAATTTAGAAATGTTTTGAATTTAATCGAAAACATTAAAAAAATTTGTAGCCTCTCAGAAAAAATGGTTTTTAATTCTTTTTTCTTTGCTGTTGATTATTATTGGATTAGTCCTTGGGATAATCTACGCCGAAATGCACACAATTCATCAACAAGGTATGCAAAAATTAAAATTATCATGAGTTGTGGAAAACTTTTTCGTACATTTATTAGCTGTTTGCCGGAGAAAAAATATCATGTGCAAACATGAAAATGTTTAGCAAAAGTAAAACATTAAATTTTCTCAAAAAAAATCTTGCTAAACACTTCACACATTTAATGTAAATGTTTATTGCAGTAGTGAGTTGAGTTGGTTTTGGTTATATATATACGTAGTTTTAACTAATTGGGTAGTAAGTGTTTGTCAGACTATGTTTTTAGCACCACCCTGTTGCCTTCGATAACAGTAGGAACTTTGTCTACCATTAAGGACTCATCCTCGAGTCCAACCATCACGACCATCTAATGCTAATTTGCTTTTATTTGTAAAGAGGACATTGGCAAAATTGGTTATTACATATTTTTTGGCCCAAGTTAATTTTTTCTCTTTTTGTTTTGTCGACAGAAACTGTCCGGTAATCCTAAATTTTACTTTGGCCAACTTCTTTAGGACTTTGCATTTTGTGGTTCTTGGTACATTGTCAATACCACAGGTGTCAAAAATGATTCTGCTGGATACGTTACGTGTTTTAACTGATTGTGGTTCGATACGGGATAAATCCCTAGCTTTTAACTGAATTCACAGTGATTTTTTTTCCTTGGTTGAATACCAAATTCAGCAATTTTCTTCACAGTGCGGTGATCTCTGTCTTGTTGTTTAGATGTTTAAAGTATGATCATTCTTAGTGCTAATTTCTTAACTATTTATTTATTTTCTGCTAATGTTAATTTTTTTTTGCACCACAATGCAATTTTTTTACTGCAAATACAATTTACAAAATAAGTGCGAACACTAATAAATTTTGACTAATTTAAAATTAAAACATAAAATAAAAAATAATTAAATATAGACCTTTGCATAGCATTTTTAGCGTTACAGACAAGTAACAATTCTTTTTGAAAAATTGTATGAAGTGCATCAGCAACTTATGTAATGTGGAAAAGATCTGCGAACGTAGTTCATATACAGTAAAAACGATCAGAAGCTATAAGTGGGTTCAATGCCAAAGTTGATTATAAAAAATTATTTAGTTTTAATTCATTTTTCTGACGACACTTGCCGGTGAGTTTTGTTCTGTTAATAAGAATTGATGATAAGTTAACTAAGAGGATGGAAAGCTTTTTATCGAGACGGAGATTACACCTATTGCGGCACCGGGTTAATAATTGGTAGAGTTGGCCAAGATGCTCCTTTCAATACGGCAATCTTTTTTTCCATTATCGATGGCTTCCCAAAAAGATTTTGATAGCTTAGTGGTTTTCTTTTTTTCTTATTCTAGAAAGTCTGGCGGTGATGGTAAAAAAGAGATTTGAAATCTGTTTCACAACCGCCACAGTAGTAGGGGAGACCGGATCTGTTAATGGTTATCCACTGTCCTGATTGTCACACTCAATTTTTTGAGTATTTCGCAACTTTGTGCAATAATCACTTTAACGTTACATCACGTGTCTTTACCTCTTTGTTTGCCAGATGTAGTTTGACCTTGATTGAGTAAGCACAGTTTGAATAAAGTTTAAAATACTTATTTTTGCTAGAATTCAAACTTTTTTTATTTTTGTTCAAGAAAGGATAGAAGCAACTATGATTGACGTATTATCAACATCGATATGTCGTTCGAGGCGTAAAAGCATTGGCGCTTTTGTAAAACAAGTCTTTATTTAGCTGGTAGTACAGTTTTGAATTAGGTTTAGTCGAAGTCAAGATGACAGGTTGGTACAGGTTGTTACAAAAAAATTGGTGAAGGTTGTCACATTGTGACAACCAACCCCATACTAAAAAAACTGTTTAATTACCCTGTTTTAGTGTGTTTTTAAGAATGTAGCTCATCAGGTTATGTTGAAATGTTAAATTTATATAAGTCTAATATGCCTAACTGCTGTTTCATTTATGTAAAGATTAAAAGCAGAAATTAGACACCGATTTATTACAATAAGTGTAAGCCTACTTTAAAATCCCCACTTTTTAACCTTTGCAGCAAAAAAGTTATTAAATTCTTGCGCTCCGTTTTTGCTATTAATTAGTGTTTGCTTTATTGAGAAAAGTTGAAGCATATTTACAGCTTGGGAGATTTGAGACATTAAATAAGTCTTGTCCAAAAGCTGGTTTGCTAGTGAGGTATAGGCCAACCAAGAGTAACTCAAAAATTTAACACGCACAAAACCGACAATTGTAAAAATATTTTAAATTTCCAGTGAGAATATTATGCTTTCTTTTATTGTTTAGGAATGTTATATTTATTAAACACTATACTTTATTAGTTGAAACCACAACAGTCTGTTTCATCATATTGAATCGTCAGGTGGTTACTAGAAAACAAAAATATATAGTCATTTGCGGTAAAAATAATACGTCTGAAATGGATAACCCGTAGTCAATTATGCAAACAATACAGCTCTTGTGAAGTCATACAGAAACAACAACTCAAAAATATAAAATGCAAGTGTAGAGGCTTGCATTCACTTAAAGGTGAGGGAAGTCGAGTTAGGCGTGTTGTAAAAATTTAAAAGGAGGAAGGAAAGATCTACAAAGCAATAAAAAGGTTACGGGAGAGATTGCATGAAGTGAAAAAGTTAAGTAAGTGAAGGACAGTGCGAATGATAGTGATCGGATTAAAATAACGGACAAGAAAGATAATTAAATTAATTTGAATTCGTTTTTGTGGCGATGATTACCGGTAAGCTTTGGTCGTTTGTAAAGTGTTGTTGGTTTGATAATAGTGATTTAATTCAAACACAAAATAATTCTAATATTAAAACAGATGAAGTCGCGAATAATTACGAAAGGTTTTTCAATTTAAATTTTTTTTATGACGACATTTTCCATTTAGTTCCAATCTTTTATTTAGCATGGTGATAGGATCCTTTCGGAGGATGAAAAGTTTTTCTGCTAAGCAGAGGTTGCACCATCTAGCTCCCGGATAGTATGGTGTGGTGCGTACCGCGATGCTCCATTCAATGACGGGGTTCTTTCCTACGTTTTTAGCATGCCAAAAGGCTTTAGACAGCTCGGTGGCATTATATTTTTGTCGACATTTAAAGCTCTGATTATGGTTGTAGTAGCGAGTTTTAAATTCGGTTTCACTACAACCATAATAATTTTTGGCAATGCATCTGATGTTAGGGTGGCTTTGTAAATGATGGAACTTTCGCGGCATAGTCCCTTCATCAGGCAGCTGGTTTTAGTCCTGCAGTTACAAGATGGCACAGTGTTAGCAGGCTTGGTTTTTTGGGTAAGGAGCGCTTTGTTGTGCTTGGATATAATAGCTGCCATGTTGGGCATGCAACTATAGCTCACTTTAACGTTATTTTTATTGCATAACTTGTGTAAGCGGTGATGGGGAAAAAGTGCTTTTCGAGTAAGTGAAGAAAGACCTTGCCGATGTTAGACTTTACATGCTAGCTGAAGGGTGGTTAAACCACACTATGTTCCGCTTTCTGGGTTTCCTTTTGTGGGAGTGGGCGGGCTGTTGTACTGCAGCTCACCGGAATGTCTACATCTTCGCATAGCCTCTTCATACTCTGGGATAAGTCTGGCGAATTCCTCCCGGTTGTACGAGAGCAATGAAAGTCGATCAGCAAGCATTGATGGGAGCAGCTTCTTCATAGTGAACGGATGGTTTGAATGATGGTGGACATAGAGTGGTTGGTCGTTGGGCTGGCGGTAGGGCCAATATTTCCCCTGACTTCAAGTTGAAAGTGACATCGAAAAAATTGGTTTGGACGAGGTTGGTTTCGGTTGTCATTTTTAAGCCGTGTTGGTGGAATAGCTTGATAATCTTTTTCTTTATACGCTCCGAGGTAGGACCCAAGGCGTTTTCTAGAATAGCCAAACCGTCATCCCTATAAAGATCGATGTTCTTGACACCCACAAGCTGGGATAATTGGTGGAGGATAGACAAATCAACCAACTTGCATACTTCCGCTGCATCATAGGAGTCCATAGTAACGTCAAAGAGTGAGCCGTTGTTTTTGATGTAGGCACTGTCCCTGCTGGAAAGTAGAGATTTTCTGCAGTGATGGATAATTCTGTTGTCGTCCTTGCTGATTTCTACAAATTGCTTGGCGAAAGTGATGGCGTCTTCAAGCAGTTTCTGCGAGATGGAAAAGTAGAAATCGACAACATCAAATGTTAGGAATTTGCATCTTTCTTCGTGAGGGAAGTCCTTAAACCATAAGAATACTGCGGGGGTGCCTCGCCATTGGAGTACACCGGTAGATTGTCGTATTTTGCTGTTAATTTTTTGTAGAATCTGCTTACTTATCTTACCAAGATTGAACTTGGCGGGATTTATTAATCTACATTTAATGTTGTTTGGAAAATTTGGTTTGTGGTCCTCTATTGTAATGAATGCTTTTTGTTCGGCTGTTTGTTCAATTCTGTCATCCAGTTTAAGTTGTTCTGCGATCTGCTTGGCCTCTATGTTTTTTTTTTCTTGCTTTGTCTTTGCTGACTTTTTGATATGTGGTGGTGATACTATCCTGCAGTGGTTTTTCATAATCTTTGACTTCGACCTTATAGAGATTGGTGGTTTTATCAGCAGAGACGTACAGGCTGTAGACGTGTTGATAGCATTTGTGTCTTTTTCCAGCTGGGCTGATATTGAAAACAAATTTAAATTGAAAAACCTTTCGTAATTATTCGCGACTTCATCTGTTTTAATATTAGAATTATTTTGTGTTTGAATTAAATCACTATTATCAAACCAACAACACTTTACAAACGACCAAAGCTTACCGGTAATCATCGCCACAAAAACGAATTCAAATTAATTTAATTATCTTTCTTGTCCGTTATTTTAATCCGATCACTATCATTCGCACTGTCCTTCACTTACTTAACTTTTTCACTTCATGCAATCTCTCCCGTAACCTTTTTATTGCTTTGTAGATCTTTCCTTCCTCCTTTTAAATTTTTACAACACGCCTAACTCGACTTCCCTCACCTTTAAGTGAATGCAAGCCTCTACACTTGCATTTTATATTTTTGAGTTGTTGTTTCTGTATGACTTCACAAGAGCTGTATTGTTTGCATAATTGACTACGGGTTATCCATTTCAGACGTATTATTTTTACCGCAAATGACTATATATTTTTGTTTTCTAGTAACCACCTGACGATTCAATATGATGAAACAGACTGTTGTGGTTTCAACTAATAAAGTATAGTGTTTAATAAATTTTAAAGAAGCCGCTTAAAGATGAGAAGCACCAGACTCGAGTTTCGCTCTTGCTAGAGCTCTTCAGTGATGCTTATCTCACTGCGAATCGAACCGGGGACCTGTAGTCTTTCACGCAGGTTACTAGACCACAGATTCCGGACGACAGATGGACTCAAAGCAACTATAAGTTATAAGTTATTCCCGTTATTCCCGGAATAACTTATAACTTATAGTTGCTTTGAGTCCATCTGTCGTCCGGAATCTGTGGTCTAGTAACCTGCGTGGAAGACTACAGGTCCCCAGTTCGATTGGCAGTGAGATATTCATCACTGATGATCTCTAACTAGAGCGAAACTCGAGTCTGGTGCTTCTCATCTTTAAGCGGCTTGTTTAAAATTAATTCTAAATTCTCGTAATTCGGCAATCCTAAACCTGATAAAATGTTGAGAGCAGTTCGACACATTTAAGGTACCGGAGAAAGTATTCAAAAAACTGCTGAGAGTTTTGATTTCAATTACAAAACACTTTCAGATTATATAAAAAATTTTCTGGCAAAAAAATTAAAGAAGAAGATTCATTTCCAACAACAACTCTGGGATACACAAGAAACAGGCAAGTGTTTACAGATGCACAAGAAATAATAATTGTCGAATATCTTTTAAAAGCATCGGATATTTATTTTGAATTATTACCAAAAGAATGCCGAAAACTTGCTTACAGATTTGCTAAAGCTAACCGTATAGAAATACTAAAAAGTTGGTATGACAAACAACAAGCTGGTCCTGGTTGGCTTACATCTTTTTTAAAAAGACTCCGCCAAGTTTTTGGACTTTTTAAAGCACTTTGTTGAGCAATGTCGCTGCACCCACGAAAAACCTTGTCTTCTTTTACTACATAATCACGAATCGTATATATGCAATAAAGGATTAGACTTCGCTAAAGAAAATGGCATTGTAATGCTTTCATTTCCGCCGCACTGTACTCATTGTTTGCAACCGCTGGATCGATCTATATACGGGCCATTTAAAAAATATTTTAATACAGCGGCAGATGAATGGCATCTTAATAACCCCTGTAAAGGAATGACCATCTATGATTTGCCAGCTTTGGTTGAAACTGCATATACAAATACTATAACGTCATTAAATATTCAAGCAAGCTTTTAATCGACCAGGGATATATCCTTTTAACAGCCAACTATTTTCTGACTCGGACTTTTTGCCAGGATATGTAACTGATTATGACCTTTTGTTGCCATCAGCTGGAGAAACAAGAACAACTTCCAACAAGACTCCGGAAAACTTATTAAAAGAACAGATCTTTGGAAATGGTGATAGTCAAGA
Source organism: Diplosoma virens (assembly GCA_963680785.1). Taxonomy (NCBI): domain Eukaryota; kingdom Metazoa; phylum Chordata; class Ascidiacea; order Aplousobranchia; family Didemnidae; genus Diplosoma; species Diplosoma virens. Next base: position 30,866,907 of record OY796897.1, on the reverse strand, counting down.
AAACAAAGAGATTGCAAATAGCACTGCTGCTGATATAGAACAGCAACCTTCTACATCATTAGATCCAGCTGTAAATCCTTCCAAGTAAGGATCGGAAGCGCTGAGCAGTCCGTTGTTTAGCAGATCAAAAAGTATATCGCCAGTTCAAGTTCGTCCGTTTCCAAAACCTCAACCGCGCAACAATAACAAAAGAAAAAGGTAGCGAAAACGAAAGTCAGAAATTCTGACTGACACCCCAGTTAAAACAGCAATCGCACAAGCAAAGTCCAGCAAAAAGGTGCGATTACCTAAGAATATACAATACAGTTGGTTTTATAAAAATTGTTTCCCACGCTAAACAAGAATAGTATTGCCTGGTATGTATGGGCTGCTATTTTAATAGCAAGTCAAAAAAGATTTGGGTGCAGTGTTTCTCATGCAAAAAATTCGGCACATGACAAATGCATTTCTTTTTCTCAAAGTTATGTGTGTCATAATTGTGATACCGATGAAGAACCAAAGAGAAATTAATACCTCAGTGTAACTTGTTCAGATGAGCATAAAAACATTTGATTTTTTCATTATAAAAAATAATCAAGCTGTTTCGTGCAACTAAATGTGCAGATTGCATGCCTATTTTGGTTATTCATCCTTCCTTAAACACAGCTAGTGTAACTCTGATCTTATCTAAATGTATCCGGCGCTCGAGCGTGAAGCAAAAATAAAGCATCTTTGCAAACAGCTAATTGGACAAGAAATACGGTGCTACTTTCACTTGACATGTGTATGATATTTTTTATTGTTTTTCATCATTAAATTGTTCGTTTGATCTTGGCGTGTAGCAAAATTTAAAAGCAACTGAGTGAGTGTCAACTTACAAATAGCTGTCACATCTTGCCCCAATGCTTGTGACAACCAAGAGAGATTTGTCCAGGTTGTCACACTTTTTTTGACTGTTTTGAAACTGTCCAAAAACATGTTTATTGTTGTTAAAAAACCAAAAAAATATTCTAAAATTATAGCTGAAGACTTTGACAAAAGAAAAAAACAAAAAAATTTTTGAAAATGAGCAACTATTTGCTAGATTATAAAGTTTGAAACTTGTGACAACCAGACCCGGTCTCCCCTATTTGGAAGGGTTGTTGCCATCAATTGAATTACTGGTTTTATAGATAATAGTTTTCTTACGACATTAGCCATTTAGAGAACATTCAGCCTTGCATCGACAAGTGCAAGAGGATGTGCAGCGATATATATATATATATATATATATATATATATTAACCAAATGACTGGACAATGCCAGGGAAGCTACTACATATCCGACCATACAATAAGTTTGAAAGTTAATCGTGTCTTGGTTGTATTTGCATTTCAAATGTACGACAAGGCCCTGTTTCGTCCTTAAGGGACTCATCAGGTACATGAATAGAAAAAGCGAATTGCAGTTACAACGCTACGAAGGACAAACAGATTCAGTTGAAATATTGCCTGACAAAACAATTGGCACCAGATAGAGAACTGGTCACGATTGAAACATACGGACCCAAGATATAGTACTTGGCACGGTATGACGCTTATAAAACATGCATTATTACGAATATAAAGCAATATATACAGTAAAATAAATCGTTCTGATGTACTCATTTCGCTCCGCGAAGGTGAACTTCACATCCGTAGTATATTGTCACTATAGTGGCCGATCGCAGGGCTGCTGTCGGAGTGAGAATCAGCACGGTTTATATACAGCAAAAATACACAAATTTAATCGCCTTAGGGCAAAACACTGCAAATGAAAAAATTACAGTTAAGGCGAGCACGAGTTAAAAGCATGATTAACAATATTTTAACAGAGCATGTCTCGCACCCTGGCACTAAGCTGTTTCGCATACGCTCATCAGCAGCCGAAATAGACTTAGCTCAACCCGAGCGTAAACTCTGATGGGGAGCTATATATATTAAGCAGATGGTAGGTGCTTTCACGTAGCCTGGGCCGTTAGTAAGTCTGTTCATTAATTCTAAAAATGACAGACCGAAACCGAACCTACCAAAACGGAAGGGTATCCACCCATTTCGATGTTTAGTGTGGGTCTGCTAATCGGCAAACGCCCTTTTCAGGACGGGGCAATGCTAAGATAAAACTGCCCTTTTCAGGGCACATTGCCAACAAGTTCCGAAGACCCACTATTCTTCAGCTTAACATCGAAGGCCTCACTGCAAGCAAGATGAACGTTCTTCATCACCTCGCTATGCAGTCTGAGGCACTCGTCATCCTATTGCAGGAGACCCACTGCACTGATGCAGAGAAGTTGGTATTTCCAAACTACCAACTAGCTGGGTCTTCTTTAAGCAGGAAGCATGGCCTTGCCACGTTTATCCACGAGCGACTGAGATACACGCTTTTGGACCAATCTCCACCGACATCGGAGATCGAGTGGTTGTGTGTGGACGTTGATGGCTATAAAATAGTCAACGTCTACAAACCACCACCAACGCGATTGCGAACCCTGGATCTCCCAGTGTATCCTCACCCCTGTCTGTACGCTGGCGATTTTAACTGTCGCCATGCTGACTGGGGTTACGATGACAACAGTCCGGACGGTGAGTGCTTGGCTGGTTGGGCAAGTATTAATTGTCTTGCCCTCCTATATAATGCCAAGGACGCTGCCAGTTTTTATTCCCGCCGCTGGAACACTGGTACCAATCCAGATCTAGCTTTCGCTAGCGTAGGTCCAAACAGTCGCTTACCGGATAGACGTGTCCTTGAAAAGTTCCCCAGGTCACAACATCGACCTTCGCTTATTACATTACCAAGGTTTGCTATGGCAGTGCCAAGCATGCCTGTTAAACGATGGAACTTCCGCAAGGCCAAATGGAATCACTTCATTGCTTTGACGAATAAATTCGCAAAGACTTTGTTGCCGCCTGATTCACTTGATGTGGATGCGGCTTACCAGGACTTCTATAACACCATTAAGAAAGCAGCCAAAAAGACTATCCCACGCGGGTATCGAAATAACTATATTCCGTGTTGGGATGCAGAGTGTGAATCCCTCTATAAAACCTTTCTGCAGTCTCCTCAGGGAGACGACTCAAGTTTGGCTGCTACAGCTCTGCTTGCCAAGCTTGACAGAAAGCGGAGGGATCGATGGTCCGAAGCAGTTCGGAGCATTGACTTCTCACACTCTAGTCGAAAAGCGTAGAGTATTTTGAACAACCTTACTGGTAGGTCACGACACTCTCCTCGTCACTGTCCCATTTCAGCCAATGCTATTGCATCTCAGCTGGTTAAAAATGGGAAATACGAGGCTGTTGACCGCAAGTCATCTCGACTTGTCTGTAAAGAAGTGTCTGACCTTTGGAGGGCCACAACACCAGACGCAGTAAATATCTCTGACAATTTTTCACAGAGAGAATTTACTGCTGCCCTTCAACACTTAAAACCAGGTAAAGCTCCGGGACCTGATTCCATTTGCCCCGAGCTTATACTCCATGCTGGAGCTGCTTTGAAGTCCTGGTTACGTGACTTTCTTTCTTCCTGTTTGCGCCGACTCAAAATTCCCAAGATCTGGAAAAGAGCGCTTGTGGTTGCGATCCCAAAACCAGCAAAGCCCGTGGGGGACCCAAAGAGTTATCGACCGATATCTCTGCTCTGTGTCCCCTACAAGATCCTCGAGAGGCTTATCTACGCCCGCGTTGAACCGTTAATCGATCCACTGCTCCCTAAAGAGCAGGATGGTTTCCGACGCGGGAAGTCAACCGTAGATCAAGTTGTTCTGCTAACCCAGAACATCGAGGATTCTTTTGAGGCTAAAAAGAAGGCCGGTGCCGTATTTATCGATCTGACAGCTGCTTATGACACTGTCTGGCACCGTGGCCTTACCTGCAAGCTGCTGAGACTACTTCCGGATAAGCACATGGTCAAAATGATCATGGAGCTTGTCCGAAATCGAAGTTTCACCCTTACCACCGGTGACAGCAAGCAAAGCAGGCTACGCCGTCTTAAAAACGGCGTTCCTCAGGGATCGGTCTTGGCTCCCCTCCTATTTAACATCTATACGTACGATCTTCCTTCCATGATTTCCAGAAAGTTTGCTTATGCTGATGATCTAGCATTGTTGCATTCTTCTGGAAACTGGAAGGACATGGAGGGGACCTTAAGCCAAGACATATCCACACTTTCAGCGTATCTCCAGACTTGGAGGTTGAAGCTCAGTCACACTAAGACAGTGACGGCAGCCTTTCACTTAAACAACCGAGAGGCTAAACGTGAGCTAAAGGTCTACAACAACGGTAGACTTTTACCGTTCTGTCCAACCCCTACTTACCTTGGGGTAAAACTGGACAGATCGCTCACGTTTCGTCACCATTTAGTGGCATTGCGCAAAAAACTATCTTTGCGCGTCACACTGCTGAGGCGACTCGTGGGCTCGGGATGGGGTGCTGGTGCTAAAACACTACGCATAGCCACCTTGTCTCTAGTCTACTCAACAGCTGAGTACTGTGCGCCAGTCTGGTGTCGCAGTGCTCATACTCGCCTCATTGACAGTGTCTTGAATGACGCCTTGCGCATAGTTACTGGATGCCTGCGTCCCACTCCAACGGACCATCTACCTGTACTTTCAGGCATCCAGCCAGCTGAGCTTCGCCAACTGGGAGCGACACTCTCCTTGGCTTACCGTGGATCTCTGGACCCTGATCATATCTTGTATGGTCTTTTAAGTGGGTCCTCAGATACTCGCCAAGTGAGACTAAAATCCAGACGCCCGTTTGTGCCAGATGTGCGGAATCGTTTGGACAATCTTGCCAGACTTGGCATTCGCGCTTCTGAATGGACAAATCACAAATGGAAAACGGAGTACTGTGAAAATGCTTCCAGGCTCCGTGCTTTTGTGCCCGAGACCAGTGCCAGGCCTGTTGGGATGGGCTTACCCCGAGCAGCTTGGGTTAAGCTCAACCGCCTGCGGACTGGTGTTGGGCGATTTCATTCGTCCATGCACAAATAGGGTCTCGCTCCTTCACCGAATTGCGAGTGTGGCGCCTCAGATCAAACCGCAGACCATGTACTAACAGCGTGCCCTATACATCGGGCACCACATGGAGCACAAGGTCTGACGGTTTTGGATGACGAAACTCGATGCTGGCTTAATGACATCACTGCCAGCATCTGATCCAGGCAGTACAGCAGTCTGGGGTAGTAAAAGGATAAACCCTCGGCCCCAGTTCTGTTTATGTCTGACCTGGAGTGGATACCCTTCAAACGACGACGATATATTAACCAAATGACTGGACAATGCCAGGGAAGCTACTACATGTCCGACCATACAATAAGTTTGAAAGTTAATCGTGTCTTGGTTGTATTTGCATTTCAAATGTACGACAAGGCCCTGTTTCGTCCTTAAGGGACTCATCAGGTACATGAATAGAAAAAGCGAATTGCAGTTACAACGCTACGAAGGACAAACAGATTCAGTTGAAATATTGCCTGACAAAACAATTGGCACCAGATAGAGAACTGGTCACGATTGAAACATACGGACCCAAGATATAGTATTTGGCACGGTATGACGCTTATAAAACATGCATTATTACGAATATAAAGCAATATATACAGTAAAATAAATCGTTCTGATGTACTCATTTCGCTTACATCCTCGTATATACAGTATATAATGCAGTAATGTTTCATCTTGCCGGTATAGTGCTCACAATAACACACGGTACACAGTATATACGTATATACATTTAGTTTTGTTTTAAGAAATATATATATATATACAAAATTTATTTAATCACTGTTTAAAAACCACAACAGTCCGTTTTATCCTAAGATTCGTCAGGTGGTTACTAGAAAAATAAAAAAAATAAAAAATATAGTTATTAGTGGTAAAAAAATACGTATGGAGTAAATGATATGTAGTGCAATTATCATGGAATAACTACATATCATTTATTCCATACGCATTTTTTTACCACTAATAACTATATTTTTTATTTTTTTTATTTTTCTAGTAAACACCTGACGAATCTTAGGATGAAACGGACTGTTGTGGTTTTTAAACAGTGATTAAATAAATTTTGTATTAAATTGCTCTGATTTTTTCATTGAGCACTCTGAGGGGAAGATCGATTCACTCCTGCAATATATATACATATGTAACTGGAGACAGTACTGTTTCGACCTTTCGGGTTTTATCAGTCCAGTGAAGTTATGCTGAGAAAGAACAAGGCACACCAATTTGTACCTTGTGGCTAATCTTTTACTTGTGGTTTTTAAGCCACAAGTAAAACATATATATATATATATATATGTATATATACGTCTTTCATTGCATTTATTGAAATTGAACTGACCTCTGATTTATACCTGAAGAACTTATGAACATAAAAATTAGAGTGAAAACTTATTGAACATAGCAACCGTTGCCACTAGGTCACTATAGGAGGCTGGAAAAGCACTTAACGTTTCTAGTATAAACACGAATATATCTATTTTAAAATAAAAATTCTGTTTTATGTTTTTTTTGCATTTGAAATAAATTATCTTTGACTTACAGTATCATATTGTTTAAACATCGACTTAAGAGAAGTGGAATGCAAAAATATTGAAACTAGACCAAAGTTTTATTTATTTTTACGTTTTGAAGAAATAGTTTTTGATATACAGTTTAATCATTTTTTCAGGCAACGAAGTGATGCGACAATTAGAAAAGCACCGTTGCAAGAAAACCAAACTTATGCAGCAAAATATTGCAGAAGCAGTAAACAAAATAAATTGTTCTCACAATCGAGTGGCATTGGATGATTTTTTCAAACTAACTTTTTTTCCTGATGGAACAAAATGTTCCATTCCATGTTCAGATGAGCAAAAAAACGAAGGAACTCAAACTGTTACTTGTGTTGGGACAAAGTGGCAACCTAAAAATTCAAAGTGCACCGTGAAAAGTAATAAATAACTTGATAAAAATTTGTAAAAGACATTTTTGGTTTTCATCATGTTTTAAGCATTTTTTAAAGTACATCTATGGTGAAGTATTTATTCTTTTAAATCAGCCTTAATAGCAATAATCAGCAGTACAAATGATATAAATCTTTTATTTCAAAAACACTTTTTCGGCACATATTAAAATGCTCTTCTTCTTCTTCTTTTGGCCTTTCCCTTCAATCAGGGATAGCCTCAGCGTATATCTTTTTCCAAACCATCCTATTTTCAATGTCCGTCTCCTTTGCAATCAAAATGCTCTTATTAGAGTAAAATATTTGCGCTAAAAAATTTTAATTGCAGACTTTTGAGTAAATAGTTTTTAAAATCTTGTTCTATTTTCTTTGCCTGTGTTAATTTATCTTTCAAATCGATTGTCTTTTTTAAAATGATATTATCCGTTGGCTTGTCAGAAGCACTAACCTAATTTTCTTTTCTGATTTTACCAATTTTTTGCAATTACATCGAATTAAATATTTCTAAGCAGGAAAGTCTTACGTTTCTCAAACTCAAGTATAAAAAATAGGTTAGAAAGCAATAATAGGTGAGGAGAAAATTTGGGTTGTTGAGAGTTCATACAAGCTGCAAGCTTTAGTGAGACCACCCAACAAGTCCACGAAAAGAATATTAACTGGTAGGTACTACACAAAAGTAAAATAGCTTTGAGTTAGATGAAAAGCTTATGACAATGTGGGCTTGCGCTGTAACTGGTGTCCCACAGTTCTTCTGAGAAAGAGAGAGAGAGAGACATAGTGAGAGAGAGATAGATGGCAGTGAAACATTCAGAACTGTTGATTTAAATCTTTGCCCCTCTTCTGCCCAAATCACCAGAAACTAAGTCATCATTCCAAAAGTGAATTCATAGTGTGGAATGTAAAATTATGCAAAAGTGTTACACTTTATTACAGAAGTAAAGAGTATGTGGAAAGTATTGAGATGGGAATCGAGACCAGAAAAGCTTAGAAGGACATAGAATCAAAGATTTTTGATATAACTGAAGGTTGTTTGTGAGCTTTTGCGATCTGAAGAAATACCTTCATGATTTTTTATAAACCAGGTTTGAGTACTGGAATTGATTCCCCACAAAGAAAATCAAAATTGGTCAGCCAATATACTATGATTTTTTATGCTTTTTTTGTAGTTTAATTTGCTTGCATAGATTTGATATCACGGGTTTAATTTTTAAAGAAAAAAATATTTTGTGTCATAGGGACGACTAATTGTTAGAGGTTGCGAAAGATAAATTGTCCTTTTAAAATCCTGGAAAAAAGTTTTAATCTTTGTTTATTAATTTAAGCTGCTTATCTGTCAAGCTTTCTCTTGTCTTGCGATAAAAATGAAGCTGCATTCACAATGAAGGTATTTATTCCATTTGTTTGTATTACTGTGGGGACTTTGTTGCTAACCATTTGCAAAAACACACTCTCAATTGCCATTTTCTACTCGAGCAATGTATTGTAACAACCATGATCTTCTTTAAAAAATAACTGCAACGTACTTTTGGCGTAGACATAAACATCAGTTTTTTTCTGCTATTAAACAGCATTGCAAATAATCAAAAAAATACATATACAATAATAAATAAAATAGTAACAAGGTAACATTAACGTTATCTGTATCTGAATGTGTTTATTTAACAACGGGAAAGTTTCCAATAAAACGTTTCGGTCTTTGAGTCAAGAAGCCACCATTTAAATTTAAAATCAAAAACACAGAAGACAAGTACAACAACTTCCAGCTGTTACAAAGAGAGGATTAGAAATTTATCAGTTTATAAGATGTAACAAATACTGTACTACATTAATTTCATTTTAAAAGTTTTTGGATATTTTTTAATTGTTTTTGGAATAGAGCTCCCTATCTTAACGCCTTAAACCTTTGAGTAACCTTAACGTAATTTTTTAGAAAATTTTGATTTTTTTGTTTTTATTCTACTATTGGTGCACAAAGAACAAAATTAAATTTTTTGTTTGATGTTTTTTTATAGAAGGGGGGGATTTACCCAAGGTGGTTAGTGCTGCTAACCACTGCTACTCTATGGCCTCAAATCGCTCTTTCATAAAATCAAATCATGGCAATGTTAATCGCTTCATTGTATTAAAAACTCATTTAAAAGGTAATTGCACAAAATAAAATTTATTATAGTAAGTATAATAGACAACTTATTTTGAATGAAATTTTTTAAAACATTCATTTTTGTTGTTACAAAATGGCACATACAAATGGTGCATTTCCACTTGGTGCAATGAGGTTCTTTTTTTGTGCTGCAGTAATTGCATCTCCTCCAACTGTTGCCCATCGTAGGAAGGTAGTCCGATCCATCAAAACGAATAGCTGGAGCTATTGTTGTTTTTGATCTTTTCATTGCAGGTCCTAAAACCATTTAAGAGTTTTTCTGCTTTTTGTTTGTTTGAATGCAGCAGCTTCCAACATACAATAAATTACATTTAATTTAAATGCTTTTAATGGAAGTTTTGCTCCATGAATATTTTTCAATATAATGTACGAATTCACTAATGCTACATCTAAAAAATGAAAAACGATACGATGCCACCATTTTTTACTTTTGCGGTCTAATCCGTATAAAGATTTTAGCATGTCTGCTTTATCAACATAGCCCATATGTTTATTATAATCTTTGTTGACTTGATTTCCCCCCAATTACAACTTTAGTTCTATCTTTATTTTTTCTTGACACACTCTCACTTTTTTCAGGATTATGCATGTTTGATATAAAGTAAACAACTTTATTGTCCATCCACTTGGCGATAGATAAATCATTCTCTTCCATCCTCCAATCAATTTCTCCTCTTTTCATGCTTTTTTCATTTTTCATATTAGGAATATTCTTTCTTGTTGATCTAATGGTTCCGCTATAGCCTAATTGCTTTTCTTTTAAACAATACGCCAAATGCACACTTGAAAAAAAATTGTCAGCAAAAATTTTATAGAATTTATTGCTTATAGCCTTGCAAAGTTTTTCAACAACACTTTCACCTAATCCCATTCCCTTTTCTTTTCCTTTTCTGGTATAGATTTCAAATTGGCAAACATATCCATTTTCATCAGCTCTTACCCAAACTTTGTAACCTCTCTTTATGAATTTCGGAATGTATTGTTTAAAATTACAACTGCCTTTAAATTTTATCATAGATTCATCAATAGCTTTAACTCCACTTGGTTCATAGCAATTGAGAAATTGTTTATTTAAATTTTTAAGATAAGGCCGAATTTTATATAGCTTGTCATAGCTGTTGTCTTCCCTTGAAGGCATTTTAGTGTTGTTTGATTCTCATTAGAAAATTAACCGCAATAAAATCTTTCATTTTTTCTTTTTTTTGTTAGGGAAAAAGGTTTAAGTTTCTGGGTGGCATATAGATTGGTTTCAAAAACCATGTGCTAATAAAGATTGTCTCATAACAAAATATTAAAAATTTTACCTTCTGATGGTAGCTCAATACTAAAAATTTCACTTGCTGGTCCAACATGTTGAAAAAAATTAAAATCGAAAATATCTACTAGTTTTTTCCATTTTGGTGTAAAATTTGAAGCACCTTCAATTTCTTTCATCGTATTTATCTCTTTCCTTGCATTGTCTTCAATGAATTTTAGTTGGCAAGAACTAAGATTAGGAATTTCTGCTATAAAATATAACTTTTATTAGTTCTACATAAAATCTGACATAATAACTTATTAATAATTTTATGGAATTTCACTTGTACCTTCAAACTGCTGCAAATTTTTCAATTCATTTTCTTTATTTTCTTCTTCAAGTATTTCTTCTTCGTCTTCAGATTCTTTGGGAAAATTTGTAACAACTTGTTCGAAATGAGAAAATAATTGTTCGGAATCTTCAATACGTTTTCTATTTATCTGAAAAAAACAAATGAATAAGCAATAAAATAAGTCTCTGATATTTACAGTAGTTTGTAACTTTCTTTATTTCTTGTCTTATTTGCTGCTAGAATTTTGCTGAGTCAATTCAATAAAAAAAGGCCGTTATGTTGCGGTGGTTATTACAACTGACCACCACTCTTTCTCTAATAACCACATTATAAACCCTTAATCTATTTTTTGTTTTAGTCAGTAACAATAACTACATTAACTTGAATCAGAATTTTAATAGCAAATCTAAAATTAACATTTATTGTTTTATATTTACAATAAACAATATAAGATAAGAAGAACAAATCATACCTTTCAACTTAAACGCAGATAACAAATGAGCGAATCGATGTAATTCCAATAACCACGTGTAGAAAAAAATAATGCTTACTAGACCGTGAAATTTCAGTGATTATTTTTGAATCGCACTGCAATTCAATAAAAAATTTCCGTTTCAAGAGGAGGTCAGTCTGGCTGACCACTGCCACTCAAAGGATTAATACTTAATAGTTTTGTTTTGCATTCTATTAGTACGATATAATGGTTTGTGCAAATTATATGAGTTTGTTGAAATTCTTGTTGAACGCTTGGACACATCATAATATATGTTAAAATAATCGAATAAGAAGAGAGGAAACTTACTATTGATATAATTATGAACTGGTTGAGCAGTCCCAAATTTAAATAAATCAGGAAGTTTAAGGATTTTCAGTAAGATTTGAGTTGTACTTTCTGAAAACTGCCCTCTGCTTATCAATTTCACCGCTTTGTTTTGAATAGAAGCAAGTTTATGCAAGTGGGTTGGAAACGTGGAACACCACGCCATTTGACCGTAAAATAAATAGGTATGAACAAGTGAATAATACGTGTGACTTGAGCATTTTGGAGTGAAACATGCTTTAATTTATACAGGATGCTAGCAACCCTGGAAAGCATGTTAACTATGGCATTTAAATGAAATTGAAAGTTTAATTTTGAGCCAATGAAGACTCCTAATTATCTAATATGATTTTTTAAAGTAATTCATGAGTTGTTGAGTTAAAGTTAAGAATTCAAGCATGATTAAAAAGGCAAGTCACTAAATCTTTTGTAATTTTAAAGACCAGTTTAGTTATGTTAATTGAAGTAAAAGCAAATATATGCAAATGACAACAACGAGCTGTTAAGAAGAAGTATTATTTTATTTTTTTATTTTTATCTCTATATTTATCCTCCTGACTCGCAGGAAAGCGACGGAGGCGCTAATACATAGGGTAGGCAATTACCCCGACCTGCTCCCGGAGATACCAAGATATTGCTGTCCGCTTGTAATTTAATAGAGATATGACTGTAATTTAGAATTGCTTGCCAAGACCACCAAGCAGGGAAAGTGCCGAAAAGTGTCTTTTCCAAGGACACAACAGAATGGTGCGAGTGGGTTTTGAACCGGGAACGTGTTGGTCACAAGCCCGGCGTTTTAACCACTCGACCACGCTGCCGACACTCGACCAAGCTGCTGACACTCGACCGCGTTGCCGACAATTACGTTTTCCTTGCGAGTCGATTTTGGCATTATCCACGCAGAGTCCGTATTTCTCGGCAACTATTCTCCAGTTTACTTTTCCGCCTTCTTGCCTAGTTTTTTTGTAAAAAGGAATAAGTTTATTTTTTTTGTAATAGCATTTCATGATGAAGCATGATCCTTATCGTAAATGTAGCCAGGATAATTCGGCTTAAAATTTAAACCTTCATTGTAGAGTTTGAGACTTTTTAAAGATTTAAAAATAAGTAGCTTATCGAAGAAATTGTTCAATTTAACAATTACCGGTCGCCATTTTCAATTTCGTACCCATGAAATTGTAATCTACATGTTTTTAACCAATCAAAATTCAAAAGTTTTTTCTCTGTTTCGAAAAAGCTGCTATGTTAGTTGTCATGGCAAAGTTTATTTTAGCGACTTTTAAGATGATAAACAAACCAATCTGTTTCTTATATTGCGTTTGCAAAGAACTAAAACTGATTTGTTTCTAAATGAATAGATTTCCCAATTTTAAAGTAAAAGAAAACTAAAAATTTTGCAAGTTTTTCATAAACAAAACATTTTTTGTTTGTAGCGTGGTCAAGTGGTTAAAGCGCCGTACTTATGATCACATTGGTATCGGTTTAAAATCCAATCGCGCCATTCTGTTGGGTCCTTGGGAAAGACGTTTTACGGCACTTTTCCAAGCTTGGTGGTCTTGGCAAGCAGTTGTCAAATTTAGTCATATCTCTATAAAACTGAAAAACAAAATAACAAATTTCAATCGTACAACAATATTTTGGCATCTCCAGAAGCGGATCGGGGTAACTGCTTGCCATATGTATAGCGCTTCCGACACTTTTCTGCGAGTTAACGCAGATATAAAAAACTTTTTTTAACTCAGAGAAAGTTAGTTAAATGTGAGAGAATGATTCAAATTGCTTTTTTTGTTTTAGTATAGCACTGTTTTGTTATTAAATAAAATTAGTACTAACATAGCGTTAAAAAGTCAATGCCTCACCAGCTACGAGCTTCACGGCACATCACTGAAAAGAATTGTTTGTTTTTGCTGCAATTATTTTATTAACACGTTGACTGCCAAGACCTAATCCGACTTTCTGACCCCAGATGCCAAGCACATATTTGCCCATATTGTCATGTAAAAAAGCGTTTTACGCAGTTTTATTGCTTAATTAATGTCACTAATTAATTTTAGCATTGAAACAATCACCACGAGTATATTCGTTGTTGGCACATGTAGACAGAATTTTATTCAAATATGCCAAGCACGAGATAACTCGTTGAGGCAATCCTACGCTTCCCAGCGTGAATTCATCTTTCTCATGTGGTTTGCGGTTTTCTAATGGTATTGTGTTACCTCACATTGCTGCTAGTTCACTTTCGCATGGACGGTTTTGTGTTACGTCACATTGATGCTAGTTCACTCTCAGCATAACGCAGCAGGATCGCAACCATAGGGCTATAGTTTAGAGTAAATAGGTACAAAAGTTCAGACTACAATATAATAATTGAAGCTAGCGGATAATTTTGATTATTTTCGCAGGTGGCAAGCTTTCTTAGTTTATATCGCATCAGATGCTTATTTAGAGTTTACAATAAGCGGGATGTGCTTACAATATCCAACATGCACCAAGTGGAGATGGAGGAAGTAAGAAACAGAAATGGAAAGGTATCCGTAAAGCCCAACATTGTAATAGATTACAACAACGGAATGTCAGGAGTTGATCGCTCTGATCAAATGTTGTCGTACTACTCTGCTCTCAGGAAGACAATCCGCTGGCCAAAAAAAGTTGCTCTTCATCTCTTTGAAGGGATGATCCACAATGCTCACATCTTGTATTGTCATGCGACTTCTATCAAAGTCAAGAGCCTTCCTTTCAGACAGAAGTTTGTGAAATGCTTCCTTCGTGAAAAATTACCAAATAGTGCTAAAAGACCTAGAGACACTGGTCCAACTCAGCATTATCTGGAAACACTTCCGCCGACAGAGAAGAAAGAAAGACCTACTAAAGCATGCAGAATTTGCACGAAAAACAAACTACGTCGGGAAACAAGGTATTTCTGCCCAGTTTGTGAAGATCAACCACCTCTGTGTGTTGTTGACTGCTTCAAAATACACCATGCTGCCATCTAATTACAAAACAGTAATTTGACAATTGTTATCTACATTCAATGGTGTGATTTAAATTTTCAATAAACTTCTTATTAAAAAAAACTGATTTTTGTTGCCAGCGAGTTTTTCGGTTCCTGTCCCAGACGCCACACGCCGCTTTCTTGCGTTCGAAATAACGAGATAACTCGTGGTTGCAACTTTAGTGGCAAGACAATGACCACGAGATAACTCGTGGTCGGCAGCGTGGGCCAGACTGCCAACCACGAGTTATCTCGTGGTTGGCAGTCAACGTGTTAATGTGATTTTTTTTTCTTTCTTTGAAGTGTTGTTTCATCGTCTTAGTAATTATTAGATTGTTAATGATTTTATACAAACATATTGTGTTGACATAATTGATTAAAATTTTTGGATTCTTTGATTAGAACTTTTGTAGGTCGAAAGCGTTCAGCCATTGCCAACTAGAAGAATACGGCCAAATCAGTCACATTTTAGAAGCAATTTTTATCCGGGCATTAGAATCACTAACAAAGAAGCTTTTTACATTGTGTGTGTGCGTCGTAAATTGAAATCACCTTTTTAGGCACACACACTTTTTTAAATGACCCGCGTTTGTGTTATTTCTAAACACCCGCAAAGCAATGTAGTTTAGTTCACAAACGTTCTACTACTAAGTGTGTTAGTTTGCTTTTGACAAGTTTTCAAGTTGTTCCAATTATTTTCAAAACTTAAGACAATTATATCATGATATCGTGATCGTAAACTTAAGACAATTATATCGTAATATATATGATTAATAAAGTTTTAATTGTTTAAGTGCAGTGTTGAATTTTGATGCCTTATAAATTAATTCTATAGAGAAATAGAATTCTTTTTGCCTTTGTGGCGGAAAAACTATTGAGTTTAATATTACCCATCGGAGTGCTAATTTATCCATATAGTTTTCCAATACAAAGTCGTAAGTGATTAGTAGCATTTCTGGGCCCCGTGAATTTCTTTAAAGTTTGGTGAAACTTGGGAGCCAAGTTTTACGCAAATTGTACAAGCTTGTTTGTTTTTTTGCATATATTTTATAGTATTTTGAATATAATAATTTGATAAAAGATTTATCAAATTAAGATGGTTTTAAAGTGACCATCGTCAAAGAGAATTAACTCAGCATTTATAGATGAGTAATGGGAGATTTTTTGCTAGTTTACGAGAAGTACTAGCAACAGAAAAAAATTTATTCACTGGCTCGTATCTTCAAGAAAACATAAAGTTTTTTGAAGATTTAAATAGAAAGTCCTTCTTTTTTGATTTATTTTGCAAATTACCAACCACAAAATGTCTTCCATACTAAAATACCAATGCTTCCCTGTCACAGGCTTTGTTTGGGAATCCTAAAGAACCAGTAGAGCTAGGTAACCCGAATACCTGCGCTGAAACAAAGCTGTGTCTAAATCGTATTTTATTTCGGCTCAAAAAGTAGTCTGCTATGAGCCTAAAGCTTTTATACAGTTGGTTTGAACGAAAGCTCGGATTGGTTCGTTGAAGACTCTTCTTCACAGACAAACAGAGACCACTGTCTCAAATAAGAACGAATATATTACAAAATTCACGACCGACTTCTATAAATAAGAACGAATATATTACACGAAAATTCTCTTCCACGCTTTGCCACACTGCAAAGCGAAATCAAACCTACAACTTAGCTCGATCAACACAAAATGATTCTACCTCCGTAGAACACAATTCCAAAACACCGGCGCAAAATAAATTCAACACTCGTCAACCGATACAAAATATAACGGGCTCTCTGTTTCCAAATTCAACTCTCTCTCGAAGCGATTCTGCTTCGACCGACACTTTTCGCTTTACAATTTTCGCTTTATGTCTCTCTCATCTTCGTCTCTCTTTCGTCGTTGTCTCTGGTCTGTTCGTCATTGCAATATATATATACGTATATTGCGATCGAGCGAGCGTATATATATATATATAATCCAGTAATGTTTCACTTTGCCGGTACAGTGCTCAATAACACACGGTTAGAGAAAGTATATTATATTTATTTAACACTACACTTTATAAGTTAAAACCACAACAGACTGTTTCATCCTATCGAATTATCAGGTGGTCACTTATTCAAAATTCTATTTGAATAAGTGACCACCTGATGATTCGATAGGATGAAACAGTCTGTTGTGGTTTTAACTTATAAAGTGTAGTGTTAAATAAATATAATATATATATATATATATATATATAGATAAAAGTCACGTACGACGAATTTACTCGTATATGCGGGACTTAACTAGAACTCACTGGAGAGAGCGCTACACTTGAATGTGCCAAAACATTCCACTACCATCGAGATAGCGAAGCTTGGACAAAAACATATTACGTCATTACTGTCGGACGAAAAAAGAAAAGAGGACAAGAACATACATCAAGCAATAGAAAGCGAATCGGACGTTATATTACATAATACGAGAGCAGCGCTTCACTAGCCACGCGACAATCATTTCATAATAAAACTTTGAATTACTTTTAACGGGAATAAACTACATTGTTATGATTAAAATTATTATGAATGAAGTGTGACATTCCCACGCAATCTTTGGTTTCGCAACAAAAAAATCAAAGAAGTTGATAGCAATATGACTTATTAAGATATATTCGTTTACATTGGAGATTAACGATACTTTCATTTACTTTGCCTTATTGTTTTTGTACCGGTTTTGGAGCATTAACTGTGACAGATTCAAGATTTCAGTTGTTTCTTGGCGTTGCAACCAGAGACAGTACCAAAAAATGTTTCCAATAAGTTGTAAGGTGATTGCAATATTGATTGTAGAAATTTTCTTAGTAGTAGTAGCAAAAATTTTGCAATTAAGTTTTTAATTGACATTTGTTGTTACAATAAAAACAAATTTCGTTTGAAGCTACTAATATCACTTAGCACATTTAAAAAAGGGTAACGAACTAAACTCAGTCAACTTTTACTTCTCCAGTTATTATAAAAAATTTTGCATTTGGTCAGAGTTTTGTAAAAAATTTAAAACTTTTTTTATATTTACTGTCCTTTTGGTTTTTGCTTTTACTAATTGTTTTAACATTCAATCTGTTTTTAATTTTTTTGTTAGTTATGTTTAAAATCATTTATTGAATTTGTTTGCTGCAATTTCTCTCATGCTGTAGGATCAAAAGTGCTTCGATTCACACGCATTTGTATTATTTAAAAAGAGTAAGTGTGTCTTAGACGTTGCTTTTGATTTACGACCACTCACACAATACGACAAGCTTTCTCTCTCTGCTTAGAAACCGCTTCTAAAATGTGAATAATTCGGCCATAATCTTCTAGTAAGCCATGGATCAATTTTAAAAAATTTGCGATAATTATTGATAAAAAGTTTGATATTGCTTGCTATTAATTGTGTAAAATTTCATCTGAACTATACTTTTGGATAGCAGCGGTAAAGGGAAACACACTTTAAGTTAGATTGTTAGCAAATGCCTGAGTAATGTAACAGACCAAGCCGTATTTTTTAGTAGGTCCTGGTATCACCCAAACAATAATTCATTTTGATTAAAATTGAAAATTTAAAAATAAATTATATTCAAAAGACTCAAACCTGCTCTATGAAAAACAATCGGAAGTACGTTTGGAAAAATGTGAAACCTTCTCAAATTAAAATCATAGTTTATCGCACCCAACCCAAAAATAAGTTCAAAGCAGCTGTTATATTAACTTTATTTTTGCTTAGTTGGATTAAGTTTTTAAAGTTTTACACAAAAGATGTTTATTTTTATAAAAACAACTTTTTAGGATGTTTACCATTAACTACACCTAATTATACAATCGTTACATGCAACAAAGGTAAAACCATTGGATCTACGTGCTCATATCAATGCCAAAGTGGATACACCGTAACGGTTTGTAAGATTAAGATTTATTTTTTTAACAAAGTTTAGAATGATAAAAGAGTGTTAGTATTAATATTATTGGTTAACGATACATTTGCAAAAAAGAAATCTTCAAATAAATATTGGTAGTTTTGGAGCAATAAATCTAAAAAACAAGCCGAGAAATTAAGTTTGGTCTTATAGATTGTTATACTGTATTAATAAAAAATCAATGGTTGAATGTGAATCAAAGACTTAATCGGCAACTTAATACTGTTTCAATTATTTCAAAACAATTATCTGTAACATTAAACAAATAAAAATGTAAATTTTTGAAGTTAAAGGTCTTAAATAATAATCTAACATCATTTTTAATAAATTTTTGACTATTAAGAAAAAATATGATACATCTAATAGGTTGGAATCAAACTTAAATATTTAAAAGTTCAACTCTATTCTCCTCAATGGTCGGGCTTCTGAAGCCCGGTCTTTGCAAAAATTTTTGTAATTATTTCATTTTTAAAAATAATATTCCGAAATTTCTTGACATTTTCTAATTTGAATTCCAGAATAAGATGGTATTATTTTTATAGTAGTTGGGCTCGAACAAGGGTTAATGTGTAAATTAGACGTTTTTCAACAAATTGGTGTATTTTTGCTTGCTATTGCAGAAAAGCGTGGCTTGGTTTGAAGTTTTTAGGTTTTTTATGACAGCCAAATGAAACTCCAGTTTAAAGAAAGCGTTCAAAGCTAGCTCTTTATCCTGATTCCAGTGGGCCGCAGATGCAAAAAGGTAGTTACCAATTTGCGTAAATTGTGTGCAAGTTTCATCTGAAGTTACAATTCACATATCGTGTACATTGTGCATATCGTGTACAAATTTCATCTGAAGTTACCAATTTGCGCATATCATGTACAAATAGTGCCAGAAAGATAGCTGATCAAAAAAATCATCAATTTATTTTTACAGATTTAGATTGAAATTAGTAGGCTTTTTTGACCACTAAATAAAGCTTCAGATGAAAGAAACCATTTCAAAATTAGTAAATACCGTAAAATGTCTTGACATTGCAAAATGAAATGTACAATGAATTTTTTCAGTTTATTGGTTGCTACTTCAATGAAACATAATTTTTTTCCACTTTAAAAAATATGTTTTTCGTTTTTCTGCGGATCACGGGTGGAAGAGCACAGCTCTAAATCCTCACTACAGTTTATTCATTGAGTATCAAAAGCCTTCCGAAAATGACAAAAGTCTAAACGTTTTGTTAGTGTCAATTGCGCAAAACCTTCTGAATAATATTACCAAACTAAACATCAGTGCTGCCCAGTACATGAATTATAGACCAAACGTAGAACACTTTGAGAGTACAAACCGTCTCCATGCTTTTATTATCAGTACCTGGCCAATGCCCTCGCTTGTTTAAAACAGCGTACCCAGAACAGGTTGGGTTATACTTAAATGTGCATGGACAAAAGAAGGACTCGTTCCTTCCTCCCATTACTAATTTGGAAGCATTGCACAATTACGTGGTATTGAAATGTCTCATGCATTGGACATTACATGGAGCACGAGGTAGGAGAGAGTTGGATGAAAAAAAAACGTTGCTGGCTTGGTAGATCGCTGACGCATCTGAAGCATCTGATCTTGGCAATACGTAGCAATTTGGAGTAAAAAGTTAAGCCAAAAGAGCCAGTCCTATGTATGTGTTTTATTTGGAGTGAATAACTACAATAATATTGGCATAAAAACCTAATGTTAAAAATTTGTCCATTCTGTTTTCCATTATAATTTTTCCATTATAATATCCATTTATTCAGAAAAATTAAGCTGGAAAGTCTAACTTGAAGCTCTGTTATCTCTGCTCTAAATATAAAGTCGATCAGAGACAAAAATTGCGAAAGAAGAATATGTGTAAACCACAAAATTATTGACAAACAATAGGGTATTTAGGGGGTCATTGTGCCGTGTGTTCTCTCCCCCCCCCTTAGAGAAAGTCAGAGAAGATTCAAAGTAAAAACCTTTATTTTTAGAGATCACCCTGATTTTGGGACAAAAAATCGACAAAATCGAGACAGATTCAAAGTGAAAATCTTTTTTTGTCAAAATAATTTGGATCAAGTAAATTATACGCCCGGTTTCAAAAAATAGTGAAGATTGTTCTCTTTAATACATTATAATTTCGAAAAAACTCAATAGCACCCTCAATTGTTTCATTAATTATAGGACTTATAACATTTTCAAAATTATCAGCATTCATTTTTTTCTAATTTTTACTTGAAAAAATTTTTCTACTATAAGCATATTTGATTCTGGTTGTATGCCTTCCTACCCTTTCAAAAATCCTTGGTATACCACTGGTGACACACAAGCAGCTCCAACAAGATATTTGCAGCACTTCTTTGAAATTAGTGCGTTATGCTTTGAACAGCACTTAGAAATATATTTCTATGTCATGATATCATAACAATTTATTTTTCACAAATTTTGTTTTCCTAAATGTCATTTGACATTGAAATAATTTAATCGCGTTTTATTTATACACAGTAGGCAAAAAATACTTAGCTAAAAAACATTGTGAAATAAATAAAGCAAAGAAAGAAACAGAAATTTAAAAAAATGAGCTAAACTAAACTGTAAAAAGGGTAAAGGTTTTTTGATTGTGCACTATAACCAAGTAGATATTTTAAGTCTGTAATAATTTGTGTAACACGGATAAATATCAATAAACGTCTATTCAAAATACTTTTATTTTTTTGCAAGACATGCATTCCGATTTTTTATATCAATTTAAAAAAATACAACACTAATTGTACACCATATAATTGAAATTGGTCTACGATATTTTCAATTAGGAAGAAAGTTACTTTTTGAAATGCATTTGTAAATAATAGCAATCAGAAGCCAATATTTTAGCATTTAGTTCAGGGATTTTCAAACTGTGGGCCGCGACCCCAAATGGGGTCGCGTAAAAAAATTTTGGGTCGCAAAACAAATGGGCTTTTTGTGCTTTCGAAATTGTTTTTTTATAATAATATTTATTGACAATCAAAAACTAGAAAAGGTAAAGTGTCATTACACCATTGTTCTATCATAAAGTAAGGTGGTGTGATCAAAAGGTGAGTCATGTAGCGTAATCAAGAGAACAGCAAGAAACAAAAGCAAAAAAAATTACTTAATGGGCCTAAAGCTAAGATTAATTTTTATAAATGAATGCAAAAAAATTGAATTATTTATTTATTTGTCTTGATAAAGTAGCTGTGAAAGAATATAGACAGTGGTGGCCTTACAAAAAGGGGGGCCTGGTACAAAAAAAACAGGGGGCCACTTTTTAGTGTTCTAAAGCAAAATGATCTATCTAAAAAAGAAAACAAAGGTCATCACATTAAAGATGCCTCCGTAATGGTGAAACAATAAAAAAATGCAGCAATATCTTGCTTAGGGGAGTCACTTTTTGATGTTTTTAGGGGGCCTGGTCCGGCCGCATCACTTGCACCCTACTAAAGCCATCACTAAATATAGATTAATTTTTCCACCCTATTAAATGTGCTTGATAATGTTTATTAAATAAAGTCTGTTTTTGTAATTTTGTTAATTGGCTTTAAATTACTATTTCCATTTTTGGTTTTTACTACACGGTTTTTCATGCACATGCATGGTTTCCATTAGGAAAAAATTAACGTAAAATTAGCCTACAAATATTGGGGTCGCACAAAAAACTTTTTTAAGTGGGGTCTCAGAACAAATAAGTTTGAGAAGCCCTAATTTAGTTGGCAAAGTTTTGTTTAGTTTATAAAAGTTGTTGTTGTTGTTGTTGTTGTAATAATCACTGAATTGTCATTGCTTTTGAATTAAATTAGTAGTACCAGTGTGCGCATAAATTTGAGAAAACTGTTAAATATATTTTAGTTTAAGTGTATGCAATTGTCGTTCTATGGTTTATTGTTAATTTATGCTAATTTTTAAATGCTTTGATATGAGCTTATAAAAGTTGAAAACGTTCAGCTTTTTTGTTTTTTCATAAAATTTTGCAAAGTAAATGATAAAATGATGGCTTTTGATTGCTATTATTTAGTTTAGGTACCATTGGATTTTTAATAATTTGATAAATCAGGCAATAAAGCAAGCTTTTCTTGGCTTCTTCACTGTTTGTAATTGTCGTGCGCATCTTATTCGTAATTCTGTCACTCTTTACGTACAAATTTTAATTAAGTTTATGACAGTTACAATAGCGAATCCGTTACAATCACATTTTACGTTTGCTAAATGAGTGTCTAAACGTAAAAATTGATGTCACCTTGCTGAAATCTAATTTTATATACTTCTTTTAATAAATTTTCAAATACTCTTTTTTCCTAAGAAAAGTTAAATAAATGATTTTTACTCAGCTTAAATTTCGAAACAACAGCTTAAGTAGTTTTTGAGTTGTGAATCGTCAACTTTGGTGGGCTTTTGAAGCCCGGCGGTGGAAGAGTCAATAGCTCAACAAAGATTGAGAAGAATAAGGTTAAAAACGTATTTTTAACCTTAGCCCACCAACAAATCAATTTTGCAGACACATGAACTTATTGCTTTCTTTTGAAATACTTTAAAATAAAATCTTTGCTTTAATTTTTGCATGTAAATAAAACTTATTCTTTAAGCGTACGGTAAAGTTGGTTAAAAGGTTAATTTTTTTGGTTTTCTTTTTGTTATCTAATTTAGGCCAACTGTCTGGATCTTTCTCAAAATTCGCTGAATTTTTTTGAGTTTTATATTGTTGCTTGCTATTCCGTTCCTTTTCACTATAGTGTACTTTTTCCGTTTCTTGAAGTTGGTTTGAAATTGAAAAGAGAAGGTTTTTGACTTTTGGCCCACTAGTAGGGTAGTTGTTGCCAGAGGTGGATACCTCGAAACATATCTCGAGACACTTTTTTTGAAATCTCGGTCTCGGTCTCGGATCACTGCGTCTTTAATCCAACTCCAGTCATTGCAGTGATGTGACCAAAGCTCAGAGGTCTTGTACATACATTAAGATTGTTAGTAAAAATAGGTTATTTGTACGTTTTTTTAGCCATTTGGACGTCATAGCCATCTTTAAATTTTCCATTGATCACAGTATAATTGAACCATGACAAACTTTACGCATATCAATCCAGAAACCTGGACACCGCATAAAGTGCTCGAGAAATTATAATCCCGTTTTTAACAACATTTAAACGTCTTGAATTTCATGCTTTTAATAAAGAAATTTTGATATCTTGAAATGCGGTATATCACGATGCTTTTATATTGTTGTCTACACTGTTCGATGACGTAACAATAAGTTGCATGCGTGAGCATTAAGCAATTGACACGATTGCGGTTCAAAGCCTACTCGCTTGGTTTTGTGGTGTCTTTGTGAAAAAATACATTACGATAAAGTTTTTGGCTTTAAATTTCAATCATCTTACAAAATAAAAACGAAAAAATATAGCCAGTTAAAGGACAGATGTCACTAAAGAATATCATCTTTGACATTGTGTATCACGCATACCAAACCCAAGTTCACTGCCCGAATATGATTTTAAGTTTTAGACTCTCTTTAGGGACAGTCTTCTTACCCAGGTTTTGTTGCAGAGCTCGTCATATATATAAAGAAAAATCAAAGACTTGTGGAATTCAACCTGATGCATTACTGCACTGATAGAAGCGGTCTTGTGCATCACGCACGCCAACAACCAGATGCCAGAAATATATCAAGTTGTGGACAGGCAGCACTGAGAGTGCCACTTGTGGCATTGTGTATCACGCACGCCGAAACCGAGCTCCCTGCCTGACCTTGGTTTTGAGTTTTAAATTCTCATCAGAGACAGTCCGCTTACCCAGGTTTTACCGCTTTTATCAGTGCAATATTCATCTGGTAGAAGCCCACAGATTTTAATTTTTTTCTTTATATATGACCAGCTTTGCAACTAAATCTGGATAAAGAGACTGTCCCTGATAAGAGTTTGAAACTCGAAACCATAGTCAAGCAATGAGCTCAGTTTCGGCGTACAGAATGCACAATACCACAGATGCTACTCTCAAGTGCTGTCTGTCCACAACTTAATATATTTTTAGCATCTGGTCAAAGAAGTGAGTGATGTACAATGCCGTTCTATCAGTGCAGTAATGTATCAGGTTGAAGCATATAAGTCTTAAAAAAATATTAAAAGATTTCCATCAAACAGCAAAATCGTGACATCTCCGAAAGCAAGTCGGGTGAACTGCTTGCCGTAAATGAGATCCGGAGTTTCACCGTTAGACAAGAAGAATTCCATTTTTAATCGGAAAAGTTCAGCAGACTTGTTGCCTGAAAGTATGGCTAAGTGGTCCGTTCTAAGTGTGTTTCGTGGCTAAGGCGGAACACATCCAGTGATAATGCGCGAGGCGTCATTCAGGACATGGTCAATGAAGAGATTTTATAGCATCTACTTTGTGGCCTGCCGGATGTACTCGAATTCATAATTTGGCCCATCGTGAAAAAAGGCTGGACATCCCTATCTTAAGACTTTCCTTCCAACACATAAAATAAAAAACAAAAGTAAAGCAATATTGTGCTTTTTTGTCTTTTGGTCAAAATATCTGTTGAAATGAGTGAAATTTGAGGCATAATGCAATTCTGATCTCGTAGAGAAAAAAAGTTTTTCTTACTGCCGACATTTGCTAAAACAGTATAAATGGGTTTGTTTTCGGTCAGTCAAATTACTGTAGACAATTTGTGCAACTGCAAAGCAATACATACATTTCAGGATTTAGTAATGGAAGATGTTGTATCTAAGCCAAGAAAATTTTCAACATTAAGCTCTCAATCTAATTTTGGTATATTTATGATTCAATGTTTGAACCTCAATTTTCGGCAGCTTTTTATATTTATAACATACATTTCTAACTTACCTTACCTTAACTGGTAAAAACTGATTGCAAAACTTTTTACTTCCATTGTGAACGACAATAACTCTTCAAACTTTTGGTTTGAAAATGTAGAATGTCCCGCTGTATGTTTAGACGACCGTAGGAAACTTAGTTTCAAGTTGATTTAAACTAGTAATTCTTAACAAAAAACATGCTTCTCTTGAAGAAAGTTTAAAAAATTGATGGGATCAGTTTCAATTACACGTTTTTAACAATGCATATTGTAACTGCCATTTCGTCCTCGTTAGGTGGCGCCGGTCATCTTTAATTTAACCAATCATAGTTTGTTGCCTTTTTGTTTCTGTAATCACCTAAAGCGCTTTAATTTCCACGCACAATGGCAGTTAATTGTTTGATTTGCACCAAACGTATCAAGTTTTCTTTTAGTATCACTTTGGACATCGGATAGATTGCTTAAATCAATTTTATTTAACGTTATCAGTTGAATCGTAGCTAGTTTAGGTTTAGGAAGTAATTTACTTATATTTTAATGCGCCAGTTAATTAGCCAGATTAGGGTTAGGATTGTGTTTGTACTTAAAAATGTATTTTATTCATGTTTACTAATTATTCATCATTCTATTTGAATAAGATTTAAATTAACGTGGTTGTCTAATAAGCTGTAAATTTTGTTTTAAACGACGCCCATCATTTCTGGATTAACAAATAAATTCAATACAAGATCTGTGAAGTGTTGGAGTCCGTTTGACATCGATAGCATTCAAATTTTGGCAATTACACATATATTTTGCTAACTTCAAAAATATTATTTGTTTCCAATTAAGTGTGCATAAAAATTAAAGTCTCGTCTTTCTATTGCAAAAAAATACTTTTTGACCTCTCTCTACGATCTTGATTTTTTTTATACTTCGATGTAGTTTTTTTTTACTTCACCGAAAGATATTTATTGGAAGCACCGAAAAATTTTTGAATCCTTAGGATGTCATGGATCAACGCACAGTCTAACGTTTTCCGGGACCTCCTAAAGATATCTGTAGAAGTTCATGGTTGTGCCAAAAACTAGGTTATCTGCCTGAAAATTTAAGGATTTAAGCCCATCTGCCCCCTGATCCAATCATAAAAGCTTTAGCAAGTATGTAAAGTCAAAGGCTTTCATTTAAAATAAAATTTGTTTAGACTTTTAAGACCTAATAACTGATTTGTCTTTTAATAAACGGCTTCTGCAACTTTAATGTTAATAAAAACTAAAAATTTTGCAATTTTTTTAAAAAACAAAACATTTTTTTGTCGTCAGCATTATCGAGTTGTTAAAGCGCCGTGATTGTGATCAACATGGCCTCAGTTCAAAGCCTACCCGCACCATTCTGTTTGGTCCTTTGGAAAGACACTTTACGGGACTTTTCCCTGCTTGGTGGTCTTGGCAAGCAGTTTTAAATTTTAGTCATATTTCTATAAAATTAAAAAAATCAAAATAACAAATTTCAACCACACAACAATATTTTGACATCTTTAGAAGCAGGTCGGGGTAATTGCTTGCACTTTGTATAGCATCTCCGATACTTTCCTGCGAGTTAGCAGAATAAATATAGAGATAAAATTTTAAAAAATGTTGTTTTAATTTAAAGAATTTGCTAAATGTCCTTTAAATTGTCTTTTTTTTCAAGTAGAGCATTGATTTGTTTGTTATAAAATAAAATTAGTTCTAACATTACTTCAAAAAATTAGTGCCTCACTAATCACAAGCTTTACGGCACGTCACTGTTCATGTTCCATCTATAGCTCATTCATTGAACAGCGTGGATGCTTAATTTGGCAAGATTCTTCTGTAGGTTTTGCTCACTTGGCACCTGCAGATCGTCGTCGTTTAGAGAGGTATTTACTCCAGGTCAGACGCAAACAGGACTGAAGCCGAGGGTTTATCTTTTTACTACTCTAGGCCGCTGTATTGGCTGGATCAGATGCTGGCAGTGATGTTGTTAAGCCAGCATCGGGTTTTGTCATCTAAAACCGTCAGACCTCGTGCTCCATGTGGTGCCCGATGTATAGGGCACGCTGTTAGAACATGTTCAACGGTTTGTTCAGAAGCGCCACCCTCGCAATTCGGTGAAGAAGCGAGACTCCATCTGTGCATGGACGAATGGAATCGCCCAACACCAGAAGGTGTAAAGATCTCTGTCTCTCCTAGCACGCATCTGATACCCTTTTAATAGACCAGTGCCTCTAAAGCAGTGCTTTGCAAACATACTCTTTGAAATAGAAAACAATTATGTTTCTTTGAAGTAGCAATAGAAAAACTTCAAAAACTCGATATTTATCGTATTTAAAAAAAAAAACAGGTCTCCATTTTACAATGTTGTATAGAGTTAAAGACCTTTGTTTCGGTCTTTACTTAGTTTCAAAGGTTTTTTTTGTCTGAAACTTTATTTAGCGAACATGAAAGACCACGAATTTCAATGTAATTCACTACAAATAAGTTGAAAAGCTTTTTTCTTTGGATTTAGTGATCTCTCAGAATGAATTTATAAACTTATGAGCAACTTGGTAATTTTACATAAGAGCAAAATTTTGTCACTATTTTTATAGAGAGTTAAATTGAAATGTTTAAGCTTTTTATGATCCCAAAAGAAATTTAGGCAAATTAAAGCGCATGAAACATAATGAAGACCAAAACAAGGTCTTCAATTTGGTCCAAATGTTTCGAAGTTTGAAAATGTTAGGTTGCCTAGCACGGCTCTGGAGTAACACCTTAGCCAAGAAGCGTATCACTTCTGGACAGAATGAAAAAAGTTGATTATTTGAAATTTTTAGCTCACAATTTTTCATAATTCACAGCTTGTGGAAGGCAGATCATAAGTATAGATGTTAAAAAGAAGAGGAATCAAGATTAATCTCGGATAAAAGCAGTTTCTCTCAAAGCGGAGACTGTTTTGCGTACTGTCGCTGTTGGTAAGAGTGAAATTGAAGGTCCTATTTCTAAAAGTACCTAAGTCACATTTTCGAAAAAACGAGATAAGCTGAAAAAATTGTTTGTTTACTCGCCATAAATATTCTGATAAAAAATCTTTTCAGGATAACGTACGGAAATCACTTTTTGAATAGCACAGTGGTTTGAAATTTTAGCGTATTTTTATTCTAAAAATACCGAAGTCCAACTGATTTATGTTAAAAATTCCTATACACACTTGACAGCTTATTAAACCTATTTTTTTGAAGACTCGACCTGCAAAGCAGTCTTACCCGAACAATTTTTTTTATTACTTCTGTAATAAAGCTTGAAATAGGAGTTTTTTATAGTTTGTCGAAGATTAATAATATAAGAGCAACGCAAGCATTATAATGAAGTAACAACTTTCATTTTCATTATAGGCAAGCTTACTCAATAACTTATTTTTGTATTAGGTTTACCTGTGTTATTATTTTAATTATTATTTTTAAATTAATTAGAAATCCTAACGTTTTATTTGGAGCTTTTGATTTGGAGCTTTGATCACATAACCTAATAATTTAGTTATAACATTCTATTGGAGTCACGAAGCATCAACTCATCTATTGACATTCAGAAACATTTTTTTAAAAAATTTGTACTTAATAGCTTTATATTGATTTAACTTTTAGTTAATCTATCATGAAAAAGTTTTTTTTATGTTTTCTTGGTTTGGTACACAAGTTTTCGGAAAATTAATTTCTCATTACTTAGTTTTTTGATTTCCCCCAGATCCCAATTTTTTTTTAATGTCACTCTATAAAAAATAGAATGCATATTATCATTATTATTACATGTGGTTGACTTTTTCTGCCTGACTAAACTGTCAATTTGCCAGAAAAGCGCTTGTAAAAGAAAATTTCCAATAAAAGTACCCAAGTCCAATTTGCAAAACAAGTTTTAATTCCTTATGACGACATAATAAAATTCTAAAAAGTTGTTGAAATAGGGAGAGATACATAACCAATGTAATAAAAAACCATTTAAGTTTTTTCCATCATTACTCTGATTTGCCAGGGTTTTTGAAAACTTTAAACCGCATTTTCTCAAAATTGACATTATGTGACTTAGGTACATTGAGAACTAAGCCCTTCAATTATTGTTCCGGACAAGTTTCATAATCATTCAAACCATGTGCTTATCCGGAAGAAGTCTCAAGAGTTTGCAGGTTTGGCCACGGTGGCAAACAGTGTCATTTGCTGCTTTGAGATTAAAAAAATATAATATCAGCCTTTTTCTTAGCCTGAAAAAATTCCTCGATATTGTGTCAATAGAACAATTTGATTCACGCTTGATTTTCTGTCTCTAAACTAGTCTGCTACCTTGAGAGCAATGGATCCGTGATTGGTTCAACACGGCCATAGATAAGTTTTTCAAGAATTTTGTATGGACACAGAAAGTTTCGGTTGATAAATCTTGGGTACTCGAAGGTTTCATGGTCTTTTGAATCGCACCTACAAGCACTCTTTCCTAGATTTTTCAAAGTGTTTGTCCGTGCAAGCAGAAAGAAAAAATTCAGCAAGATAAGACTTCAAAAAACCCTTGTAAACAAACAAAATCATTCATATAGTGTATGCCAGTCCAGGTTATTTCAGAGCAGAGTTTTTCAATTAGTGGGTAATTTTAAAACTACCAACGAATTGCAATATTGCTTAAACAAGCAAAAGAATTAATACCAGTCTATTTTCGAGCAAGAACAACAATTATCTAAACAAGAAACCTAGTTTTTTGGATATATAAACTTTTAAAAAAATTTGTTCCCCAATGAAAACAGTGCGAAAAAATTGGTTAAGGTGAAAATTTTTACCTCAGTAAGTTAAAACCTTTAAGCTATTTTTTTGAAAAATTTTGATTATTGAAATAAATATGTTGAAGCTAGATTTCATTGCTGTTGTGCAACATTTATATCTGAAACAGCAGTAACCGTTGTTGCTTTACAATATTTTATTTTAGGGATCTGCCAATATTACTTGTCGCTCTTCATTGCAATGGTCTGGTAAACCTCCTGTTTGCACTAGAGTTTGTCCTGATTGTTATATGGGTGATCATTGCTTTTTGAGTAACAGCTGGAGAAAATTGATTTCAGGAATTATTAACTTCGTTTATATTGGTTTTAAAGTATGTATGAATTATTTTGTTAATTTGGATGCTACTTTTTCTAGCTTAAATCTTCTTTTTCTTTGTTTGGGGAAAATAAACGAGAGCTGGATGGTCCAATAAATGGCCGAACATTTTTCCATCAGCAAGTTCGCCAAGTTTTCGTTGACATTTGAGAGAGCATGGGCTTCATTTGGATGGTGATAAATGGGGAAAGATGTTATTACATGCTGAGCTGTCTGCTCCTTCGAGCCACAGTCACAGACCGTCGTAGAAGCCATACTTACTTTCTGCGTTTCTGAGCAGAATAGACTAACGCGGTTTGGAGGTGGTTACGCCTGAATCATGCAGATCTGGGAAAGTTAAATCCCGGTGGTTTTGAGCTAACATTTTTAATGAATGTATGAAGTCTCAAGGCGTTTTCTCGCCACTCCATGCTCCATCTATATTTTGCCCATCGTGCCACACTGATGCCTGACTAGGGGGTTGTTCAGTAGTTCCAATGCAGCAGGCTCAACTTTGTATCTTGATTTAATGTCTACTAAGTGGAGCTGTCTACTAAGTGGAGACAGGAGCCTTTCATATGGGAGGTGTTCTGGCTCCTGAGCACGGCAAGCTGGAGACAGTATGGATTTTTGGCGGCAAAGCTCAGTTGGTCGAATGTTTGCTAAGATAAAAAGGTTGTCCGTTGGTGTGTGACACAGGCATCCGGTCACTATGCGCAAGGCATCATTGATGGGCTTGCCGGTAAGGCAAGTATGGGTGCTGCAACACCAAACAGGCGCACAGTACTCAGCAGTGGAATGGACCAAGGCAAGGGTGGCTGTGCGGTGTACTGTGGCATCTACACCCCACCTTGATCCAGCCTATTGCTTTAAAAGCCCAATTCGAGATGTTAACTTCTTGCGCAGTGACTCCGAGTGTCGGTTAAACGTGAGTTTCCTATCCAGTTTTATGCCAAGATAAGTGGGTTCAGCACAAAACCGCAGAGCCTGTCCTTTAACAAAGATGTTAGCTTACGTCGTGCCTCCTCCTTGTGAAGATGGAAGAATGCCGACAAATTCTTTGTTATAGTGAGCTTGAGCTTCCATCTTTAAAGATAATAGGATAGGGCTGCCATCTCCTGAGTAAGAATCCCATCTAATGCCTACCAGCTACTTGAATAGAAGATGGCCAGTCATCAGCATAAGCAAATTTTCTGCCGACTGTTACCGGCAGCTCATTTGTATAGATATCAAATGTTGAATAACAATGAGGTTAAAGCAAAAGAGACTAACTTTAATTATCAAGTACAATAAAACTAAACTTTGATATATTAATAGTATGATAAGTCTTTGAGAAATGGAAACCTAATTTCGTTGCTTTAAAAAATAACAATACACTCGTATTTAACTTTTTAGAGGACCTTAAGTTTTTGATTTGTAAAATAAAATAATTATTGTTAAGCTTATACCGGTACAATTATATTCGACGGCAAATAGTAGAAATTAGATAAATATTTATAGTTTAAGTTTTACTTTTGGTTTAATGTCAGAAATCGCAGATATTTTTTCAGCAACAAATAAATACGTAAAAAATAATTATTTTTTTAAATGAAAAAAACTATTTGTTGGATACTTTTTTGTTTTTACTTTCAAGCAACGTTAAGTTTTATTGTATATCAGTTGTAATGTTTTAAGAAAACAACCCATTTTTGTACAGCTACGCAATAACTCTAATACAGGGGTCTCCAAATTTTCAAGCAGCGAGCCGTGTATAGATTTTTTTTGGACCTCGTCCAAAGCCAAAAACATAGTTTGCGAAAAACAGTTAATAAGTAACTGTAAACGAAGTCAAGACCTTTTTTTTAGAGATCACCATGAATTTGGAAAAAAAATACGGAAATACAAGATCGATTCAAAGTGAATACCTTTTTTTTTAAAGGTCACCATGATTTTATTTTTTTAGAGAAACAAAAAACTGGGGCAAATTTTCGACATAATTTTATCCAACTGTGTTTCAAAGTGAGTGTATATGTTTTTTAAAAAGAGCTCCGTGGGCCGTACTTTGGAGAACCCTGCTCTTATAGAATCGCTGCTTTTATAAAAAACTTTTTATTAATTTTTTTGTTTTAGGGAAACTATGCTGGACATAACATCCATTGCAGAAGTTATTTAAAGAGGAAATTTTTTTTGAAATTTTTCTTTCGAGCTAAATGTGTTGATCAAGAGACTGGCTCAAGAGCCGTATGTCAGCACTTTAGTTCGCCCCGTCGCAGCATAGAAAACACGTTGGCTGTTCTAATCAAAAAGCTAATTATAATTAAAGTTTATCCAAAGCCTTGTGATCCGTCTGCTATTGAAAAATACGGCTGCTAGATGTTTTGATTTGTTTTAAAATACTCTGAATTTTAAATCTTTTTCAAATTGCTTACCAAGTTTGATAACAAAAAATATTACAATAGTGTTTGTTAAAGAACGGCAGATAGTGACACTGTTTTGACTTTTTGAGTTTTGTCGGTGCAGTGGTAAGCAGATTTTGTCTGGGGCTGTTTAAGTAGCCTAAACCAAAGGTGGTCAAACTTTTTAGTTCACGGGCCGCATTCACAAGTTGGTTTTGATCCGGGCCGCCGTAGAGTAATCTCTAAAAAAAAAGTATCTCTTTTAATCAATGTCTAAAACCTCCTTTTTCGTCCACAAAACGTGCTGATTCGAAATGGTTGACATTTAAAGCTATTTGTTTGAGGCTTTCGCGGGCCGCACTGAAAGCCGTGGCGAGCCATACTTTGCCCACCCGTGGCCTAAACTAAAATCAATTATTTTGTTACTTTAAACTGTTTATAGGCCAAGGCTATATCGTACTCTACAGGTTACAAATTATACTCGTACAGCACTGAGACATTCAAAATATTAAAACAGTTTTACCGTCTGCTGTAAATTGACGTTTTAAGCCAATTTATGCTTAATTGCAAAAAAAATTTTAATAGTCTTGCATTTTCTGTAAATCAAACTACTTGATAAAAATAAAGTTTTTGAATATTTTTAAGATTTTGCCATTTATTGAATCATTTATTGATTTGTAGTAAATTTGCTTGTGTTTTCTAACCAAGAAGTCAAAATAGAGTTGTTTTATTGTTTTTGTTCAAATTTATGATGTAAAATTACTGACAAAGCAACCTTATATGTCTTACATGTCTTATTTTTAGTAAATTTGCTTGTGTTTTCTAACCAAGAAGTCAAAATAAAGTTGTTTTATTGTTTTTGTTCAAATTTATGATGTGATATTACTGACAAAGCAACCTTATATCTCTTATATAAATATAACTTTTCAATCGAAAAAAATTCAGAAAGTTGTATTTCTATCAATAAATAGTAAATGAAAATCGATTTAAAGTTGTAATGTCATCAAAAGTTCTAACATCATCAATTTTAATAGCTTTGCAGAATTATCTAGCTATGCAGCTTTTGCAGTGGAGGGAGTGCTAGTAACTAATCATATTATGAAAGATCATAGAATCAGTGAGATCTCAAATCGACTAGTTATTTGACGTTGTTTTTTATGCTGTATAAAATTCATACGAACTTAGATACAATACGCAATGCAGAAAAAGAGAGAGAAAAAATGGTTTTATAAAATTCGAGTTTTTTTGGACTCGCATTCGAACTTTAAAGGACTTAGACTCGAAAAGACTCAATATTTAGTGGACCTAGACCTAGACGTTATTGGACTTAATTGGTAAATTTTATTATGTACAAAATCTATCAAATTTATACCTTAAAATTCTACCACCTCTTCGCTATTGACATTCTAGCTAAAAGTATTAATAGTCTTAAAAAATACTAATCGAAACAGTAAATTTGCAAATGCATATTTCCATGAATAAAAATTGGACCGACTTGATAAATCGTTTATATCAAAAAAAAATCTGATCTATTTTAAATAGCGAAAAGGAAACTTGTAAGCTTCTGATTAGATAGCAACAGAAAGAATTTTTAGTGCAGAATATCGATAAAACAATAACACTAATATATTTATACCTAATCTTCATAATTTAATTAACTGAGAAAATGAAATTAATTAATAAAAGCGATGTTAAGTCCACGAGTCGCAACTGTTTTTGTTTTAACAATTGTAAAACCTATGCCTTAAAACATTAATAGAAAAAATTTTACTTTTTTAGTTATCACAAAAAAGATAAAGAAATTGCGAATAATATATGCTGTACATCGTTGTCTGAAATTTAAGTAACCAGCTTAATTTTAAATAAAAAAATAATAAATAAATTTAAAAGTTACCATTTAATTCAGTTTGATAATGTTCCTGCCACAAACTTTACTTGGGAATCCAAAAGGAGCAGTTGAACTACCTAACCCGAATACCTGCCCTGAAGTAAAGCTGTGTCTACTTTTTATTTATTCCGACTCAAGAAATAGTTTGCCGCGAGATTAAAGTTTTTTAGTATATATGCAGTTAGTTACGGCTAAGTTTGATTTGATTTTTTAAACAACTTCTCTCCGCAGACAGACATACATCACTGTCTCTAACTATAAAAATTTTTTTACGAGTTTAACAAAACTTGTTCAATTCACAAAAACTTGTCTCCCACGCTTCACCAATCTATAAACCGATTCCAGCGCCACAATATGATTTGTCTGATACACAAAATAATTCTATTTCTCTATACTATAAAATTAATCTACGAAAACGCTGGTGCAAAACGCTTTTCAATCAACTCAATTGAAACTTCGACTGGACTGTGAAATTTGAATTGGAATGATATGAAAACAAATTATATGTGATCATGTTACGTGACGCCAAATTACGATATAACATATTTGAAAGTTACAATTAAGAATTAAAATAGAGTTCATACTCAGTTACTTTTCGCGTTTACGTAGAACAACCAATCAGAGAATAGTGACGCAACCAGATTAAGTAATTAAAATTCTGATTAGAGACATTAAAACAATTGAGAAAGACCAAGAAGCTACAGGTCACGTGTTCTTCAGTGCGTATGATTACAATTGTCGAAACGAACAACTAAAACAAAGACAAACCAGCTTGCATATAAATTAAATAAATTAAATTAAGTGGGGGTTTTGCCAACTGCGTAATAATTACTTGACATAAATATTACGTCATAATAAAAATTAAAATTACGAAAAAACCAGAAAATTAACTAGAGATTTGCGAAGTTAAGATTATATTGCGAATGAAGTATGACAGTTCCTAAAAATGAAAATTAAGTTAGATTGAAAACACCGAGTCAAAAACTAGTAATCTGATAAAAAAGATCGTGTTCTTGATGTATTATACAATTTTAAACTAAAAACTTATGTTGCTGTAATTAAATGTTCTTAGAATTTTTAGCATGACAAAATTAGGATGTGCATTGCAAGCATGCAATAATGATAAAATATAACTTTAAATTAAATTTTTTAACATAGAGCATGCAAAAAATTACCATAATAATTTAAAATTTTCAATAACTAAATAAGGTCCAAATTTGTAATAAGTTGCAATAAGTGGTAGATCTATTGCAGGATACATAAACCAGGAAAATTATTTTAAAAAATTATTCTTAGCAAAAAATCTCTGCTAAATATGATTCAACTTTATAGGCTTTCATTTATTACAATTTTTTCAGATCAAAAGCCGACGGTAACCTTTTTTTGAGATGCTCGCTTAAACTGAAGCAATAATATCGTGGTACAGTAAATTAATTAAAACCAAAACCAGAACAACAATTAATTTGCATTGCATGGGCGATATTATAGTTATAACACGTATGTTTTTCAATCAACATGTTGAAATGTAAATTCGACAAGTTAAATCTTAGCTCATACGAAAGTAAATGTGACAAAAATTATAAGGTCAAATATTAAATATTATTATAAGTAGAAATAAAATTTTAGCACATTGAGCTTTGACTTTCCAGTGGTTTAAATACAATTAAATAATAAAAAATAATAAGCAAGCATCCCATTTTAAAACATTTAGAAAAAGAAATTTGATTTTAAATGTTAATTTTAAAAAGGTAGCCTAAATTTAAATACGCTGAATAGCTTCAAACAATAAATTTTGGTAACCGAGATGGTTAATTTGTACTAATTAACTTAAAACATAAAAACCTTTTTAAAACAATTTCTTCAAACTTTAGTTTTTAACAATTCAGTAAACACATTTTTTCAAATATTTTTGCATTTTAAATAAAAGATCTTGGCTGAATATCACCCAACTCTATAAGCTTTTGTTTGTTAAAACTTTTTCAGATACTATTAATAAAAGAGAAACAGATGATCATCAAACGCAAAAAAGCTTTGTTATTAAAAATTGTTGACTAATTTTATGACCTTGTATGAAACATAGTAGTAATAAACGTAACTATGGTAATTAATATGTCATAAAATTGTAACATAGGTAACAATGTCATAAAATTAGTATGTTTAAAAGTTACCAAGAATTTTATCAGCTGATTAAGCAGCTGATAAATGATAGCCTTTCTTTTCATTATCTTATAATGTATTAACAAAAATTTTTGCCATTGATAATCATGTGTTTTTTTTATAGTATCCAAAGTAGGGGCATATACTCCGTACGTGCGGGATGTGGGTCGCACACCATGTAATGTTCCTCGGTAAAGTGCAAAAATTAATTTCTTAAATTATAAATCAAGTGCAATAAAAATTTTTCAGCGCGACAGATTAAAAGTATTTTATTTACTCTTGAACGAGATAACTGTTGTAACTCCTAGGCTATAGCTGCGTAGGCCTAACTGCTTTTTGTAGTTTTGAGATAAAGAGACTGTTATAAAACAATGATTTCTTTAGAAGTTTTGTAAAAATTTTGCAAAATTTATTTCTAAACTATTATTTGGTATGTGCAATGTTTCAAAGACAATGAATATGACAATTAGACTAAAGCATTTTTTGTTTTGATTGAGGAGATTTTTTTGTAATTAAGCGACAATAGCACAGGAATTTTTATTAAGAAATTGAAATTTTTTTTTATGCTATAACCATGTATTTGCAATATTAAAAAAATTTAGTACAATTTTGTTGCTAAATAAGTGTGAAGTGTTACGAAACGGTAAAAAGACAAATAAATTGGCTGAAACCAATAAGAAATTAGCGCCAGCAAAAAACAAAAGATAGTAGAAACTGGAATCCAATTGTTGCGGTAAAAAATTTTCAACGCTACAGATTCTATTCGAATTTAGCAGAAAAACAAAGTTTCGAAATTTCGCACGCCTTCTAAATTCACGACCGTCAGCTATGGAAAGTGTATTATTGATAAACACAAAGGAATGAAAAAGCAAGGATTTTGTATATGACATCTTCGTTGTTGACGACGTCGTATAGTCGTTTTTCTTTGTAATTATGTACTAAAAATTGCATCATATTAAGTTTTCAATTTCAAGGACTGCAGACTAGAAGACCCTTTTTGTTGTGGTTGCTTCGCAGCCTTTTTGTCATTGTGTTTTTTCATGTTTTAATTGCATTTTTTTTGTGCATGTTAAATTAGCACGATAATGACAATAAATGCTCTACTCTACTCTAAGTCCACTTGCTTTAAAATATTGAAAACCATTTCCTTAATGTAGCCTAAATGAAAATAGTGAAATTGGATTTTTATAGGATTTTCGGAAACGTTATTTATAGTCTACCAAACAGAATTTCAATATAAAACTTGAGAAATTTGATTTTATTTACATGCATACCAATTATAAACACTAAATCCAAATCTTTCAACTTCCTTTTTACGCTGGTATGTGGTAATAAAGCCGGCACTACGACAATTGATGGAACGACACTTGATCAATACAAAAATTATAAAAAATAAAAAAATGATAAAAAATGATTTACTTTTGTATGTTTTTGCAATTAAACAATCTTTTTGTTACTCTAAATGAAAATCATAAAAAGCTGAGGCCATCAGTAAGAAGACAATTTGTTTTTATTCTTTCTTAGCAAGGTTCCTGACGAAAGCATTCTTAGGAGGGCAGCAAGTAGATTTCTTGTCATAGTTATGTTTCCTCCCATGCTTATTGCTGAAATTTTTTGCATTCTTTTTACATTGTATTCAGTAGCGTAATAAGGGAGGGGGCATTGTGGCATGGCCCTACTCTTAGAGACCCTTGGAAAAATTAGAGACAGATTCAAAGGGGAGAACTTTTTTTAGCAATTACTATGTTTTTAGGATCAAAAATTGACAAAACCGGGACAGATTCAAAGTTGTAATTTTCTTCTTCATCATTCGATCAAATGTCGTTTTGATCAAGTGTCGTTTCGGTCAAATGTTGTTTCGATCAAGTATTGTTCGATCAAGTGTCGTCCCATCAAGTGTTGTTCGATCAACTGTCGGGTTACGAATAAAGCCAGTAAAATATTTCACTGAAAACATTACAGGATTAGAAGTTTTTATTGTTGTAAATGTTCAAACTGATGATCAAACTCATAATGTTCAAACTGATGATGCTATTTGAATAAAAAACCGATAACGTTGAAGTTTACAATGAAATATTGTTAAATGGCATTGTTTGCCAATTTCTAAAGCTCTCAATTTCTAAATAAGAATATTAAAAAAAATTTCACTCCCAAAAACAGAACCTATTCTGAAGGATTGAAGTGCAAAACTCAAAATATTTAAGCGCCGGTGCCCGGATAACAACACTCATGATGAGATTAATTGATGCCAAGCACAAGCAATGTCTCTGTAAATTAAACTGTAAACTTTTACGAAGTAAATTTTGGATTTTAAACTAATCGTATTATTGTATTGGCCGGTGGAATTTTAAAATTAATTTTTTGTTCGCTCTTCAATAAAATAGCAAGATACATAAAAAAACACAAACATTTTTACCTCTGAAAAGTTTTCTTCAAATTCAAACAGAATCGGTTACAGTTTTAATAAATTGTTGTAAACTTGATATCATTATAAACAGTTCACAAAAAACTAATAAATTTTTATAAATTATACTTTTATCAACAGTTATTGTTATTCGAAAACTATTAAAATTTTTAAAATAACACAACGCCTTATACGTATAGTTCATAGTATTCTCGATCAAACAATATTTGACAAACCGGAAGCTTAACCACCATTTGAATTTGTATCGCACATTATTATAAACAAAAATATATTTCTTTTTTAGTTAAAATAATATTTAAGATTACGAAAAAAATCCCAATGGTTGTACCAATCAACAACTCTAACATTTTTTTTCAATGAAATCAAAAGAAAGCGTTATCAAAAACATACGTAACCATAAACAAACTGTATTCTGTATTCTATTTTTAATGCAATTTTAAGCTTAAAACGGTTTCGTTGGTAGGGTATAGTAATTATTTTTCATTCTTACGTGTAAGGTCTATTTTTAATAATCTGCCGGACCAGAAGTCACAAAATATGACACAAATGTTTTAAGATTTGTTGTTGCTGAGGCAGTAATGGAGGTGTTGTTCTGATGAGTGTATTTTGCAAAGCTAGCCTCCACAAACTAGTGACACTCTATGGTGCATGAAACAAATATAATAAACTGTTTGGTTCGATTAAAAAAGTTAGCAAAAAATTAACCCGAAAAATCAGATAACTGAAATTACTAAAAGTAAATAAACAAAGTTAAAATACATTGCATATAACTTTACGTTTTCTCAGGAATATTAAAAAAAGTTGATAAACCTCTATTTTTTAGCTTTTGGATTTGATCGGAGTATATTGATTTCGAGTGAGTAAGAAGCAATAGGAATTTGTCAGAAAAAGTATTTTGGAATTCAAGAAAGTCACAAGTTTTTAGATACTTTTCGACATTGATTAAGAGTCAAATCAACGTGGCAAGGGTGTACTTCATTCCACCACGGTACGAAAAGGCTCCAGCTGTAAATTATGAAACTATGTGAGCTAAAAATTTTAAATAATCAACTTTTTCCATTCTTCCGTTCAACTTTTTCCATCAACCTTCTGGGAAAAAAAATAAACCCTCTTTTGAAATGATGATATATACATGTAAAAATTTTGGTTTACTCCTAAATATTTTTTTGCGCCCTAAAGCATTTTATCCCACCAATACATATTGACAGACAGACAGAAAGAAGTTATATTTTGTCAGAGATTATTACGCACTAAGAAGGTAATACAAAAAAAAAGGGAAAGAAAAATACATATCAAAATAGTAAAACACAGGTTATGTATGATAAACAGTATGATAACTACAGTGAATAAAAAAATAAAGTAATAACAATCTCGACATGGGACTGCAAAGTGACCGATTAAGGTCTTCTAGTCAAGCAGTCACCCAGAAATTGTAGCGGAATTATTCAATTTCAAAGATTATTGCGTTACGGCATGACAAATTGTATCGTTTTGATTCATATATAGGAATTTAAAAGCTGAATTTTAATATTACGTTTGAAGGTAATAAACGATTGGTTTCGAATATGAGGAGAGATGGAGTTTTAGATTTTTGTCCCTTGAAATTTAATTGATCGTTGACATCGACACGATAAGAAGTGAGGTAAGTATAAATCGTTTCGAATATTGGATTTCTTCTTCTTCTTTCGGCCTTTCCCTTTGATCAGGGGTAGTCACAGCGTATCATCTTTCTCCAAGCTACATCTAAAAATCCTCTCTTTGGTCTCCCCCTTTTCCTCTTTCCCGATAACTCCATTTCCATCACCTTTCTTCCTATGTACTCTTGGTCTCTCCTCATGACATGTCCATACCATCTCAGCCTGCCCTCCATCATCTTCATTCCTAAACGTTCTACCTTAATTTTACCCCCGATGTACTCATTTCTAATCTTGTCTTTTCTCAATACTCCCATAGCAAACCTCAACATTTTCATCTCTGCAACTTCCATCTCTTCTACTTGTTTCTTTGTGACCGCCACCGTTTCAAGTCCATACGCCATTGCTGGTCTCACCACTGAACTGTTCACTTTTCCTTTTACTCTAGCTGGTAACCTCCTGTTGCAGATTACTCCCGATACTTTTCTCCATCCGTTCCATCCTGCCTGAAGTCTCTTCTTTACCTCCCTCTCCCAACCACCACTTTCTTGCACCGTTGATTCCAAATACTTAAATTTCTTTACTCTTAGGAGTTTTGTGTCCTCCATCTTCACTGTTTGGTAGTCATTTTTTCCATTTATGCACAGATATTCGGTCTTTGACCTACTTTCTTCCCTCTTCTTTCCAATGCATATCTCCAGCATTCTAGTCTCTACCCCACTTTTTCCCTGGTCTCTTCGCAAATCACAATATCATCAGCAAACAACATCGTCCACGGTGGTTCTCTCCTTACTTCATCCGTTAGCTGTCCATTATCACTGCAAAAAGAAACGAACTTAACGCTGATTCCTGGTGCAGTCCAACCTTAACCTTGAAACTTTCTGTAGTTCCTATTGCACACCTCACCACTGTTTCGCTTTCCTCGTACATATTCTGTACAAGTCGCACATATTTTTCCGCCGTTTCTGATTTTCTCATACAGTACCACAACTTTTTTCTTGGAACCCTGTCGTAAGCTTTGTCTATGTCCACGAATGCACAATAAAGCTCTTTTTGACCTTTCCTGTACTTTTCTATCAACATTCTTAAAGCAAACATGGCATCGGTAGTTTCTTTTCCTGACATAAATCCATATTGCTGTTCATTGATCTCTACTCTATTTCTTAGCCTGGCTTCAATTATTCTTTCCCATATCTTCATTGTGTGGTTTATCAGCTTTATTCCTTTGTAGTTTCCATAGCACTGTGCGTCCCCTTTTTTTTTATAGATTGGGATAAGCACACTCCTTCTCCATTCTTCTGACATCCGTTCACCCACTAATAATCTGTTAAACCATCTGGTCAAAAACTTTATCCCCATCTTTCCCATGCACTTCCAAACTTCTACTGGCCCAACCGTTTTACCTTTTTTTATCCTTCTTAGTACATTCTTTACTTCTTCTCTACTGACACAATTTACCTCTTCGTTAATCGCTTCTGGTTCCTCTGTCCTAGAGTCTCTGTTATTTTCCTCGTTCATCAGTTTCTCAAAGTATTCCTTCCATCTCTTTAACACTGCTTCCGAATTTTCCATCACATTACCGTTTTCATCCTTCATAACCTTCACGTGCTGTACATTTTTCCCTGCTCTGTCTATCTGCCTAGCCAATCTGTACAACTCCTTTTCGTCTTCTTTTGTTTCCAATCTAGCATACAAATCGTCATACGCACGTCCCTTTGCATTGCAACTTCCTTCTTTGCTTTGCTCTTCTATTCTTTGTAGATCTTTTTAGTATTGTCATTTCTTATTATGTCCCATGCTTTCTTTGCCTCTTTATTTTCTTTTATGCTCTCCTGTACTTCCTCATTCCACCACCATGTTTCCCTGTCTCCTTTTCGTTTTCTTAATGGCACTCCCAGGACATTTTCAGCTGTTTTCTTAGCATTTTCGGGGTTTTGTCCCACTTATCAGGTAACCCATCCTTGCCTTCCAGAGTCCTGGTCACCTCTTGTCTAAACGCTTCTTGACAGCTTGTCTCCTTCACTTTCCACCATCTTATCTTTGGCTTCACTTTCTCTGCTTTTTTCTTTTTCACCATAAGAGCCATTTTGCATACCACCATACGGTGCTGCTTTGTAACACACTCATGCGCTATTACCTTATAATTGCACATTTCCTTCAGGTTCCTCCTTCTGCACATCACATAATCTACTTGAAAACTTTTTCCGCCACTTTTATACGTCACCCTGTGTTCATCTTTCTTCTTAAAATAAGTGTTGACAATCGCCAAATCCATTTTTTTCGCAAAATCCACAACCATTAATCCTTCCTTATTTCTTGTTCCAGAACCGTACCTCCCCATTATTTCCTCAACCCCTGTGTTTCCTTTGCCCACATGTCCAATTCTTTGAGTGATAGTGGTCAGACTGACCACCTCTTAAAATCAAAATTTTGCTTTTTAAAGCCAGTTTCAGGTCATATTGTAGTGGTCAGCAGCACTAACCACCTTGGGTAAATCCTTTCTTCCAAAAACAACATCAAACAAAAAATTTAATTTTGTTGTATGTGCACCAATAGTAGAATAGAAATAAAAAAAGCCAAATTTAAAAAAAAATTATTTAAGGGGACTCAAAGGGTTAAGGTCCGCACCTAAAACTATCCTCTCCTGTTTTGGTACACTTTCTGTCAACCAAAATCATTTTTCTCCTCCATGCTGTTGTTAACCTGTGGGGCATACGCGCTTACTATATTTAGGATGAACCCTTTTACCTCCAGCTTCATGGCTATTAGTCTGTCTGACACCCTCTTCATCTCCAGGTCACTTTTAGCCAGCTCCTCCCTCACCACTATCCCTATCCCATTTCTTCTTCCATCAGCTCCGTTGTAAAGTAGTTTGCATCCACCTCCAATGCTCCTTGCTTTATTCCTTTTCCACTTTGTTTCCTGTAGGCACAATATGTCTACATTTCTTTGTCCCATCAAGTCTGCCAGCTCTCTTCTTCCAGCCATTGTTCCAAAATTTAAGGTACCCACCCTTGTGAATGATCGTCTTCCTTTCCAGACTTCCCGCTGCCTCTTCACTTGTGTTCCTCCTCTCTTTCTCCTCTTGTTTTTACTATGTTCAGCAGTAGCATGATTTCCACAGGTGCCCTGCTGTGCGGCACCTGAGGCGGTCTTGGTAACCCGGACCGCGACCGATCCGGTATGGATTGATGATGATTACGCATTTGTCTTTTTTTACAAAAAAATTTTATGCTAGATGCCCTTCCTGCCGCAACCTTCCCCATTTATCCGGGCTTGGGATCGACATCAAGAAACACAGGAATGTGCCTCCAATGGCTGGGTTAATATCAGATCTAGTAGAGCGATTATGAATTG
This sequence comes from Diplosoma virens, assembly GCA_963680785.1. Classification (NCBI taxonomy): domain Eukaryota; kingdom Metazoa; phylum Chordata; class Ascidiacea; order Aplousobranchia; family Didemnidae; genus Diplosoma; species Diplosoma virens. Next base: position 30,822,750 of record OY796897.1, on the reverse strand, counting down.
AACTGGTTTGGGTAAAGAAGGATGTAAAGCAGATTGGAAGGTTTTGTTGGAGTAATGGTGCATAATTTGAGCAATTTCAAAATAGTACAAATCTCGTATTTTTAAGATTTTCTATTGGTCGTCGTCATCGTTTGAAGGGCATCCACTCCAGGCCAGACACAAACAGAACTGGGGCCGAGGGTTTATCCTTTTACTACCCCAGACTGCTGCACTGCCTGGATCAGATGCTGACAGTGATGTTATTAAGCCAGCATCGAGTTTCGTCATCCAAAACCGTCAGACCGCGTGCTCCATGTGGTGCCCGATGTATGGGGCACATTGTTAGTACATGGTCTGCGGTTTGCTCTGAGGCGCCACACTCGCAATTCGGTGAAGGAGCGAGACCCCATTTGTGCATGGACGAATGGAATCGCCCAACACCAGTCCGCAGGCGGTTGAGCTTAACCCAAGCTGCTCGGGGTAAGCCCATCCCAACAGACCTGACACTGGTCCCGGGCACAAAAGCACGGAGCCTGGAAGCACTTTCACAGTACTCCGCGTTCCATTTGTGATTCATCCATTCAGAGGCGCGGATGCCAAGTCTGGCAAGATTGTCCAAGAGATTCCGCGCACCTGGCACAAATGGGCGTCTGGATCTTAGTCTCACTTGGCCAGTATCTGAGGACCAACTTAATAGACCATACAAGATATGATCGGGGTCCAGAGATCCACGGTAAGCCAAGGAGAGTGTCGCTCCCATTCGGCGAAGCTCAGCTGGCTGGATGCCTGAAAGTACAGGTAGATGGTCCGTTGGAGTGGGACGCAGGCATCCAGTAACTATGCGCAAGGCGTCATTCAAGACACTGTCAATGAGACGAGTGTGAGCACTGCGACACCAGACTGGCGCACAGTACTCAGCTGTTGAGTAGACTAGAGACAAGGTGGCTATGCGTAGTGTTTTAGCACCAGCACCCCATCCCGAGCCCACGAGTCGCCTCAGCAGTGTGACGCACGATGATAGTTTTTTGCGCAATGCCACTAAATGGTGACGAAACGTGAGCGATCTGTCCAGTTTTACCCCAAGGTATGTAGGGGTTGGACAGAACGGTAAAAGTCTACTATTGTTGTAGACCTTTAGCTCACGTTTGGCCTCTCGGTTGTTTAAGTGAAAGGCTGTCGTCACCGTCTTAGTGTGACTGAGCTTCAACCTCCAAGTCTGGAGATACGCTGACAGTGTGGACATGTCTTGGCTTAAAGTCCTCTCCAAGTCCTTCCAGTTTCCAGAAGAGTGCAACAATGCTAGGTCATCAGCATAAGCAAACTTTCTGGAAATCATGGAAGGAAGATCGTACGTATAGATGTTAAATAGGAGGGGAGCCAAGACCGATCCCTGAGGAACGCCGTTTTTAAGACGACGTAGCCTGCTTTGCTTGCTGTCACCGGTGGTAAGGGTGAAACTTCGATTTCGGACAAGCTCCATGATCATTTTGACCATGTGCTTATCCGGAAGTAGTCTCAGCAGCTTGCAGGTAAGGCCACAATGCCAGACAGTGTCATAAGCAGCTCTCAGATCGATAAATACGGCACCGGCCTTCTTTTTAGCCTCGAAAGAATCCTCGATGTTCTGGGTTAGCAGAACAACTTGATCTACGGTTGACTTCCCGCGTCGGAACCCAGCCTGCTCTTTAGGAAGCAGTGGATCGATTAATGGTTCAACGCGGGCGTAGATAAGCCTCTCGAGGATCTTGTAGGGGACACAAAGCAGAGATATCGGTCGATAACTCTTTGGGTCCCCCACGGGCTTTGCTGGTTTTGGGATCGCGACCACAAGCGCTCTTCTCCAGATCTTGGGAATTTTGAGTCGGCGCAAACAGGAAGAAAGGAAGTCACGTAACCAGGACTTCAAAGCAGCTCCAGCATGGAGTATAAGCTCGGGGAAGATGGAATCAGGACCCGGAGCTTTACCTGGTTTTAAATGTTGAAGGGCAGCAGCAAATTCTCTCTGTGAAAAATTGTCAGAGATATTTACTGCGTCTGGTGTTGTGGCCCTCCAAAGGTCAGACACTTCTTGAAAGACAAGTCGAGATGACTTGCGATCAACAGCCTCGTATTTCCCATTTCTAACCAGCTGAGATGCAATAGCATCGGCTGAAACGGGACAATGACGAGGAGAGTGTCGTGACCTACCAGTAAGGTTGTTCAAAATACTCCACGCTTTTCGACTAGAGTGTGAGAAGTCAATGCTCCGAACTGCTTCGGACCATCGATCCCTCCGTTTTCTGTCAAGCTTGGCAAGCAGAGTTGTAGCAGCCAAACTTGAGTCGTCTCCCTGAGGAGACTGCAGAAAGGTTTTATAGAGGGATTCACACTCTGCATCCCAACACGGAATATAGTTGTTTCGATACCCGCGTGGGATAGTCTTCTTGGCTGCTTTCTTAATGGTGTTACAGAAGTCCTGGTAAGCCGCATCCACATCAAGTGAATCAGGCGGCAACAAAGTCTTTGCGAATTTATTCGTCAAAGCAATGTAGTGACTCCAATTGGCCTTGCGGAAGTTCCATCGCTTAACAGGCATGCTTGGCACTGCCATAGCAAACCTTGGTAATGTAATAAGCGAAGGTCGATGTTGTGACCTGGGAAACTTCTCAAGGACACGTCTATCCGGTAAGCGACTGTTTGGACCTACGCTAGCGAAAGCAAGATCTGGATTGGTGCCAGTGTTCCAGCGGCCGGAATAAAAACTGGCAGCGTCCTTGGCATTATATAGGAGGGCAAGACAATTAATACTTGCCCAGCCAGCCAAGCACTCACCATCCGGACTGTTGTCATCATAACCCCAGTCAGCATGACGACAGTTAAAATCGCCAGCGTACAGACAGGGGTGAGGAAACACTGGGAGATCCAGGGTTCGCAATCGCGTTGGCGGTGGTTTGTAGACGTTGACTATTTTATAGCCATCAACGTCCACACACAGCCACTCGATCTCCGATGTCGGTGGAGATTGGTCCAAAAGCGTGTATCTCAGTCGCTCGTGGACAAACGTGGCAAGGCCATGCTTCCTGCTTAAAGAAGACCCAGCTAGTTGGTAGTGTGGTAGCACCAACTTCTCTGCATCAGTGCAGTGGGTCTCCTGCAATAGGATGACGAGTGCCTCAGACTGCATAGCGAAGTGATGAAGAACATTCATCTTGCTTGCAGTGAGGCCTTCGATGTTCAGCTGAAGAATAGTGGGTCTTCGGAACTTGTTGGCAATGTGCCCTGAAAAGGGCAGTTTTATCTTGACATTGCCCCGTCTTGAAAAGGACGTTTGCCGATTAGCAGACCCACACTGAACATCGGAATGGGTGGATACCCTTCCGTTTTGGTAGGTTCGGTTTCGGTCTGTCATTTTAAAATCAATGAGCAGACTTACTCACGGCCCAGGCTGCGTGAAAGCACCTACCATCTGGGCCTATTAGTACCCTATTACTACCAAGTACCACCTTCTATTGGTAAAAAAGTGGTGTTGCTGATATTTTAGGGTTACAGTTTGAGATAATAAGATGAGCTTTATTTTTAAAGACGTTGGAATTTTTGGAGTTGTGTTGGGAAAGAACTTCCTCAAATGGGAAGGCCGTATAGTAAATGAAGGTAGACTAAAGCGAAGTAGATAAGAAGAAGAGCAAATGAGGGGAAAATATGTCGTAATTTATTTAAAATTTCCACCGATTTGGCTATTTTAGATTCAACTAGTTGTATACGTATGTTGTTTAAAATTTAGCTTGTTATCAATTAGGAACCCAAGATATTTACAGCAAATACTATTAACCACTTCGAGACGGGATTTTTTTTATTTGTTCTGCCCTTCAGATGGTATTTTTTCTAACTATCACTTTTTCATATTATATTAAGTTTTTTTACTATTTTACACACTTTAGGGTAGCAGTTGATGCACATGGTGGTAAGTGACACTATTTTCTTGGATGATAACGCACATCACATTCGTGACGTCATGAATTACGTCACTAATGATACTAATCAGTAAAGCTGCTAGCTACAACCGAGTAAATACTAATTAACTTTTATTGGTTAGTATTTACTAGGTACTATACAATTTGTTTATTGCGAACGTCACTTGTTTAGAAAAATAAGCACTCCACCAACTACGGAAGGGGAAGGGGAATGAAGAAAAGTATAGCCTGGTAGGTTAACATTAATGAGAGGTTCTTTATTAATGCGTGTTTCCGCCGAAACAAAGATTATGCTGGGAAGGTGACTTAGTTGTAAAAGAAGATCGTATAATTCATCAAAATGAGATTGGAGGAATGAAATATTTAGATGAATGTGAAAATGAGAAGAATCGTTTAAGGTAGTATTAAGTTTGAAAATACCATGGTAATTACAGGCTTTTATGTGGGTTCGCACGGAATCAGAAAGCATATCAGATAGGTTTTTATGGTTGATATCTTCTGAGGTGTCCACTTGACTAGATGAAAAAACACAAACACTAGGTTCAGCAGACATGTAACACATGAAACAATTACGTAAAGAGCTGCATTGCTACAAATAAGGAAATCAAATTAAAGTGGAAAAAGCGAGTTAAAAGCATGTGATGAGAATTAACAGAGGAGATGTTAATTAATTTTAAAATCTTGTTGTCATCGGCGCTTCGAATCTTACCTGGACTTGGTAGTAATGAAGCAATAAAGCAGAGTTACTGTAAGCAAAACAGAAAAAAAATAAATAAAAAATAACATCGGTGAAATCACAGATAATAAGATAAGCGACTTAATAAAACCAATGTACATAAGGCAGCTTTAACTTTCAACTAGAGTAGGGTCAATATTGATTCTTCAGTGAAATTTACTCAAAATTTACTCAATAGTTTTAAAAGTTACCGGGAATTTAAAAAGAAGTAATATCAGAAAGTCACTGATGTTAAAGGTATACAGTATTTAGTAAAGACGATGAAAAATTATTGATATGTATGGTGTATGAGCGGAAGGCTTATCTATGATACTACATAATAAATACTAATGTAAAGATTCAGAGAAGCTATTTACTTACAGATGATGAGGTTTCTACAGAAATATTTGTAAAAAGTAGATTTGCTTAAGAAACACTTCATGGCTGAAATTTAACATTATCTATATACAAATTATAATGACCATTCTCTGCCTTCCAGCTTGTCTTTTTATTTAATCTTTTAGCCTCTTTGAAATGTGTTAGTAGTGCTTTACGTTCCACCTGGATTTGCTTGGGTAAATGCTCTGTTATGTAATGTGGTCGTTTATTTTGAGATTTCCTAGCTTCCTTATAATATTTAAGACTTTTCAATTTGCTAAATATTATGCGTCGATCGATCTCTTTAGCAGGTTTTATAATGACAGGTCGGTTTACTTTGATGTTGTTTTTGAAAATTGGGTGTTGCGGTAGTCGGCGACAACCAATTAATTCTATGAATCTAGCAATTAATTCTATGATTCTTTGATTTGGAGGCCTTTTTGGAAAAATTCGTATATATTAATAGTTTCCTGAGTACTTTCATGTGTTTCCCAGTCTGTTTTGTTGCTTTCCTCTAGTCCATGAATAAGTAAGTTCAGTCTTTTATCTTATGATTCTTGCATTAAGTTTTTTGATTCTTGTTCTATTAGCTTCTGTTCAATTCTTTTTAATTTAGTATAGATGTTATCTGTATCATTAACATTACTTTTGTTTTCAAGAGCCTGTTCCCGTTTATTAATTTTATCGTTAAATAGATTTCCAATTTAATTAAACGATTATCAAAAGTTTCTAAATTAAAATCAAGCTTATCCATTTTTTCAGTAAGGTTTTCAAGAGCTCTCAACACTTTATCTAGATTTCTTTCCATGGCGCCTGACATTTTTTCCTTTTGTTTAATTCGCTTTTATTTACTTTATTAATTAGGTTACTTCACAGCAGTTACTCGCGAACACGTCCTTCCACTAGCATTACAAAACACGAATGTTGCTTCCCACAAAACAATTTATTTATTGTTCTGACGAGCATAACCCACCATTGTTCAAAAATGTTGTTGGCTTCTTGCTTTGCGTTTACATGAGGCGACAGTCTCTCTCTGCAGGTACCAGCATTAATCGCCCATCATTCTATCGTTTGGCTTTCCTTGATAACGTGTTTCAATGTCTGAAATGTCTAGGTGAAACCTTTCACCGTGCTTATCGCTTATATCTCCTAAATTTTTCAGGAAGAAGGTCCAAGTGTGAATAAAAGAAATGTATCTTTACGGCATGCAAAACCCTAACTTCTTATATGCAATCAACATCTCTTGCACGATATCGGCATAATTCTCGCCGGAAAAAGTTTGTCTATAAACTAAAGCTTTCTCGCTTGCGGCGCAAGTGAGCGCACAACCAATAGCATGCACTCTTTCTTCAACCAATCAAGCACGCCGTTATTTTTGATGTCTTTAAATCTTATATAAACTTAGTTTTTTATGCAATTCGTCATTTCTTTTGACAAGTGTTGACCACAAGAATTCTCAGGAAAAACAATCTTTTTGAAGACTATAAAAATTGAAAGAGTTAATGGTTTCGTCAATACCATTGGTTAATTTAATATCAAATATCAATAAAATATTGTTGTATGCTCGTCGTCATTGTCGTTTGGAAGGGCATCCACTCCAGGTCAGACAAAAATAGGACTGGGGCTATGTTTATCCTTTTATCCTTTTACTAACCCAGGCTGCTGTACTGCCCGGATCAGATGCTGGCAGTGATGGTGTTAAGCCAGCATCGAGTTTCGTCATCCAAAACTGTCAGGATTTGTGCTCCATGTGGTATCCGATGTATGGGGCACGCTATTAGAACGTGGTTTGCGGTTTGTTCAGTGGCGCCGCATTCGCAATTCGATGAAGAAGCGAGACCCCATTTGTGCATGGACAAACGGAATTGCCCAACACCAGTTCTCAAGCGGCTGAGCTTAACCCAAGCTGCTCGGGACAAGCCCATCTCAACAGGCCTGGCACCAATCCTGGACACCAAAACACGGAACGTGGAAAAATTTTCACAGTACTCCGCATTCCATTTATGATTTGTCCACTCAGAAGCGCGGATGCCAAGTCTGACAAAGTTGTTCAAATGATTCCGCGCGGCTGGCACAAATGGGCGTCTACAATTTAGTCTCACTTGGCGCGCATCTGACGACCCACTTAAAAAACCATACAAGATATTATCAGGGTTCAGAGATCCACGGTGGGCCAAGGAGAGTGTTGGAATGGAATAAGTATGAATAAGTGGTCCGTTGGAGTGGGACGCAGACATCTAGTGACTGTGCGCAAGGCGTCATTTAAAACACTGTCGATGAGACGAGTATGAGCGCTGCAACACCAGACTAATTTGCAGTACTCAGATGTTGAGTAGGCCAAAGATAAGGTGGTTGTGCGTAATGTTTTGGCAGCAACACGCCATTTCGAGCCTACAAGTCGCCTCAGCAGTGTGACGCGCGAGAACGGTCTTTGCATAATGCCACTAGATGGTGACGAAACGTTAGAGATCTGTCCAGTTTTAAGTCAAGATAAGTAGGGGTTGGACAGAACGATAAAAGTGTATTATTGTTGTAGACCTTTAGCTCACGCTTGGCCTCTCGGTTATTTAAATGAAAGGCTGCCGTCACCGTCTTAGTGTGACTGAGCTTCAACCTCCAAGTCTAGAGATACACTGAAAGTGTAAACATGTTCTGGCTTAAAGTCCCTCCAAGTCCTTCCAGTTTCCAGAAGAGTGCAACAATGCTAAATCATCAGCTTAAAGCAATTTCTGGAAATCATGGACGGCAGATCTTACGTATAGATGTTAAATAGGAGGGAAGCCAAGACAGATCTCTGAGGAATGCCGTTTTTAAGACGGCGTAGCCTGCTTTGCTTGCTGACACGGGTAGTAAGGGTGAAACTTTGATTTCGGACAAGCTCCATGATCATTTTGACCATGTGCTTATCCGGAAAAAGTTTGAGCCGCTTGCAGGTAAGGCCACTGTGACAGTGTCAGAAGCAGCTGTCAGATCGACAAATATGGCACCGGCCTGCTGTTTGGCCTCGAAAAAATCCTCGATGTTCTGGGTCAGTAGAACAACTTGATCTACGGTTGACTTCCCGCGTCGAAATCCAGCCTGCTCTTTAGGGAGCAGTGGATCGGTTAATGGCTCAACGCGGGCGTAGATAAGCCTCTCGAGAATCTTGTAGGGGACACAGAGCAGAGATACATCGATAACTCTTTGGGTCCCCTACGGACTTCATTGGCTTTGGGATCGCGATTACAAAAGCTCTTCTCCAGATCCTGGAAATTTTGAGTCCGCGCAAGCAGGAAAAAAGGAAGTCACGTTGTATGCTAATGCCGCTTTTCTTCTGTTTTGCATTTTTTGTCTTTTTACTGCTTCATTAAAATATCAATTTTAAACTTAATTTAAATACTGAACCTTGTGGTGATCGTAATTGCTATTAACGCTTTAGGTTGTTTATGAGCAAGATTTTATTGATATAGTTAAAGTTTTCAAAAATTTTGGTCTGTTGACAGCTTAATTTTATAAGACATTTCGCCTAAGATTGTTTTTTAGGAATGGTACCTCACATTAGTTTTATGAAAAAAGGAAAATTTTGTTAAAAAAACCTTTTACAAATTAACTTAAATTGATTTAAAAACGTTAATAGGAGCAAACTGAAAACAGTAATATCATTTCTCCGTAAGAGCTTGGTTATGACAGCACTGACGAGGAACTAAATTTCAAAAACCGGTACTAAGGGGATACCATCCAACAATGAGCACAATAAAACTTTAAGCATTATAACATTTATGTTTGGGATAACCCCAGTTTTTCATGCTTTTGCCGTATACATGTAAAATGGTAATATTCGCAAGCAGCAAATTTAAAAAACCTACTACTCTATCCAAAAATATCCTGTTGTCACAGACTTTGTTCGGAATCCTAAAGAGCCAGTTGAGCTACGTAACTCGAATACCTGCGCTGAAACAAAGCTGTGTCTAAATTTTATTTCATTCCGGCTCAAGAAGTAGCCTGCTATGAGCCTGAAGTTTTTATACAGTTCGGAAGTTTTTATACAGTTTGAACGAAAGCTCGGATTGATCTGTTGAAGACTCTTCTTCACGACAAACAGAGACCACTGTCTCTAATAAGAACGAATGTATTACAAAATTCACGACCGACAAAATTTCTATTCCACGCTTTGCCAAACTGCAAAGCGAAATCAACGCTATAACTTGATTCAATCAACATAAATGATTCTACCTCCGTAGAACACAACTGCAAAACACTGGCGCAAAATAAATTCAACACTCTTCAACCGATATAAAATCTAACGGGCACGTCCTGCGCCCAAACCAAATCACTTTCACTCGAGCCGTCTCTCGAATCGTCTCAAATTATCTCTCTCTCGTTTACTTCGTTTTCGTCTTCGTGGTCGTCTCTCGTCTCTTTTTCGTCTGTGTCATCTCTCGCTTCGCATTCATTTATATAGACAAAAGATTACGTGACGCAAATTTACTCGTATATTCGAGACTTAGCTCGAATTTTCTAGAGAGAGTGCTACGCTTGAATGCGCCAGAACATTCTACAATTAGCAAGCTATAGCACAGCTTGGACAAAAACATATTGCGTCATTACTGTCGGGCGAAAAGAGAAAAAGGATACAAGCATTAAGCAATAGAAAGCGAATCGGACGTTATATCATATAATACGAGAGCAGCGCTCCAAGACGACGCGATTATTATCTTATAATAAAACTACGAATTACTTTTAACGGGAATAAACTACATCGTTATGATTAAAATTATTAGTAATGAAGTGTGACACCTATATTTCAAATACACTGGATTAATTGGAATTCTGCATTTATTACAATACGAAACCAAGCCCTTTCTTTTTACACCTCCATTTCCCTTTTCTTCTAAACATAAATGAAACAAAATATATAAAAAAAATGGCTAAAAAAGTCTTTCCCAACTTGTCAATTATCTTGTTAATTGTCTTTCTGGTAATATTTTGCATTGTAATTGTTTTCATAATATAAGTGTATATTTTAATTCAATATCTTTCTTTGATCATGTACTCTAAAAAAATCGACTTTGTTTTTCTGCAACTTTGTTTTAAATGGTGTGGTGTGTTTAAATTTTATAAAAAAATTTTTGTTTGTAATAAAGGAAAAAAAGAAACGATGGTCACTTTTTTTTGTCGTTTAGAAACACTTTTGCAATTTTTAGGTTTTGTGACTGCAGCAATTAACTTGTTTTTGCACTAAAAAATATTTTGTATTAAGTTTGGTAAACAAATTAAAAAAGTTTGATTAGTTCATATTTTTAATTGCTATCAATATCAAACAATTCAACGAGCTAACTAATGATCGTCAAATAAAGACTAAAAAACTCGAAACCTGTATTTTATTTTACCATTACAGAAGCAAATATGCGAGATTTAATACATTCGAAAACAAAGCAATACATTTAACATTCAAGGCCTTTCAATGCAGACGGTTCACAAGGCTTTGGATAAACTTTTTCTTTGATTAGTTTCTTGATTAGAGCTGCCAAAGCGTGCTCCATGCTGCCGCGGGGCGAATGAAAGTGACCACAAATAACCGTGGTGGAGGTTTTTTGATCAACACATTTAGCTCGGAAGGTAAAATACAAAAAACCTTCCCACCTCAAACGACTGTCGCAAATGATGTTGTGTCCAGCATAATTTCCCTAAAACAAACTAATCAGAAATTTGTCATTTAAATCGTAATTTAATTAATTTTATTGTACAACATTACAAAAATAAAATTGCTTTTTAGGAAGAAATTAAATTTTTTTTTTCTGCCACAATATGACAACTATTCTGTTTCAAAAAGATTTGTTTATTTAATCTGTTTAGTTGTAAGTCAAATTTACGGGAAAAAATTGCCTTTTTTCATCTTATTCGTGTTGGTAAAGAACCTTTCCAAGACAAGCATTGCGTCTGAGGGGTTGTGGACATTTTTTTATGGTAGGATATAAATAATTGTATTAGTGTCAGTGGAGAACTTTTCGAGACAGACTGCGCCTGCAGGCAAATAAACATTCTCTAATGGTACAGTATATACAAGAAAAAAGATTCCTACAATGTGTGTAACAAAAAGCAAGTAGCTTTTAGCAATCGTGTTACATAATGAGCAATATCATTTTACTTAAAAAAAATAATTACATTTTTATAAAAGTAGGCCTATGTACTGTTTTTGAAGTCAGTTTTTAGAAATGATTGAGTTTTTAGCTGCCTGTTTCGCATTAGCAAGATAAATATCTAATATTTTATAGTTTATTTCTTAAAAAGAAGTGTAAAACACTTTTAGATTAACTTATGTAGACTGTTAATTGGTTGGTTGTTGTTTTTTAGAGAATTTGATAGTCAGCAAACATTGCATTATAACACGTACGTAAATGAACTGTTCCATTTTGATAAACAGTTTAAGAGAGTTTTTATTGATTTCTTTGATGCAAAATAATTAATGGTCCATGATTTATAACAGTGTAAAAAAAGCAGTTACCAGCAAGTGTGGTGAGGGTAAAATCATATATATGATATTAAAAGTTTATTATGATTTGCATTTTGAAGCAATGGCACTTAAAACAAAAAAGAATCATTTCTATACTTTTTATGAGTATAATATCATAATCAATAAAGTAATAAAAGTTTCTTTTGTGGCTCTTGCTCTGGTTGTATTTCAAATAAGGATTGTTTAGTTTTACAATCATTTCAAAGAACAGCTTTCAAAGACAACCACTCATTAGCAAAAGAAGTGGCACAGTTTTTTGTAAAGAAAAGATTGTTATTTCAAGAAAGATTAAATCTTCAGCAATTAGTAAAAAAATTCAATGTATTGTCTGCCCTTTTCAAAGACACATCAATTATAACTTTACTTAAGATAAAGGTTGGTCATTGTGCTCATTATTTCTTTTATTTTAAATCAACAAATAAAAATTATCCTTTTAAATAAATGCCCTAAAAAAAAAATTATTGATTTGTTAACAAGGTGCCAAAGAACATAAAATACCATGTGTTGAACTTCTCTGTCTCCAATTTTTAAAACTAACAATACTAATAAAAAAGGTAAAGTGTTTTACATATGCTTAGATTAGTGGTTGAGGGGGTTTAATGGGGATCGATGAAAGACTGATGGAGTCTACTGCAGCAGCACAGCATCCCGAAACCTTTATTGGCAAAGGTACTAAATTAAAAAGTGCATAATTATCAATGTAAGGATTTTTTTGGTCTACACTAGTTTTTTTACAAATCTAGTAAAAAAATGGCTGCTTAAAAGTGAAGAAAAGAAAGTTATTATATGATACATTAAATTAATTAACAGTGACCCCGAGTTAGGGGTAATAAAAAAGTTTCTTTATTCGAATTGGGATCGACGTGCAGAAAAGTTTTAAAATTACTGACTTCAATCAAGCATGAAACTCAATTGCTTCAAGCATTTAGATTAAAAGACATAAGAATAAACTAAAAACAATAAATCTGAGTAAAACCAAACACGTATGAGATTTAAAGCAAACAATTTATGTATTACTAGTGTACAAGTCTACCAACGTAACTTAAATCCATAAAAACTTTTTTTATTTGCAAGCGCAATATTTTTTTACCAAGAGCTCTCTTTTTTATTCTTTTTATTTAATATTAACTTAATTTTATTTTATTTATTTTATCTTTCATCTGTTTCTATTATTCTTAACAATGAGTTGAGTTAATGCAACAAAGACGGAAATAATAATAATTACATTAGTACAACAATGAACAAAGTTTAACAACGTTTTTAGTTCAACATTAATCAAAAAATTTAGCGTTAAGATATAGAATTAAACTGTTGTATCTTTGCACGAATACACAGGTTTATTAAAAAAACAATAATTAAAATTCACAAAAGTACTTAGCCAAGAATGCTTTTAGTTCGTTTGCTGTAGTAGCTTGATAACTCTGAACTGACTGCTAAACCAAAATAAAGGCGCATATTTAACTAGTAACAATTATGCTTGGAGATGCGCGCGTCCAATAATTGTTCGAGCAGAAGGCGCTGATTAAGATCACTACGTCATCTATTGCACAATATCACAACACCTCCCCAAATAAACTACGACAAAAAATATATATACATTTTAGCAACAATATTTTTTTGGAGGTCTCTTTGTTCTCGCTGATCGTCGTAGATTGTGTCGCCCGTACTCGTCTCCGGTTGGTAGTCTCGGATTGTTGCGTTGGTTCATCGAAGAAGAACTAGATGCGTGGTCAGTCCCGGCTGGAAGTGTTTCTGTAGACAAAACGCTCGTTGGGATTTCACAGGGATCATCATCTTGATCCGAACCGTATCGAGGTCGAAGTTGATCAAGATGTCTTCTCCAAGTTGGTCCTCGAGGAATGACTCGTACATTGACGCTTCGTGTACCATGGACTTTCGTAACTATCGCAGGCACCCATCGTGGGTCACGATCTCTTCTAGGGCCGAAGTACAGTGCGTAACAAGGGTCTCCTAGTGAGTAATGATGTTCGACTTTCGAAACCACTTCCGAGTCTTCAGCATTTGAATGCTTGCTCGCTTGTCTTGACTGTCTTCCCTGCAGGAGATGCGGAATGGATGGAACCAAAGTGTCAATTTTGGTGCGAATTCTTCTTCCATTCAACAATTCGCTTGGTGACAGTCCCGATGCAAAAGGAATTCTTCTATATTGCATTAGAAATTCTTGCAAAGCTTCCTTTGGAGGTAACGAGGATTTTCTCAATGCCTGTTTGAACGATTGTATCAAACGCTCGGCAGCACCGTTTGTTGCTGGATGGTAAGGTGCTCCGGTGAGATGTACAATGCCTCGTTGTTTGCACCAAGCTTGGAACTCTTGAGACATGAATGTTGTGGCATTATCGGTCACCAACGTGTGGGGATATCCGAAATGAGCAAATTCTTGTTCAAGTATAGCAGTAGTACTTTTCGAAGACGTTGAGGTTGTTGGATGAATGCAAGGATATTTTGAATAAGCGTCTACAAGGACTAACCAGTTTCTTCCCAGAAAGTTGATCGCATGGTCCAAGTGGAGTCTTGACCATGGTTTTTCTGGCATCATCCACGGATGGATTGAAGGTTTATCCGGCTTATTTTGAAATTGGCCACAGGAAGTGCATTTGCGACATAAATCCTCAATGTCAAAGTCAATTCTAGGCCAATAGACAGTTGACCTGGCAAGTTGTTTCATCCGTTGCATGCCGAAATGTCCAAGGTGTAATAATTTAAGAATATGATTACGTAGGGTTGAAGGAATTATTACCCGTAAGCCGTAAAAAACGCAACCATTCTCTGTTGACAACGAATTTTCCAACTTTTTGAAGTCTTTAAGCTCTTCCGAAAATGCATGCGGCCATCCTTCCTTTACAAATCGCATTAGTTGGGAAAGAATTGGATCCTTGGCAGTCTCTCTGACCACAAGTAATGGATTGTCAGGATTGATTTGACGACTGATTGTTCGAACTAAACAAACGCTATCGACATCATCTTCCATCTCCTCCCCATCAAAACTTGTGTCATTTGAGTGATCAGTTAAGTTGGTGAGTTTCAACTTCATCATCGCCAGACGACCTAGTAAATTTAGATTGGGCACCTTAGTGACAATTACAGGAAAGGTCACGTCAGGTGATTTTCCATCAATACTTGCAGTTGATTGGAATTGTCCCACGACGGGTAGCGGGCTACCTTCAGCAACTTGATATTGAACTGATACAGGTTGTAGAGTGGGTTTACCCAGCGTTTGCCACGCCGCTTCACAGCAAAATGTGTCACTGGCTCCGCTATCAATTTCAAACTTAATTCTGTGGTCATTAAGTCTAATAGTTTGATAGATGGGTGAAACAGAACATTGGACTTTGTGCACCATTTTCATCTGTTGATTCACAAGCTTGCTGTTATCTCTGAGTCGAGACATGCATACAGATTGCAGATGACCTGTTTTCTTGCAGAAGCTGCAAATAGCTTTAATGTGGGGACAAGCTTTGCTAAAATGTCCAGAATTTCCACACCTGAAGCAGGCGGTTTTCTTTTCTTGCGTTTTGGAAGTTTTGGACTTTGCGTGATAAACTTTCTGCACCGACGTAGAAGGTTCACCGTGTACGGTTTCCTTTGCTACCTTGGCTGCTTCTTCCACTTCTTGAGCCACTCTGATGGCGTTGCTAAACTTCAGTTCATCGTCCTTGAGCTTGAAGTGTGTCTTCAAAACTGCTTCGTTGTCTACTGAACAGATGAATTTAGTTCGCAAGGCTTCATCTAAAGGATCTTTAATGGATTGAAAATCACATGTAGCTGCATCTTGTCGTATTCTGCTTGCCAGTTCAGGAATAGTTTCGCCAGGTTTGCGTTTCATGTCAGACCAGAACTTGAAACGTTCTCTGACAACAAACCGTTTTGGATCAAACTGCTCTGCCATAAACGTCTGAATATCATTCATCGTTAGCTCATGTATGCTTTTGACAGGTTGTTGCTGAGCCGCTAAGTTGCTAAGCATTTTGTAAACGGAGTTAGATTGGTTTGTAAGAAAAATTTGTGCTTGCTTGTTGTCGGGAATGGAGTTAGCAGTGACGAATGTTCGGAACCTTGCCAAATAATCAGTCCATAACTCAGATGTGGAATCGAATGGTTGAAAACTTGCCATCGGTGTTGGAACATTTTCTCGCGGGTTGTTCAAGCTGCTTTGTAAAATTTTCAGCTGCTCTTGAAGCATTGACATTTGCTCTTGATGTTGCTTGTTCTGCTCGAGATGCTCGTCGCGTAAAACTGCCATTTGCTCTTTGTGTTGCTTGTTCTGCTCTTGGTGTTGCTTATTCTGCTCGCGATGCTCGTCGCGTAAAACTGCCATTTGCTCTTGGTGTTGCTTATTTAACAAAAAATCAGTTCAGAAATTTCACTCATTTTGACAATTCAAGCTTTAATGCAGATTCAACAAATTTTCTTTTTTCTTTCTTGACGCAGTTGAGTTCCTTGAATCCTCGTCGCCACTTTTGCCTGTTGTATCTTTGCACGAATACACAGGTTTATTAAAAAAACAATAATTAAAATTCACAAAAGTACTTAGCCAAGAATGCTTTTAGTTCGTTTGCTGTAGTAGCTTGATAACTCTGAACTGACTGCTAAACCAAAATAAAGGCGCATATTTAACTAGTAACAATTATGCTTGGAGATGCGCGCGTCCAATAATTGTTCGAGCAGAAGGCCCTGATTAAGATCACTACGTCATCTATTGCACAATATCACAACATAAACACAGAAAAACATCTTTAAAAATAGTTTTTAAAAAAATTCTTTGACTGACAACTAGTCAATTACTAACCCACTAGATTTAATTTCTAGCTGTTTTTTATGACAGATCGAGTAATTCGTAATTACTTTTTGATAACTATTACATTTAACTTGAGCCTAGATCGCTCAAACTCAGTTTTTCGTCAAATACTTAAATAGACAGTAAAAATTGAAACGATTTTAAAGCGTTTTTTTGCAAAATCTATTCGTTATTATTGCTCTAGTTCAGGAACGTTTCACCCTTGGCCTTCGTAAAGATTATAAGTGGCCCGGGCGTTGTTTTTGCTAATAATTTACTTTTACTTTACCTTTACTTAAAATTCATCGTAATATTATTGACCCTCGAATATTTTTGATAAATCAAAATTTCTTTTGGCTCCAAAAGGTTGGACGCAAGCTTTAGTTAGTGGAGATAGGTTGTCAATTACTACGCATTTTGCCAAATCAGAGGCACATATGAAACATCTTTTAGTGAATGGGAATTCCCCTTTCTTTGTTGTATCTGTTTTCCACGGGAATTTTGTTTCAGTTATCTTGCCAAATTTCAATTGCAGATTTAAAGAGAGTTAAATATTTTTTGATAAATTATTTGGACGTGTTGATGGTTTTAGTTCTTGATGTTTGTGACAACACTTTTTGTGCTTACGATTGTGTACAAATAAACATTTCGGTATATTTTGAAAAAAAATTTCTGTCGTATATATTAGGAAATGATATATTAAAAATTTCCTATATATTGGAAAATGATTAACTTTAATTTTTTCATTTAAAATTGTTGAAGAATAAATTGTTTATTTATTTTTACGCTTTAGATTGACAACAATCGGGTACAAACTCTGTTTGTTTTTTACTGTTTAGTTATTTCACAACTAAGGTTAAGCTCAATTGCTTTAGGACTTGTACTGACGGGTTCCATTCATCTACGTACAAAGGGGTCTTGATCCCTCACTAATTGCGTCTACTACTTAATAAAATGCAAATTTTGCCCTAACAGCTCCATGCATACATGGAGCACGGGATATGACGGTTTTGGATGATGAACTTAATGCTGGCTGATCGCTCCCAGCGTGTGATCCCGGCAGCGCAGCAGTCTGGGTTAGTAAAAATATAAATCTTTGGCCCCAATATCGTCTGTTTGACTCGGAGTGGATGCCGTTCTATACCAGGACAACCACAAATTTTCCCCTTTTAAATCTTCTAGTTGTTGCCTTCCAATCGAATTGAGGGCAGCGCATTTGCACTTTTAATTTTTAGATACCTTTAAGAGTACAGTTGTTGCATTCCTTTTGATAAAACAATAGTGTAAGCAATAAAAACGTTTGAAAACAAAATTAAAATAAATATCTTATACTGTAGCATTTTACAAATAAAAAAATATTTTTAGAAAACTGAATTAAAAATAAAAATAACCTTTTATAATAAACATTTTTCAAGTGATGCTGCTTGAAGGACTTTATGTATAAGCAAGATATTAGCCTATTATTATTATTTTTTCTTTTTTTTTTAAGACTTTTGGACTGAACGCTATTTCTAAATGCTCAGTCATTAAATCGTTCTAAATTTCATTGAATGTTGTTTGTAACTTTAATTTAAAACCATTTGCAGCACAATGGAACCAACAGTAGAACTAATCAGGAATTGTCTTTCCAAAAATCACAAGACTCCAAAAAATCTTTTTAAATCCAAAAATCTTTTTAATCTTTTTAAATCCTATAAAATTTAATATCTATGATGAAATTTAATTTTCCAAAAATCTTTTTAAATTCTATAAAGTTTAATATCTATGATGCATATGCAACATCAAAACTGAAAAGCTTAAAAAATCATGTTTTAAATTTAGGTATTGTATTGGACGATTAAAGCTTGAAAAACTAGCATAGGCTATAAATTAGCAAAACAATCTTTACTTACTTTAAAAGGGACGTAAACAGTGCTAGATAGTCCTGCAGTCAATTTTTTCCAGCTGTTGCTTAAAGAGCAATAATCACCGGTATGGCAATGAGGACAAGCTCTTGTGCAAACGGGAGGTTTACCAGACCATTGCAATGAAGATTTACAAGTAATATTGGCAGAGCCCTACAAAAAATATTACAAAGCAAAACGCTTACAGTTGCTATAATATACCTAGCAGTTAAACTAGCTTTGGCAGAATTGTTTAGTAGCTAAACCTTCTCAAAAGGTGTGAAAATTTTACCCCGGATGTTTTAACCGTGGTAAAATTTTCCAACTAAGAAAATAGTCAATCTAAATAAAAAAATAAATAACTGTTTTGCTAATGTATTTAAAACATAATTCTTATATTTCAAAAAAATATTTTGCTTTGTTATTTCTTCTCTAAAAAGTTTAAAAGCTTGAGATTTTTTCGCTGTTACAGAATTTGTTTGCTTTGCAACCTCAAGTTGGGATTGTTTTTTAATGCAAATTAAAGGTTTTCCATAAGTAATAATTTCATTCATTTAAATCGAATAACCAGAATAAAAAAAATAAAAGACAAATATTCGAAAACTAAGTTTGATTCTATGATTTATTCCTTATGAAAAAGACTAAGAAAAATAACAAAAAGCCGGAACCCAAGAACTTGCTTTTGTTGAAAAGAAATTTAGTTCAATTTTGCTTTATGTTTTAAGATTCAATGGTTATTCTGTTTGCTTTATCAGATTGTTCTAAAGCAGCACTTTCCGATTTGTTTTTTCTCCCCACATCTGATGAAAATCAATTTTGTAACCCCATTTTGAGCCAAATTGGTTTCATAATACTAAAACTCTTCTTTATCAATATATATTTTAATACCCAGAAACAGCTGTTCACACCCTCAATCAGGAAGCTTTGTTTAAAAATAGTAAAGAAAAAAATCGCACATAAGTTTGAAGAAATTGATTCTATATCTACGACTTTTCTGTTCTGTGCCCTGCTCACATAGAAATACAAAATTGTTAATTTTCTATTAATTTTTTGCAAAACAAAGATGCTTTTTTTGATTTGCCTACATATAAGTCATCTACGCCTAGACTGGTTGTGTTTGGCAGATTATCATCAATTTTATGTTTCAAGTGTTTTTTTTAATTAAGAAGGTAGTCACAGTGGTTCTGCACAATGAAAGATAAAAAATTTTATAGTTTTTGATGTAATGAATTTAACATTTTTTTTGTTTTTTTTCATTCGATCACAATAACAAACCTTGTTGACTCTTGGGATTCTTATCAGAAGAACTGATCAATTGAGGGAAGTTAGATTTTTCTACTTGAAATAGGCATGATTTTAAGATAATAAATTTAAGGTTACTAAAAGATTTGATATATGGCTTTTGATAACCCTTACATTTACGCAAGGGAACATACTTTATTTCCTTACAAATTATGCATTTAGTTTGACGGTGCGATGTGAATCCAGTATGCATGACGGATTCAAACCTTACAAAGCTAATTTGACTTGAAAGCTTTAGACAAGCCTCAACACCTGTCAATCTATCAATAATAAACTACAAAGTTTTTACAGTAAATAAAAAGTGTGCTTACTATATAATCCTGTTCTACTATCAATAGCTTATCAGTGATAAACTAACGATAAAAAATAATCAAAAATGATATTCAAAAAATAAAAAAGCTTTTTTTCCAAAGCAGTAGCAGCCTCAATAAGTCCCGCCAGCTGGAAATTTACCCAAACTCTAAAATTAATTAACAACAAAACCTTGTTTAAATGATTTTTCATCAGTTTATTTTACTGGGGACAAAACGTGGAGTCATATTTTTGTCTTCGAGATAAACTAAAAATTTTTCAATCTTCACTTGATTTTCAAAACAAAAACCTTTTTTTAAAAACTTTTGCCCGGGTCGGTATAAAGTTATTCTCACCACTGCCGGGAAAACAATATATTTTTCAGCAGTAGTGGCGTGAACCTTTTATCAACCCTGGCAAAGATTTCGGAAATTACATCTTTCGCCTATACGGTGCTAAAAACCGAACCTTGGTCTTAGAAGAAGTATTCTTTTTAAATCTTTTAAAAAAAGTATTTCTTTTTAAATTGTGAGATTTTAAATTTGATTTATTTTTTGTAAAGGTATTTTAACCAAAGAAAAAGGCACTATTTAAACTTTTTTTAAAAAAGTTAAATTTAAATCTAGCAACCTTGTATCCATTTTGACATTGATATGAGCAAGTTGATCCTATGGTGTTACCTTTGTTACATGTAACAATTGAATAATAAGGAGGGTCCAATGGTAAACACCCTAAAAAATGCATATTTGAGAAGCAAAACATAGTTGTAGTTGTAAAGTCTTAATTCATAAAAAGTTGTAAAGTATTAATTCATTTTTAAATATAGTTGTAAAGTCTTAATTCAAGTTTATTTTGAAGTATACTTTCTTGTGTAATACAAATTTTATCTTAATATAATGTAAACAACCCACAAAGTCAACATCAAGCTACAATGTTCTAGAGTTTTACCTGGGGCCAAACAGGCTTTTCGATACTTGTTTGCCGTTTGAATTAAATGCTTATTACTCGAACTTGATTATAAGCAAAATTTTTATTCGTTAAAATCTTATCAATTAAAATTTTTAACGTAAGTATTTTACGCCAATCGAGGTTTTTGATTGTGTGCCAAAAAATTTAGTTTTTAATTAAAATTCTTAAATTATTCCTATCATTCGTTGCTGCTATTAATTAAATTAAATATTAACCTCTTTACCCAAGCTGTACCCCGAAAAATGCTTAAAACTTGATCAAATTAGAGAGTTTAACAAATTTTATCAAGTTTTTTTTTACTTTTTACGATGCACTTTGGATGTTCAGATTTCCACTCTGTCCCAACACAAGTAACTGTATGACTTCCTTCGTTTTTCTGTTTGTCTAAACATGGCATGGAACATTTTGTTCCATTAGGAAAAAAAGTAAGTTCGTAAAAATCATCCAATGCCACTCGATTGTAAGAACAATTCATTTTGTTTACTGCTTCTGCAGTATTTTGCTGCATGAGTTTCGTTTTTTTACAGTGGTTCGTTTCAAACAGTCGCATCATTTTATTATCTGTAACAAAAGGATAAAGCTGTAAATCAAAGAGAATTTTTTCAAAAGCATAAAAATAAACAAATAAAGAACCCGATCTATTTCAAAGAAATAAAAAATCATTAAAATACGTCTTGCGTGGATGGGCTATATTACGAGGCAATTCAATAAGAAAAACAATTCAAAAACGCTTATGTATACCTAAGCTTATCAGAAACAAGCAATAAATTACATAATTCTTATGTTTTTATTTACTTTGCAACACAGGATGTTGAGTGTGTCTAAACTGTATCAATCCAATTGCTAAACTGACTAGAACCAAAATTCCAATCAAAATTGAGACATAGCATTTTTTTGTAGAACCTGAAATTTATTGAAGAGCATGAATATGAAATTGCTATTTTGCTTGAAACCGAAAGTGAACAGTCAAAAAAATTACGTTTATTAATTTTTTTCAAAAAAATGTATTATTTAACTTTTTGTTTTTTTTAGTTTTATAGAATGTTTGTAGAATAAATCTATTAAAAAATTAGAATCACGTATTCTTTAATAGAAATAAATGTTTTTTGTCTTGTGAATTAAATTATTTTATGTCAAGACGAACAGCCTTCAATATATAATCTTTTGTCTACATCTTTTTTGGTAGTGCACGATTAAAGTAAGTTATTCATGAGAATTTTTGTAATTCATAAAATTATGGTTTCATAAAATTATGGTTTGGTCTTGAAGAGAATTTTTTTAGCAACCAAGCAAGGCTGCTATAGCTTCCAAGCTTTAGATGCTTTTGTTAAATCTAATAATCGCTATTAATTAATTTTAATTGGTTACAAACAGATTGTGAATCTTAATAAATCTTTATACTCCTAGTCAGTGGCGTACCGAGGATTTTTGAAAAGGAGGGAGAGCATACAACCCCAATCATATATGCTTAGTGGAAAAATACGTATTTTTAAGGGGTAACTAAAGAAAAAAAAGGTCTTCACTTTGAATCTGTCTAGGTTTTGTTAATTTTTGGTCAAAAACGTAGTGTTCTCTAAAAAAAGTCTTCATTTTGAATCTGTCTCTGATTTCTCCTATTTGTGATCTCCAAGGGGAGGCCATCGCACAATGCCCCCCTATATACATTATTGTTTATACCCGAACCACCCAAATACGGTTAAGATTTTTGAGGGGAATTGCTCCCCTACCTCAAGGATCGTACGGCTTTAGTCATAGTCCCAACTCGAGTATAAATTACCTCAATAAGTTTTCCACTTTTTTACCGACTGTAAAACAAACTAACAAAGCCAATCCTTGGAAGCCATATTTCAACACTTCAAAAAAGATTCATTTTTATTTCACTGTAGAAGTCCGTAAAATAACATAAGCTTCCTTATCTGAACATAAATCAACTTACCCGAAGGTTTCAGCTTTTCCCAGGTATTTTTCCATTTTTCTACTGGTAAAAGCTCTGCTGTATTGTTCACATTTTCATCTATGTATGTTTTTTGAACAGTGGAATAGATAAAACTCTTGTCCTACCAAAACGTTTTGACAATTCAATAAAAAGCATAAACATTTTTTAAACCATGGCTAATAAACTAAAAAACTATTTGACTTGTTCAAGTGTGTTTAAAGAGCAGTTTAAACTAATTATAAAACTTGTGTCTTGGCTATTTTAACGTGAAGCAAATAATCAAATTACAGTAGGCAATGATTTTATCAAGGATAAAATTTACATTTGGGAGAGTTTACAAGCATTGTGTATTTTTATATACTTTTTAAAAAAAGGACAACAATAAAAAAATTTTAAGTTTATTTTATTTCATTTCTATATTTATACTCTTGACTCCCAGGAAAGCGTCAGAAGCTTTATAGATAGAACTATTAAGTAACTACCCCAACAAGCTTCCGGTGACGTCAAGATATTACTGTCCGGTTGAAATTTACTATTTTCGTTTCTATTTTCTTATGATTGAAATTCAAAACTGCTGGCGAAAGTGAATAAACAGAGAAAAGTTTTATATAGTGTTTTTTTCCAAGGCCGAAAAGAATGGCTCAAGTAAGTTTTAACCCGAGATTATTTTGATCATAGTAACATCGCTCTGAACCACTCGAACATGCTGAAAACTTTTGTTTTGCATTAAGAAATTTAGATCCTGATTATCCCGAACTAATTTTAATTAAAAATTTAAGTTTAGGATTTTGATATTTGCATTCAATTTCTAAACAATTTAATTAAAGATACATAGATGGATAAATATTGGTGCAATATTATTACAGCAATCAATTTGAATTAATTCAGATTCCAATCCACATATGCTGATTTGTCACTATTAAACAATAAAAAATTAACATATCAAACATAACTTAAAATTTATAATAGAAGTAGCGACAAAAAGAATGATAAGGAGCGCAAAATTTTCTTGTGAGCCAGCCACTTTATTGTACTATTTCAAATAATTTTTTATGCTGCATTTGTAAAAAATCGATAATTTCAAATTCTACAATGACAGTTTTATACTCTACAATAGTAAAAAATCTGTTTTTTGTCAAATTACCATAGACCATATTCTCAAACTGGGTTTCGCGGGACAATAAACATGATGGTTTCAAATAAAGTGATAATGAGTGAGCATGTTTTATCCTAAAACTAAAGAACCAAAAAGTACAAACATGCAATAAGTATTACATAGAGTTTGGCTTTATTAAATGTCCTCCTAATATGATAAACTATAAAGCCTCAACAATGTTTAGTACTTTATAAAAGATTTTACAATTGAACATCCTGACTTAACTTGAAAGCCCAAGACTTTTTGAAAGAAAAAAGAAAAAATATTTAAAGCCGAAAAAAGCTTTTACAAAATTTTTATTTCAAATCAAAATTTAATAAAAACAACTTTTTTAGTAAAGATAAGGGCTTGTTTTCACTACGAGCGTACAGTGTTTGTTAAATCGATTTTTTACTTTTTTCCGCGCTTAAGCGCTAAGCGAAGCAAAAATAATGATAAAAACAAAAAATGCTCCATTCCACGTTCGTAGTAGAAACGAGTCTGAAGAGTGACTCAGCCCAAGAAAGCTCACACAAATGCCAAACATTTAATTTTTCCAGCAGCAATTGACATGAGCAAAGTAGTTTTAAATGTCGAATGCGCAGCGACGTTTAAAAAAATTTCGGTAAATAAGTTTCTAGAATTTCTCGCATTTTATCAGCGCTTTCTTAATTTTAATTTTTACCATCTTGCTTTGTAATTTAGCAGTCTATTTAGTAATTTGTGGCAAATCCCATTAATTTAACTGTGGTTTGCAATTTATTCGTCCCTTCAAGTGGTGTTAAAATCTTTTTTCTTTGGTATTTTTTTCTAAAACTGTCTCATTTTTAACATTAATTTTTCGTTTACAACTGCCCACCGATTTGCACAGTATAAGACAATAATCGGGGAATATCTTCTCTTTTTTTTTTCTTAAAAATGTTAAACACCTGCTTCCTCATTCTCCTCACTATTCAAATCCAAAAGTTATTTTTCGTTTTAACTT
Source organism: Diplosoma virens (assembly GCA_963680785.1). Classification (NCBI taxonomy): domain Eukaryota; kingdom Metazoa; phylum Chordata; class Ascidiacea; order Aplousobranchia; family Didemnidae; genus Diplosoma; species Diplosoma virens. The sequence continues at coordinate 30,797,939 of OY796897.1, read as the reverse complement.
CAAAGGCCGATTTTTTTTATACTTTGTCATATACTTGAGCCGTATGCATTATGCTTAATCAATTCAACAAAAAATTTCAGAGTAGAGTGTTTTAAGTAATTTTGTTTTATACAGAGGTGCGCAACCGTTGCGTAGAAGCAACCAGCTCACGCTATTCCTCTATCGTATTTAACTACAGGTTGCAGACCCTACATTGTAACTAGGCTATACGTGTGCAACAAAAGTGTAGGTGTGTTTTATACTTTGGGCAACCGTCAAGCGATTACCCCGACCTCCTTTTAAATATGCACAATATTGCTGTCCGGTTGAAATTGCTTTTTTTTAGTTTTTATTTAATGACATGACTAAAATTTAAAGTTGTTTGCTGAGACCGCCAAACAGAGGAAAGAGCCGTATAGCGTTTCTCCTAAAAGCATAACAGAATGACAAAAGTAGGTTTTGAATGAAAAGACGGTTACGGTTCAAAATGCGATTGCGTGCGCCATCAATACGGCGCTCTTAACTATTTGATCACAGTGTGGCATTAGTGATAAAAGAATGAATCGCTGTTATTTCTTCCTTATAGCATTTAAAACCCGCGGAAACCTCCTACAAAAATTTTCGGCCTGCAATGTGCTACCCTATCGAATCCCCTCAGATAGTCAATAAAAGATTAAAACAATTAAAAAAGCGATTTACAAACATTTAAAGTTTTTAAAAAAATTTGGTTTTTATTGCCACAATATAACACAGGTTGATTTTTGTCTTTCTTTTTTTTTATCACTGAGAAAAGATTTAAACGAAAAAATTGTTTTAAACAATGATTGAGGTAAGGAAGAAGCAACAAAATGTCAGAAGCAAAACTGTACCACTTCAAAACATATAAAAAGTATTTAAAAAAATAACACAATACGATCGTGAAGAAAATATGCCCATTACCCACATCACCGTTTGCATGTAAATTAAACTAAAGGCAGCAAAAATGCTAGAATGTAACATGTGTTGCCGCCAAAATAAAGTTATAATTAAAGTTGTGTTTTATTTTTATTGTTCTTCTAAATCTAACTCATATTTCTTAGACTTTTTTTCTATAGCTCCCCGCTGTCAGTTAACGGAATTTTGAATGCAGCCTCAAAAGACATAAATTAAAACGAAGAGAAAACCACGTCTCAAAAAATTTTAATTTTGCTTATCTGCGTTTGTTGTTCATTTGTTTGTTGTACTTTAGTTGCGAATCATCAGCGGCTGCTTTTTTTTGACAATATTGGTTATAATGAGCAACCAAAGGTCAAATTAAAAATCAGAAACAACATGATTGTTTGAGTTGTTTATTTACTTGAGGAATGTAAACAAGTTTTTAGTCAAGCCATGGCTACTAAAGTTGCTGCAAAAAAATAGAATTGCGTTGACCAATTACAATGAGCTGTAATTTTTAAGATATCTTCTCATTTTTTCTCAGCAACCTCCAAACTCTCATTTTGAAGTTAGCTCCAGCGCTGAGGCTGCCAATGCTGCCAAGGAGTGAAGGTCCCTACTTTGTTCATACACGCAAAATAACGTACACTAAGACTCATCAAGAATTTCAAATCTTTAAAGAAACAGAAATCTGATTATTTTAAAACGAAAACCATTATGAATCAATCAATCATAGTGTACCGCTATTAGCTATAGCTCCATGTCCAAACAGCTGGACTTGCAAACAGAGGAAAGCGAGTGTTATACTTGGTCTGACAGAGTGGTTTTTTTGGATACTTGGAAAAGTATTTTAAGATAATTTTTTATCAGGAGTAGACTGTTTAATTTCAGTGTTTACCCCGTTTTAAACAGGAAGTATGAAATAGGTTAAACCAGCCATACAAAAACATTTAACCCATTGCGCCGAAGGTTAAATATTTGATATATAGTGAAAAAATTTCAGATTTTTCTTAGTGATATCATAAATATTTATTTGGTTAATTTTTCGTAAATATAATGCAGTGGTTTCCCAAAAAACGTTTGAATTAGATTTCATACATTCGGCTCTTCAAAGAAAAAACTGTACTAAGCAAATAGTTGACATTGCTATAAGTTAGAGCTATAAATCTATTTCACTAGTAATTAATTTAATACATTAGATTTAGTAAAGTTGCATATACAGTAAATATTTTCAAAAAAAAAAAAAATTTTATAAATGTGATTTCGTATTTACCCATCCAAACATCAATCAATCAATTATTTTATGTCATTTCATTTTTTTTATTCTGGATCGCTATTACATAGTTTACAGAAAAAATTATAAATATTAGAAAAGATTAAGAAAAGAAAGTTTTATTTGTGTATCTATAATTTGGAATAAATAATAAAAAAATAATAAAAAAAATTTTATTTGTGTATCTATAATTTGGAATAACTAAACCTGTATATAAACTGCAATTTGATTAAACCGTTACAAGAATATCAATAAAATTTTGGTCTTGAAAATTGTCAATCAACACAAAAATTTCTTATGATAAACCTTAATAGGCCTACACAAAAATTTTGTGGAAAGTAATTTAGTTGTCTATTTTTGTTGTGTTCAATTTAAAAACTTTTTTTATCAGCTTTGCAAAAATTACGTTGCATTTTTTACATTTATATTTAATGAGCTATTGCATCTGCATTTTTTTTTTTTAGCAATCGAAATTATTCAGTTTACTGGGCTTTATTTTTGAAGTCAATCAGTGTGTGGAGAATCGAATTCCTGCCAGCCTTTGTTTTTTAAATGATTTACCTTAAAAAAAGCATTTACGCACTTGATTGTGCAATTAGTTATATTGGAGCTTGGTTTTTTCACAAGTTGGAAAGCATTATTTGTTTGGGAAAAACGAGTAGGTAAAAATAAGAAACCACTATTTATGGTTACTTATTCTGGTCCTGTAAGTAGCCCTACTTCAATACTGATCCATTAAATCAATAAGCCTCTTATATTTATTACAATTTAAACCAGTAAAAATATCAATGCCTGTCAAAAAACAATTCCAAGTCCTTTGAGGGAATTTGGGCAGCTGGCACTCTAATGCACACAGTAATACAAATTAATGTGTATTGTTGGCCAGAAAAATTAACTCTTTCTGCCAGTGATGTAGGTCACGAGACTGGTCTTGGTCTCGAGACCGGTCTCGAGACCAATTTTCAGGGTCTCTGTCTCGGTCTCGGTCTCAGCCTTTTGCTGGCGGTCTCGGTCTTGGTCTCGTAATAACCTGGTCTCGGTCTCGTACTTTTTAAATTGGTCTCGAGACCGGACATTTTTCGATATTTTTGCTATTTGATGTGGCTATGATGATTTACTGCTTTCTTCATCATTAACAATTCTCCTTGCAAAATGAAACTGCAAGCCTTTTATTGCCTTGTAAAATGTTTGAATAAACATAGTCAATAAATGATTTAGTTTAGTGATTCTTAACCGAGAAGACACGCCTCCCCTGGAGTGCGTACGTAAATTTTCAAGGGGGCACGATTGTTAACATGTTTTACAACACATTCTTTATTAATTTTGATAATCAAAATGACAGGAAACTTGACCTCAGCAAGAATCAAATTGAACAACAAAATCTAGCAAGCTTTTTTTAATTGGATTTTACTCTCGCAAACGGTAACTTTGAGTCCCAATTAAAGCACAAATAAAAGCTTATTTATCTGATTTTAAAAAAATTTTTAATCAAATAAAATTCTCCTATAGATGAGAAGCAAGAAACATATTACAGTGCGAAATAGGCAACATTTTTGATAAAGCACAAGAAAAGTTTTTCGAGTTAAAATTTAACTCAGCAGCCAAGGACAAATTTAAAGTGCTGGACCTTGAGGCGTTTTGGGCCAAATACCTTCCCGTTTAACATCTTATTTTTGTGTGTCACCGACAATTTCCTGTGAGTCAGAAAGTCAGGAGAATAAAAATAAAGATACATAATAATATCAAAAATAAATAAATAATTATAATTGTTTTTTAAGTGAATATTGAAAATGGCCCCTTTTTTTTTGTGGCTTCAAGGTTTTTTTTTGTAAAAAGCATTATGAATTATAGTGAATGTGTTTTCGGCTCTCAACTGCCCCATAACAAATTTCTGCAAACGCCATTATATGAATCTAATTGCTTAAAACAAATTACCAAATTGCTAATAAGACAAAGTAGAAAAGAAGAAAAATAACTAAAAATTACTTTAATTAACCTACCCAAAGAGGGACAAAATAAATAGGAGTAATACAAAAAAAACTAGCGAATTGTTAGGTAGCTTTTACTGGTTTGAATAATTTGTCCTTATTTTTAATCTTTTTTAAGAGATTAATTAGACTAATTCTATTCTATGTAAATCAAACATAGTTAGCGAATCCAACACAGATAACCAAACTAATCAAATATTTGAATGAAGTTTTGGTTCTAGGTGTATTTTATTGCGGTAAGTTCCACTACGACACAGTTCACCGCGGCAAATCCTGCCGCTGTATTTTATATTTTATTACTGTATATTCCACCACGATATCACACCATGTTGATTGTTCATTTTATTTGTAGATTGTTGTTGAATTATTACGCTATAAGCTGCCAGGACAGAGTACAGTAGTTGACAAGCACATTTATTTCCCTAACTCTACTAACCTTAACCCCTAATTCTAAATGTAACCCTAAAATAACCTTAACTCTAACCCTACCCTCTAAACATAACAAATTTCCGTGGTAGAATATATTGTGTTAGAATTTAACTATGATGAAGTATACCGGGGTGGAATTTACCGGTCACCCAAATTTCAACCATTTTCGTGATTAGTGTGCCTTCAGCATTGCTGGAGCTGCTTTGAAGTCCTGGTTACGTGACTTCCTTTCTTCCTGTTTGCGCCGACTTAAAATTCCCAAGATCTGGAAAAGAGCGCTTGTGGTTGCGATCCCAAAACCAGGAAAGACCGTGGGGGACCCAAAGAGTTATCGACCGATATCTCTGCTTTGTGTCCCCTGCAAGATCCTCGAGAGGCTTATCTACGCCCGCGTTGAACCATTAATCAATCCACTGCTCCCTAAAGAGCAGGCTGGGTTCCGACGCGGGAAGTCAACCGTAGATCAAGTTGTTCTGCTAACCCAGAACATCGAGGATTCTTTGGAGGCTAAAAAGAAGGCCGGTGCCGTATTTATCGATCTGACAGCTGCTTATGACACTGTCTGGCATTGTGGCCTTACCTGCAAGCTGCTGAGACTACTTCCGGATAAGCACATGGTCAAAATGATCATGGAGCTTGTCCGAAATCGAAGTTTCACCCTTACCACCGGTGACAGCAAGCAAAGCAGGCTACGCCGTCTTAAAAACGGCGTTCCTCAGGGATCGATCTTGGCTCCCCTCCTATTTAACATCTATACGTACGATCTTTCTTCCATGATTTCCAGAAAGTTTGCTTATGCTGATGATCTAGCATTGTTGCATTCTTCTGGAAACTGGAAGGACTTGGAGGGGACTTTAAGCCAAGACATGTCCACACTTTCAGCGTATCTCCAGACTTGGAGGTTGAAGCTCAGTCACACTAAGACGGTGACGGCAGCCTTTCACTTAAACAACCGAGAGGCTAAACGTGAGCTAAAGGTCTACAACAACAGTAGACTTTTACCGTTCTGTCCAACCCCTACTTACCTTGGGGTAAAACTGGACAGATCGCTCACGTTTCGTCACCATTTAGTGGCATTGCGCAAAAAACTATCATCGCGCGTCACACTGCTGAGGCGACTCGTGGGCTCGGGATGGGGTGCTGGTGCTAAAACACTACGCATAGCTACCTTGTCTCTAGTCTACTCAGCAGCTGAGTACTGCGCGCCAGTCTGGTGTCGCAGTGCTCACACTCGTCTCATTGACAGTGTCTTGAATAACGCCTTGCGCATGGTTACTGGATGCCTGCGTCCCACTCCAATGGACTATCTACCTGTACTTTCAGGCATCCAGCCAGCTGAGCTTCGCCGACTGGGAGCGACACTCTCCTTGGCTTACCGTGGATCTCTGGACCCCGATCATATCTTGTATGGTCTTTTAAGTGGGTCCTCAGATACTGGCCAAGTGAGACTAAGATCCAGACGCCCGTTTGTGCCAAGTGAGCGGAATCTCTTGGACAACCTTGCCAGACTTGGCATCCGCGCCTCTGAATGGACAAATCACAAATGGAACGCGGAGTATTGTGAAAATGCTTCCAGGCTCCGTGCTTTTGTGCCCAAGACCGGTTCCAGGCCTGTTGGGATGGGCTTACCCCGAGCAGCTTGGGTTAAGCTCAACCGTTTGCGGACTGGTGTTGGGCGATTCCATTCGTCCATGCACAAATGGGGTCTCGCTCCTTCACCGAATTGCGAGTGTGGTGCCTCAGAGCAAACCGCAGACCATGTACTAACAGCGTGCCCTATACATCGGGCACCACATGGAGCACGAGGTCTGACGGTTTTGGATGACGAAACTCGATGCTGGCTTAATGATATCACTGCCAGCATCTGATCCAGGCAGTACAGCAGTCTGGGATAGTAAAAGGATAAACCCTCGGCCCCAGTCCTGTTTGTGTCTGATCTGGAGTGGATACCTCTCCAAACGACGACGACGACGACGACGACGACGACGATGATTAGATGTGATTTGGAGACGACTCGAGTGGAAGTAATTGGTTGGGCGCGAAACCCCCGTTAGTTTTTTGTATTGGTCGTCGAGTGTTAAATTTATATTGTGCGAGTGGCTGGGAGTTGCGTTTTACAGAAGTAGAATTATTTGTGTTGACTGAGTCCAGTTATGGTGTTGATTTGGCTTTGCAGTTTGGCAAATCGAGGAATAGAAGTTTCGTCGGACATGATTTTTGGAATACATTTGTTTTTATTAGAGACAGTGGTACCTGTTTGTTGTAAAGAAGAGTCTTCAACAAAACCAATCCGAGTTTTCGTTAAACCAACTGTATAAAAGCTTCAGGCTCATAGCAAGACTACTTCTTGAGCCGGAATGAAATAAAATTTATACACAGGTTTGTTTCAGCGCAGGTATTCGGGTTACCTAGCTGAATTGGTCCTTTGGGATTCCCGAACAAAGTCTGTGACAAATTAAAAGCACAAACTTTTTTAATATTGGCTTGGTTTTTACGTAGCTATTATTGCACAAATATACATGTATTTATAGTTGCTGTTTTTTCTAAAGTCATTTTAGTAATCTGCCAATAACAAATTATACATTTAGTTGTCGTGAATTTCAAAAAGTTGGTGAACACTTCTCTAGAATGACGGTTTCTGCTGACTTAAATGAAAATGATTCCAACCTTTCTTTGAAACACTGCAAAATCATGATTCGAATAGAGAAAGTGCTTTCTACTACCATTGATCGAATTCTTTTTACGTCATGTGAAATCAAAGTGTAGCCGACATTTTTTTGCTCCAAACTTTTGTCATGTAGTAAGTACAACATCAACAATATTTTTCTTTAATTTCTATCTAATATACAGTAGATAAAGGTATTTTTGAAGTGCAATTAAGTAAATATGAACAAAATAACATTCTGATTGTTTGTGTGTTTTAACGCTTAAAACAATAAATTACGCGGTGGTACTCAAAGGTTTATAAGTCAAGGGACAAGTAAAGGTGCCACAATATTGGCCTCTTCAAATCTATAAAGCAAAATAACAAAAATGAACTAATGTATTGAAAATTACTAAGAAAGTTTACCGGAATTGTGAAGGTTTGGGTTATGACATTGGTGAAAGTTTTTGACGATGGAAATGGAGCTGAATCAATGTAAATCTAATAAATACTTTGAAGTATAAAAAATATGGTTAAACATCATCAATATTATTTTAAATTATCCATTAAATTTAAAATTTTGCAGGACGCACCACCGCATAAAATAAAATAACGTCTCAGTGATTAACCCACCTACTGCGGAAATAACAAGTTATGGTTTTCAAATAGAAATTTTGCTTTTGAACTTTTTAATTTTATTGAGTAAACTATTGTAGTACCGGTATAGAGCTAAACTAGGATCGGGCTACCAATCAGAAGAAGTAAAATATTAAGTTCCTTTTTTAGAGAAAAGAACTTGACATTGATTAGAGTTCAACTTAAAAAATATGCCATCAGCAAAACAATTTTTTAATTAAATTTCTCTTTAGTAATTGTTATACTCTTTTACAATAATAATAAAAATTGATATTTGATAGATTTTTAACATTAAATAGTCTACTTTGCTCATATTTTTTCATCCATTATCTTTGGATACTATATAAATTAACTACCAGCACATTATTTTGTAGATATTTACAATTTACATAAAGGCATGACTCATAGTGGATAAATACTCTTTAAGTAGAGGATAAAATATCAATCAAAAGATAAATCTGATAAATAAATATTTTTGAAAAGTACAACGTATAACAAGCTTTATTTTCACATTTTTAAAAGCAAAAAAAATCAAATTACCCTTGTCAATTCCTTGTTGTAATATTCCATCGCATGTGAATAATCTAAATCGCTCATTTGAAATGCTAACTTCTTTTGCAGTTCTGCAAATAGAATAATTTTTATTACACTCTTCTTTGTTCGGGATAGATGGACGGGAGCTAGGTAGTCCACTAAATGTCCGGACATGTGTTCCTTCAGCCAGGTTATTAAGCTCTTTTTAACAGCAGAGAGAGCATGGGCTCCATTTGGATGGTGATTGATGGGACAAAATGCTATTACGTTCTCAGCTGTCTGTTCCTTTGCACCACAATCACATGCTGCCTTAGAAGCCACATTCCATTTGGGGCGTTTCTGAGCGGAATGGACCAACGCTGGTTTGGCGGCGGTTAAGCCTGACCTTTGTTGGTCTGAGAAAGCTAAATCCCCCGGCGTTCGGTTAACATCTTTGATAAATACCTAGAGCCTATAAATGCTTTCTCGCCACTTCATGCTCCATTTGTATTCCGCGCATTTTGCTACATTGGTGCTTGACTGGGTGGGTTTGTTCAGCAGTTCTGGTGCAGCAGGCACAAATTTGTGTCTTGATTTAAGTTGCCGCAGCTGTCGACTATGTGGAGACAGAAGTCTCATAGGAGATGTTTTAGCTCCTTACCGTGGCGAGCTACAGACAGTACGGCTTTTTGGAGGCGAACCTCAGTTGGTTGAATGCCTGCTTAAATAGAAAGTTTGTTCTTTGGTGTGGGACGTAGGCATCCGGTCACTATGGGCAAAGCATCGTTAATGGGCTTGTCAATAAGGCGATTATGAGCACTACGAAACCAAACAGGCGCACAGTACTCAACCGTGGGATGGACTAAGGCAAGGGTGACTGTGAGGAGTACTGTGGCATCTGCAACTTAGCTTGATCCAACTAATTGCCTTGAAAGCCCAACGTGAGATGTTAACTTCTTGCTCAGTTTTATGCCAAGATAAGTAGGTTTAGAATGTAAGTCTCGGCTAAACTTAAATGCCCTATTCAGCTTTATACAAAATAAATGGGTTGAGAACAGAAAGGTGGGACCTCTTCGTGGACAAAAATGTTAAGCTCACGTCGTGACTCGTTGTTGAAAAAATAAAAGGCTGCCGACACCGTCTTTGTTGCACTAAGCTTCAGCTTCCATTTGTAAAGACAGACAATAGGGTTGCCATGACCAGAATAAGATTCCTTTCTAATGCCTGCCAGTTGCTTACATAATGTAAGATGTGACCCGACAGTTGATCAAAATACACTTGATCGAAACGATATTTGATCAAAACGACACTCGATTGAATAACAGAAGAAAAATTTACGACTTTTAATCTGTCCCGGTTTTGTCAATTTTTTGTCCCAAAAGCAATAGTGATCTTTAAAAAAAGGTCTTCGCTTTGAATCTGTCCCGGTTTTGTCGAGTTTTTATTCCAAAAACATAATAACCTCTAAAAAAAGTTTTTCTTTTGAATCTGTCTCTGATTTCTCCAAGAAGTCTCCAAAAGTGAGGCAATGGCAGAATTTCTCCTCCCCTAAATATGCTACTGACTACAATGTAAAAAGAATGCAAAAAAATGGCAGCAATAGGCAAAACATAACCATGACAAGAGACCTACTTGTTTCCCCCCAAAAACTGCTTTGCTCAGGGATCTTGTCAAGAAATCCTGATCTTGACACCGGTAAAAAATTATTAAAAATAACAACATGTCTTTTTCTGATGGCTTTTGCTTTTTATGAATCTAATTTACAGTAACAAAGAGATTGTTTAATCGCAGAAAAATACAAAAGTAAATCTTTTTTTTCTCTCAATGTCGTTTTGATCAAGTGTCGTTTTGATCAAATGCCGTTTCCATGACGTGTCGTTTTGATCAAGAGTCTTTTTGATCAAATGTCGTTTTGATCAAGTGTCGCTCGATCAACTGTCGTGGTATCAGTGCAAGATGACCATGTCATCAGCATAAGTAAATTTTCTGCCGAATGTTACTGACAGGTCATATGTATAGACATTAAATAAAATGGGAGCCAATATTGATCCCTGCATGACGACATTCTTATGGCGTGGTAGCCTGCTTTGCTCTCCGGTACCGGTGGTCAGGGTAAAACTTTGATTAGGAACAAGATCCATAATCAATGAAATTATTTGATTATTCAAGAGAAGACGAAATAGATTGTTGGTGAGGCTGTGGTGCCATATAGTATTGTAGATTGCTGTGAGAATGACAAACACAACGCCGGCCTTCTTTTTGGCCAAAAAGCTATTCTCAAATTTTTTAAGTTAGAAACTGTGACTTGATCTACGGTTGACCTTCCGCGCCTAAACCCAGCTTGCTCTCTAGGTAGCAGTGGTTCTATAACTGGTTCGACGCGGGCATAGATAAATCTCTCCAAGATCTTGCAAAAGACACAAAGCAAAGAGATAGATCTATAACTCTTTGGACCTTTTAATGGTTTATTCGGCTTTGGGATGGCAACCACTAACGCTTACCTCCAAATTTTTGAAAGCTTGAGTTGGCTCATGCAGGAAGACAGGAATTTGTTTAACCAGGATTTCAAAGCAGAGCTGGCATGAGTTATTAGCTTTTGGCATAGAGGGTCAAGACTGGAGCTTTTCCAGACTTTAACAACTGGAGGGCATTGGCAAATTCTTCCGGAAAAAATATCCAGAGATACATTTGCCAGAGGTTTTTGAATCTTCCAAAGTTGGCACACTTCTCTAACAACGAGTCTGACTGACTCACGGTCCGTTGTTTTATATATTCCGTTTTTAACCTATTGTGAGGCAATCGAGTTGGCGGTTATGGGGCAGAAATTGCGTGTGTGCTTTGTTCTGCCTATCAAGTTGTTAGTTATATTCTATGCCAGCCGACTAAAGTGCGTAAAGTTGATGTTATTGATAGCCTCGGATCAGCGATTTTTTAGTTTTTTATCAAGATGTGACAGCAAGGCGGAAGCAGTTAAACTAGTTGCTTCAACCTGCGGAGCTCGTAGAAAAACCTGGTAGAGGTGTTCGCACACCGCATCCCAAAATGGTTAATGGTTGTTTCTGCCACCACGTAAAATTGACAACTTTGCTGCTGCGACGATGGTATTTTAAAGGTTGTGGTATGCTTCATCAATAGAGCTAGATTCAGGAGATGGTAATTACTAAGATAGTTACACGATGGCCAATTGCTTGATCATATTTGCGCTTAACCCTTCAACATTTAAATGTACATAGCCACATAAGGTCCGCATCTAACAAATTCTTGACTTATCCAGTCACTGAATAAAAGATTACATTTACAAAACTATATGGAAGGGTGGCGAAAAGCCACAGTAATCCCTGCTATGCTTGACATGCTCTAGGTATTTGCGCTAGTTGGCAGTGGTGGCTTATGCATTGGAGCTGCAGAGCTGCAGCGCTTTAAATACGTATCTGTGCAGCAGTTGTAAATATTAACCCATTATGGCCGAAAGCAAAAAAAAAATGCTAACATTATTAATGCAATTCACTCTATAGTTTAAACAAATATGATTGAACACGTTTCAAACTTTGTCTGAATAAGAACTAGACTCCATTCAACATGTAAACATAATTGCTACGTAACAATTAATGATTTTAAAAAAATTAGAAAGGTTTTTGTGGAATGTAGAAATATCTACACACAGGCACTAATGGGTTAATTATCAGTATCGTTGAAAAAATTACAATTATTATTTTTTTAAGCGTTTCTGATAATATCTAATAATATTTACAATTGCCGCACTGATACTCCGGGTGCTCAGTTCTGCAGCTTCAATGCGCAAGCCGCCACGGTTAGTTGGCGTTTTTTAAAGGTTTGTAGTGACAAAAAATAGATTACTGAAATTTAATATTCAAGTAGCGAGCAAAAAGATGCGAAACCATGTCAAAAGAAATTCAATAAAACAATCCAAAACTGTCAAAAACTAAACCAGGTTTAAAACTTGCAGTGAGTGGTAGATTCATTGTAAGATACATAGCCAGGAAAAATTCATTTAAAAAACCATTCTTAACAAGCAAATTCCTGTTAAAATACCATTAAATTGGCCATGTTTTTTAAGAATTTAAGAATGTTTTTTAAAAACATTTTGTTGATAAAACGTGGTAATTACCGATTAATTAAAAAAGGATTTATAAAATTACCGTAGTTAATAAACTTCTAATGTATTAATACGACGTATTTAAAGGTAAACTGTACTTATATGTGCATTTTTACCAAATTGAAGAAGGGTTTTATAAGTAAATTTTGAAAATTTAAGGCTACTTTTGTCATTCAATTTGGCGGACAGTTATCAAAAGTGTGTTCAGCTTAACTCTTTGGCTTTTCAGAGATTAATTTTTGATATTTATTAGGTTGTTTGTTTGATATCAGAAGATAGAATCAGGAGTATTGTAGACTCCTCGTTTTTTAAGATAGTGACCACAGATTCAGAAGTGTTCACTCGGTTCAACTCTGTCCACAATTATGTTCTTCAGTGTTTTTTGCCACATTCTTCTGCTTGGCGTTCATAATAAAAATTTTACATATATTCATTAAGCCGATGGTCCGACAATTGATCAAACAACACTTGATCGAACGACACTTGATCAAACGACGCTTGATCGAAATGACACTTGATCGAATAATGAAAAAAAATTGCATCTTTAAATCTATCCCGGTTTTGTCCATTTTTTGTCCCAAAAACATAGTGATCTATAAAAAAAGGTGTTTGAATCTGTCTCTGATTTTTTCAAGGGGTTTCCAAGGGTGAAGCCATATTATAATTCTCCCCTTGAATACGCTACTGGCTACAATGTAAAAAGAATTCAAAAAAATAGAAGCAATAAGCACCTAATGAAATATAACCATGACAAGATACTTACTTGTTGCCCCCTAAAAATGCTTTTCCCAAGAACCTTGTTAAGAAACCCTGAATTTGAAATTGGCTAAAAATTATAAAAAATAAAAACAAACTGTCTTCTTACTGATGGCCTCTGTTTTTAGGAATCTAATTTGCAGTAACAAAGAGATTGATTAATTGCAGAAAAATACAAAATTAAAATCTATTTTTTATCAACTTTCATTTCAATCAAATGTAATTTCGATAAAGTGTCGTTTCGATGAAGTGTCGTTTTGATCAAATTTTGTTTCGATCAAGTGTCGTTTTGATCAAGTATCGTTTCGATCAAATGTTGTTTCGATCAAGTGTCGTTCGATCAAACGTCGTTCGATCAAGTGTTGTTCGATCAATTGTCGTAGCACCCATTAAGTCATATTATTGCTATTAAAAAAAAACTAATAAAGAATTTCAAAGTGGCAAAAATATTTTTGTACTTTAGAAAGAAAGTTGGGGTAATTTTTTAACAGTTGCCCGATGTTTAACGCCTTCCGCGTTGCCCTGCAAGTCAAAAGAACGATAGTTGGAATGAAAAAGCGGTCTATAAAAGCTGAAATAGCTTCAAAAAGTTTTTACAAAAAAAAATGAAATACAACAGTTTCGAAACTTTACAACCATGACTGAAGTCATGATAGTAAATACTAATCTCTTGTTGCGTATACGCTGAGCGTACCTAAGTTTTTGGTTGATGTTTTTTTTATTTCCGCCTTGATCGACTCTGAACATATGTTCCCATGTTCAATAAATAAAGGTATCCCGAGCGTGTTTAACATGCCTATGGAAAAAGTTTAATTGATGCTTCAACTTTGAAATGCTTCAATTTCTTCCAATTTTGAAAGGTAAATGACCAATCTACTTGATATTTTACAATTACGTGACAGACGAAAGATTTCAAAAAATGTCTTTATTGATTCAAACAACAAGCAAACCTTCTAACTGTCATATGCTATCCCAAAATCAAGTAGGCCTACTACTTTAAAACATAAAAATGTCATTTATAAAGACTAGAGTTTTTTTAAGCTTAGCTTTGGAAGTAGCTAAGACGTTTTTTGAGTTTTAAAATTATATTATCTAAACACATAAAAAATATTTTGAGAGCCGATCTTGCAGACCGTTTTGGAACCAAAATACAATCTGAAAATTTCTATATGTGATCTTTACAAAACAGTCACAATCGATTGTCATATTACTACTTAACTGTCAATCTTTTAACCAAAAACACTCTAAAACAGTAATTTAAAACTTATATATAGACGCTCTTGATAGTAGATTCTAAACCAAGGATAGTGAACCTTTACAAAAATGAAATTTAAAATTGGTCAAAAGAAAAAGTTTTTTTAAATGTACACCAAAATATTTTTTTAATCCCGATCTTTGCTTATGATAAAAAACAAACAAACAAGTGCCCTAAAATTTTACTGAAGCTATATAAGGTCTTTTAGAAAGAATGTCGTTTATTTTTTTTTAATAAACAACAAGTGTGTTTGTGAAATGTCAGAAATTTGGAAAAGACAAATGGGCTATTAAACTTCAAAAGATGGGTCACAGTGTGACATAGGCTTCAACTGTTCTAGACGTTATAGTTACTCTTTACTTACCTTTTGATGTTAGTCTTTTTTTGGGTTCATGATTCCAACATTTCTCAATAATCTTTTTCATTTTAAGGTTAGCGATAGATATAAGGCATGGTCGTTGTTTATTTTTAACAACTTGGAATTCATAGAAAGCTGACAAGTGAGAAAATTCTAAAACAATTCTATGTTAAAAACAACATCAGTATATAAAATTCTTGAAATGTTTCTATCATCACTTAAACATTTTTGTATGTTTTAATAAAATAAACATTTTTTAAAAGTGATAACTGTCCTATTGGGGTGATTGATGATTGCGTTGATATGCTTCTAAAAATATCTTTAGTTCATGTCACTGCTGGGTTGAAGATCTATTGTTTTTTTTTATTTTTAATCTTTAGCACGCAATATAAAAGTGGGCTATTTAGAACTGTTTCTCAAGAAACCGAGCATAAGCAAAAGTAATTAAGACTTTTTGAACACCATAATGACAAAAGTTGGGTTAAACAATGTTGAACAAGGTCTTTACTAAATGATGATATTAGCCATTAGGCTACGGCTTAAATAGAATTCCTGAAATCAAGATCAGTGATTTTAACAACTGGCTCATGAACAAAAGATAACAAGTTCACTTCTCGGATACCCTTTTGTATAATAAAATCTCAAAAAAATAACTAAACAAAAAAATCTAAAATGATTAAACAAAAACTGGTGCTTTCACAATGCTGATCATTGTTGATAAATATTATCACGCTAAAGTCAATTAAAGAAAACTTGTAAATTTTACATTTTATTCCAATATCATAAACATATTTTTCAGAAACAATATTACCGTTAAATGGAGTTTTTTCGGTTATTAATGTCCAGGAAAGCATTGCAAAACTAAAACATAATAAGAATGCTTCATTAAAACTAGTAGTATCTTATCACAGATATTTCAAGATATTAACAACTACAAATTTACAATTTTTACCAAAATATAGAGATTTTACATAATTTGAACTCTTGAAATTGTTTGGAGTTTAACCTAAACACTTTAAAAAGACTCAAAACAAAGTATAAATTCAAAAAACACAATCGTACAAAAGAAAAAACTTAGAATAAAATTCAAAAATAAGTACGACCTGTAAATATCGCATTTATTAGTCGGTGCAAAATCTTTATTACGTTTAATCCTCTCTGGAGCGGCATAAGGGTAGGTCAATCGAACAACTTTGTTGGATATCTTTTGTTTGTTTGAAATAGCACAACCAAAATCACTAATCTAAAAGAAAACGTGTTTTAATATAGGTCATGAAAGAATGAAACTGATAATCAAGTATCACCTTGGCATGCAAATTTTTATCAACAAGGATATTGGAAGGCTTGATATCAAGATGAAGTATTTGGTTTTCATGGAGATAAAATAATCCATTTATAATCTGAAACATTTTCTTTGATAAAATAACAAGTAAAAAGAGTAATTGCATTTACAAAGTTCTTCTATTCCACCATTACGATCAAAATTTTAGCGCGATTCAAGTAATAGTGCCTTTTTTCATTATTTTCTATATAAGCATTTATTAGAATAATTTTGTTTAATTTTCTATCTTTAAGTTAAGAAGTTAATAAGTTACTTTTCCTATTGAAAAAAGTTATAATTAAATGAAGTATCAATTGTACAGTTCGTTCTAATATAATTAGGTTTGCTATCTAAACACGTTTTTTGATAAGAAAACCCCCAGAGTTTAACAGACATTAATACAAATTGAAACTTGTCATTAAAAATTTCTAAATAAGACAAAATCATTAATGTTTTTAATTGATTTAATGTAGTTTTCCACAATTTTTTTAAAAGTTATGCTCCATTGCTCAAAGCCTTTTTACAAATTTGAAATCAATACAAAGAATTTTGTTTTGTAGTAAAAAAAAAGTTAATTTTGTTTTGTATTTTTGCATAGTTTATTTTTAAACCAAACCAAAAAAAACATAAAAACTTTGCCAAAAATTTATAAAAAAAAGAAATTAAATGCATAGTAAATGGTAATTTTTGTGAAAGCATATGTAAACCTCTGATAAAAGTTGCTTTTTTAACGACCACATCCAAGATTGTTCGTACCTTGTTTGATCATCGTACTTTGGAGATATACCAAACTCGATAAACTCCATCAAAGATTTGTGCCTGTGATACTCCAAAACTATGCTAAAACAAAACTGTTAAAATACGAATTGGGTAAAGGTGCACAAAATAGACCACTTAAGGTTTAATCTGGAATTATTTGTTTGTTTTGACCGACGTATAACTGAATTTTCTTTTATGTACATGTATATCTCTTAGCAATTAGGTGTTAAAATATAGTCAATAAAATTTCAATTTTCATGTTTATCTAGCAAAGAAAATTCACCTTAACCCACAATGTTTAGGCAAATCATAAATATTTTTGTTAGAAGAACTGAAGAACATGTAAAATTAACGGTAGTTCTTTTTTTAGTGTCCGCAAAATCACAACAAAAATGGCCAACATAGACTGACTTTTTTGCTATATTATTATTAGTTTCCTCAACTCTTTTAAAACGTGTCTTATTGTGAACTTTTATTCCTACTAGATTTTTTAAAGTCCACTCCCCCGTTTTTAAGCTTTGAATTGTATTCTCCGAAAATTAGCTACTCCAATTTTGCTGATTCATTTTTTTTAGATAGTTTTGACCATTTAATAATTCCAAAAGTAATTAGGATAAAGACGAAAAATAATAAATGTAATGAAATAGAAATAACAAAGAGAAATGAGATGACACCCGGACTCGCTATTGTATTGTAGTTTTATATTTATTATGCTCTTCTGATAATGCCCAATTATTTAGCACAAAATGAGGTATTTTATAAAAATGCTAAAGATTGTACTATGCTGATAAAAATCAACATTCTCTTTGCACATTGTAAATCCTTCGGTAGTAGCTTTTGCGTATAACACAAAAACTAGACCAAAGTATGCCAAAATAAAATATTTTTGCAAAAACTCAAATACATGAAAACTGAAAATGTGTCGGCACCGTGGTTGAGTGGTTAGAGCACCGTCATTGTGATCGACATGGTCTCTGTTCAAAACCTACCCGCGCCATTCTGTTGTGTCCTTGAGAAAGACACTTTACGGCAATTTCTCCTCCGGGTTGGTAGTCTTGGAAAGCAGTTCTAAATTACAGTTATATCTCTATTAAATTACAAATGGGCAGCAATATCTTGGCATCTCCGGAAGGAGGTCGGGGTATTTGCCTACTTTATGAATTAGCGTCTCCGTCGCTTTCCTGCGAGTCAAAAAGATAAATATAGAGATAAAAAATAAATAAATAAATAAATGTAGTTGAATTACCAAAAGCAATATAAAAGACAAAAGAGCTTCTTTGTGGTACAGAATTTTAATATCGCTTTAAACAAAGTCGATTTTATCGGAGCCATAAGCTTTTCGTGACGCTCTCATCAGTGGCAATTGCGTCAAAATGGGACGAACCAGAGAAAATCAAGGTATTTATAGTCTCAACAGTTGGGAGAAAGGTGCTGTAGTCTCGGAAAGGAGAAAGGCACAATTGCACAAAATCAAAGAAATGCGGTGCCAGGAGAAACACTGTTACTCGCAACTTAGGTTATTCGAAAAGTTTATTGATAACCTTTGGATGTAAACAGCTTTCAACAGCCGCTGCTATGGCTCGTTACCACCAGAGTGGTATTTACATCTGAACGCATGTTGCCTGTAGCCCGCAAAGATGTTTTACCCACCACGCTGAAAAGCTCCGTTGTTTATGAATATTCGTGCCACTGTGACAGTAGGTACGTAGGACGAACATCACAGCGACTACAAGATAGAATCAAGCAGCATGTTCCTAAATAGCTACAACAGCAAGCGAAGCGTCCTACACGATCTCAACCCGGCAGATCCTGTAAACTAAAACGTAATAATCTAGATTGTGACTCTGCCGTAGGACAAACCTTGCTTGATAACGAGCAATGTTCTGCAAACTATACAGTAATGACAAACGTTTTAAAATTCTTGCTGTGGCACGCAACTCGTTCCATCTGTGTCTACTCGAGGCAACTTTTACCAAAACCAGACATCCGGTTCTATGTAAACGAAAGGAATTTGTTTACACATTAAAACTTTTCAAATAATCTAAGTTGCGAGTAACAGTGTTTCTCCTGGGTAATTGCACATAGTGCGTTTCTCCTTTCCGAGATTACACTGTATTGCACCAAACTTCTTTGATTTTGTGCAATTGTGCCTTTCTCCTTTCCGAGACTACAGCACCTTTCTCCCAACTGTTGAGACTATAAATACCTTGATTTTCTCTGGTTCGTCCCATTTTGATGCAATTGCCACTGATGAAAGCGTCACGAAAAGCTTATGGCTCCGATAAAATCGACTTTGTTAAAAGACAATGTTTTTGGTCATGCTAAGCATCAAAGTTTCTCAATATTTTTTCAACGTTAAAGAAAAACCTTTCTCCTATTTCAGTTTAAAAGGGTTACAATACTAAATGTGACTTTATACAGTAGTTAAACCAAGAAGTCTTTTGATTTTTTTGAAATACTACATGTCAAAAACATTCTTATAACTTGGAAAGAATCATATTCTGCCGTACACTACGTGATGACAGAAAGTCTTGATTATTGTTAGTTTTTTTACCCAATTAACGTAGCCTTTCACAGTGTTTTTGAACAAAAGGCTGTTAAGATTTGCATTTTTCTAAGTTTGACACAATTTGTAAAACTGTTTTTGCATTTGCAACAGATAAATATATACTTTATTAAACACTAAAGTTGACCAGGTTAAAAAAAACATCATAACAAGACATCGCCAATTTAAAAAACATTTTTAACAAAAAACCCAGCTAAATACCAACCAATTTATAAGCTTTCGTTTATCACAACTTCTTCAGACACTATAGTATACTGTAAGTAAAAAAGAAACACATGATGATTAAACGCAAAAAATCATTTGTTATCAAAAATAATAAGAATAAAAGCTGTCATTCATCAGTTGTTTAATTAACCGATAAAATTGTATAGTAACTTTTTGGTCAGAGGTGGACACCTCAAGACGTGTCTCGAGACACGTTTTTCAAAAATCTCGTCGCGTCTCGGCCTTGGTCTTGGACCTTTGCGTCTCGAATCCAGGTCAAGACATTTAATCAGTGTGGAAAAATCCTCCAAATGCCAAAATTATTGTAATCATTTTTAAGATAAAAATTGGTTACTTTTATATGCCAGATTAAATTGGCGCTTCTGCAACTTTGTCACAAGACTTGCGCCGCAAACGTTAACTTTTGCTTGAAACATAAACAATTCGATGACTTTGGCGTTAAACGGTTACTATCTATTTTCCAAATTCTCAGGGAGCGCAAGCAAAGAGATTAAAGAGCCGCTAGTTGCCGACCCACGCCTTATAGAAAATACTTTGAGTGGCTCGTTTAATTGCGGCGGCGTCTTTGATGGTTACAGAATTTTAAATAAGTTTTGGATTTTGATAAAAATTTTTTAAAAGTGATCGGCACATAGCAGGTTGGAAAAGCTTTAATCGTTCTTTTCTTGTTTATAAGCAGAAAAAACTATTATGTACGTGATCAAGTTGCCGATCCACGTTTTATCAAAAATACTTTGAGTGGTTCGCTCAATTGTGGCAGCGTCTTTGATGGTTACAGAATTTCGAATAAATTTTGGACTTTGGTAAAGATTTTTTAACAGTGATTGGCGGATTGCTAGTTGGAAAAGCTTTAATCGCTCTTTCGTTGTTTGTAAGCAGAAAAAAACTTTTATGTATCTGATCAAGTTGAAATAATATTCTGTTGAGCATGTTATCAGATGAGCTCATCTTCAAAAAAAAAAAAAAAAAAAACGCAAAAATATAACACTTACTTTGTGAGGTAGTAGTAGTAGTAATATCATCTTTGTTATTGTTCATTCTCTATCAGAAGTAAGCACATTGGTTGAAGAATGTACAGATTTTCAAGAACTAGCTTGGTTGGAAAGTATTATTTAGTTTTGAACAAGAATTTTTGTAGAAAACAGATTTATTTATTAGCGCAAGCACTTAATGGGTAAAGAGATGAATCCATTACTAAGCTTAATTTTTTGCAGGGAGAATTTCAAAGGGTCAACGTTAAAGCCATGTCTTAAAAACCGGGTCTTTTTTGGCTTACAGATGTGGATTTTAGTTAGACTTGATAGACTGCAAGGCAAGGTTAATTTTATTCAAAAGTGACAAATTTTAGCTGTAATGGCTTTTAGGACGTTTTTTAACTTGCTTGTTAGTACCCTACTACTATGTTTTTGTTTATAATGTAGAACAGAGATGGCGAACCATTGACCCGCTGGTCACAATGTGACCCACTAGTTGAAATTCAATAACTATTTTATACCATAAATTTCTGGCATTTTCAGAAAAATTCAGGCAATTTAGGACGTCTTCACTTTGAATTGAATTTTCGCCAAAAATAGAGGTTTTGGATGCTGATCAAAAGTGAAAACTTTTTTTTTTTGGTCTTCACCTTAAACTTTGGCCGAATTTAAAGCCAATGGCCCGCTTAATGGTAATTTTGATATAATTGTCAATTTTTGACCTGTTCTATGAAAAAGGTTCGCTATCCCTGATGGAAAAGGTTAGCTAAAGAGCCTTTTTTCAGTAATTTCAGTAGCACGTATATGAATTTACTATTTTTCTTGTAAATTTATTATTGCTTGAGCCAATTGTTTATGCGAACCACTTATTGCCTTCAAATGACCCAATTTTATTTCAAAATGATGATTCTCAGTCTAAATTATGAATTTTGTTGCAGTTTAAAGAAAAAATAATGTCGGGGCAATTTGAAATTGTACTCTTTGGATTTGGAAATCATATTGAGTTTTTTTATGACAAAGCTCAAAATAGAAAGCATTCGGCTGTACCTAAATTTTGCTTAAAGCGAAAAACCATCTCGGAACGATTAGGAACGACGTCCACTTTCAATCGACACTTGCGTTTAGTGCATCCGGCAAAACATAAAAAATACTTAATGCAATCAAATGCAAACCAAAATGATGGCCAAACCACTGTGTGGATTTATTTTTTGAGTTAAATGCAAATTATTTATCTGAACCATTGACTTCTCAATCAACAAAGAAATCTGCCTTCAATGAAAAGCATTCAAGGAGAAAGGCCATTAATGATGCAATAGTTAAAGATTTAATTGTTGGTTGTTCTCTTCCTATATCTATTATGAAAAATTCCCATTTTCGGCATTTTTTAAAATTTTTGAAACGGCGATATCCACCTGTTACAAGAAAAACATTGCGAATGACCTTAATACCACAAATGTACAAAAAAGCAGTTCAAAAAGTTAAAAATTTAATGCGAACGTAAGTATCCTACTTTGTGTGTTAATTTTTTTACTTAAAGAATACAGTAAATGGGTTTCTGTAAAGTGAAAATTTAGTAGCAATCATATTTAGCCCGCATGATTATATTTAAACAAGTATAGTAGCTAACTTAGAACACGAAGTGAATTCGTTTTGGGACGGCGTTTGTAAGGTGATTTATTCGTATGCAGAAGCAAGATTTACATGCAAGAGGCCTAATCTGTTTCTACCTACCCAAACCCAGTCTTAAAAAATGCAAATTTAATACCCCCTCCCAGGAAAAAAACTAGACATTATAAGCACATATTCAATGATATACGTACATCTAAACAAACACTGAGATATTAATAACATCAAAAAAAATTATGCACATTTATTGTTGTTATGAATAATGGCAATTTCGTTGCAACTCACCCGAAAACAGTCGTACAATACACCATAAAGTGTAAAACAACCACAAAAATTTACAGTGTACGTAATTAAAAAGTTTTTTATTGGTACAAAACTTTAAAATAGCTTTTAACAGCAAATGCTTCATCTAAAGCTCTTTTGTTAAATAAATAGCCTTAAAAAAGGCTGTTTTGAAAACTCGAACGTTTTCGTCTGGCTCTCTTCAGGAGGTTTCGCTAGAATGAATTGCAGAACTGAATGTAGTATTTCAAAAGTTTTAAGACTGATCCTGATTGGCTAAAAATTAAGGTTAGTAGCATTTATCATAATAATTAAAATTATTTAATAAATAGAACCACGTTTCGTCAGCGTAAGAAATTTTGGAAAAAAAAAAAGAAACAAAATTATGCTAGTTTTTGCTAAAATTTGGAACTAAAAAGAAAATTTTTTACAATTATACTAACAATTTGTGTTTGTAAACAAATTCTTTCTGTCTACACAAATTAGGTTTTCGAAGAGTGATGAAAATTGATTCCAAGACTGATAAATGGAGCTTCAATCGAAGATCAATAAAAGAAACAAAAAATGCTCTTTTCCACGCTCGTAGTGGAAACGGGCCTTTACGGTACATTGAGCTTACTCGTTCTAAGCGTCTTGTTCATAGAAATGAATTGTTATTGCTTTGGCACAAAATGTCCCATGCTTTTCCTACTCTCAGTCAGATTGCGAAAAGAATACTCTGTATCCTGCTTCGTCAGCGCAAATAGAAAGAGTTTTTAGTCAAAGGGGTATATTCATGAAGCCATACCGATCAATTTTGTCTTCGGACATGCTTAAAATGCTGCTATAGTTAAAATGCAATGAAATATTTTTTAACAAACTATGGGTGTGAATATTTAGAAATTACAAGTTCTTTTGAAAACTGAGCAAGCCAGCCTGACTCTTGCTTTTAGTACATTAATTCACCCACACGTTTGATATTTTCTAATGTGCATTTAGATACAATATGAAATATTAGAACATTGTGATTCTACTTTTTCTTTTTCTCTGTTTGTTATACAAAATAAAACATTCACATATTGAGCTGTACTTAGTTTCGGAAACATTCTTAATGAGAATTTTAACGTGTTAGTTTTAAGAAGCGTTTATTTCGGAGTTAAATAGTTAGTTTTTGTTAATTTTGTAATTTTAATGGCATTTTTAAAAGCATTCTTATTATAAGTTCTTTTCTCATTAATTCCAAAGAAAATTGGTCATTATTTAGTTCATCAAATAAAGACCTTTTTCGTCTTCACTTATCAACTACACATTGCGCTTGTAAGTAATTTTAAAAGGTTTTTTTTTTTTTTTTTTTGATAATGTGCAAATTTTTGGTCAGTTAGAATGGTAATTTTGAGTAGCATAATGAATAACTGCATGAATAGAATCGATGGACTATGCTATTTTCTATTTTAAAAAGGTAATTTTTGGTGCAAGGTGGATGTTGATTCGCAATATTGTTGTCTAATAAAAAATCTTCGTTTTTTATTTATTGGAATACTTTTATAAATTTGAGTTTTAAAAATAGTGATTTTTAGAAAATATAGATTTTCATTTTTGTTTCATTTTTACGCTTCTTTCTGACTCGCAGAAAAGCTTCGGAGGCGCTTTAATTAGGGCAACCATCAAACGATTATCCCGACTTGCTTCCGAAGATGGCAAGATATTGCTGTCTGGTTGAAATTTTTTATTAGAGATATGAGTAAAATATAGAGATGCTTGCTCGGACCGAGAAGCAAAGAAAAGTGCCTTAATTTTTTTTTTTTGGAAGACACAACAGAATGACGCAAATAAGATTTGAACCGTGACCCTGGCGATCACGTTTGCCATTAAACAACGTTGTTAACTTTTAAATCATGCTGCCGATCTTTGACATTTAATGCGCAAAGAAAATGTCAACATATCATAACAATAAATCGCATTATTATTTTTTAATTTATAATTCATTAGTTCTTCTGGTATAATCAGAGGTCAGTTGAATTTCAATAAACAAAATAAAAGGCGTAATGTATTTTTTAAAGCAAAACTTATACACAACGTTTCGTCCGTTACATTGGGTAAACTTTTTCGGGCAAAAACAACACACATAGCACAACTTATGGTAGTGCATGTAACGGACGAAACGTCGTGTACAAGTCTTGCTTTAAGAAATATATTACGCCTGTTATTGTATTTATTGAAGTGGAACTGACCTCTGATTTATACTAGAAGAACTTATGAATTTTAAATTAAGTATTATTCCTGGTAAGAGTGTTTACATTAGTTATTATTTTTTTAACAATGGCTTTCGTTGTTTTGAGCTTTTCTATAGAATAAGGATGCCCTGGTATTTACAATTAAAATACTTTTTGTCCAAAATTAACCGATCTTACGAGAAAGGATCTTCAATGACAATTACATCTTATAATCATGATATAAGCAAGTTTCTTCTATCTGGTTCAGCGTCTTGACGCTTGATGTAATACAATAATTTTTAATGCGAAAAAGATTCTTCAAGGTCATGTATTTTGTATACGTTTAGTGATCAAACTAAAGGAAGCTATGTAAAGTCTCGTGTCTCGTCTCGGTCTCACTGCGGTCAAGTCTCGTCTCGTCTTGATGTCGTTACCCTAAAACAGGGGTGCACAACCTGCGGCCGTACGACTGCATATGACCGTAAAAGGATTTTTTTGCGCTGTAAAATTGTACTTCAAAATGCACATTGTGGCGGCCGTGCATTGATTAAAATGTTTTGCAACGTAACTGTTAAGAAATAACTGTTAGGAACAGTTATGATTTGCTAATTGTTACTTTAATTAAGACGATCAGTGACTCAATAAAACGAAAAAAGCAGCATTTGAGTATAAGAGCTCGGGAATATCTGAATTTTAGAAGTCTCGCCAAAAGTTCTATTAAAGACCGCATAATGTCTTATCAAATTTGCTCAAATCATAAACACAACTTGGTGGATTCCTTTACAATAATTAGAAAATGCCGATCAGAATTCCACATCAAAATCCATGAAGCTCTTTTAATTAAAAAGTATAAACCGACGCTAAATTGACAACTTTACGCTGCAGGATCCTCCTTTTTGTTACAAATATTTTGACCTTTCTGATTTGTGTACTCTTATTATTCTGCCTGTTAAAAACTTTGTATGCATTTTACATTGCTTTACTTTATTACGTCATAATTAGTAAAATTAATCTGTATTTCAAAATATTTAAAATTGCTGCAAATATGTTTTTATAAGATTAGAATTATCAAAGAACTCATTAACCTTCACTGCATTATCCATCAGGAAGCACTATGTGCCAAATCCGTTGCTTTAAATACCATTCTGAAGGATCTGAACCGCATTATCTTGTCTATTCGCGCAAATGCTTTGCATCATCGACAATTTCGAGAAATTTTATGTCAAGTGAAACATTTGCTGAGGACATACTTTATCACTCCGCAGTTCGTTGGTTGTCTGTAGGAGAAACTTCCCGCCGTGTATTGCAATTGCGAAAGGAAATAGTAAAATACTATTCAACCATAACAAGGAGTGTCCCTTCTCGACAAAGACTTTCTCATGTTGCTTGGTTTTCTGGTGAATTTTCTTACCCAGGTTAACTTCCTAAATCACAGTCTGTAGGGAAAGGCAACATCAATTTGTCTCGTGTACAAAAAAGTACAAGATTTCCGTGACAAATGTTGTTTCCACAAAAGTAATTTGCATCAGCGTAACTTTTTCCACTTTCCGCAAATGAAGGCTCTGATTGACAGCAAAGAAATTCAAGTTGATAATATTCCCATCATTCTTTTTTCGAGCGTTTTTGATAAAGTTTGCAGGAATTTTTTTATCGTTTCCAAGACTTTGAGAGGATTTTCGATACAACAAGGCTAGTTGCTTATCCACATCTGGTCGAAACCGAAACTGCACCATTGAATCTTCAAATGGAATTCGTCGAGTTGAAGAACGACGAACAGTTTGTCAAAAAATTTAAAGACGAAGAAGATCTTCTAGATACGTGGAGAGGAGCTGTTAAATATCCGAATCTACAAGAATTGGCCAGAAAAACTTTTTTTCTTTTTGGAAGCACTTACGTGTGCGAAGCAGGATTTTCAGGAATGAAATATTTGAAGAACAAGTACCAAACCCGATTGTCGGACAGCAATCTGGAATGTGGACTACGACTCATGATAGCCAGCGAGCTACCTAACTTCGCAAGTTTATCGGAAGAGGTGCAAGATCAAGGAAGTCATTAAGTACAATTTTGTGATTTTTGATTGAATAAATTCTCCAAACTTGGAAATTTGACTTTTTCTAATGTTATCATGAGTAGTGAAGACAGCATTTACGGCAGTTAAATTTTAAGGCTTAAAACGTAAATTCGTAAAAAATAACTTTACTAGTGGCGGCCGTTAGTGCATTTATAAGATGTTTTGAGGCCGGCAGCAGAGAAAAGGTTGTGCACCCCTGACCTAAAGTCTCGTCTCGTCTCGGTCACGGAGCCCCGTGTCTCGACTCCACCTCTGCTTTTTAGCATACTAATTTTATAGCTCTTTATAAATTACAGATTTGTTTTTTTTATTTGTTATAAAATTTTACATTTGTTGTTTTCGAAAAAGTGTTAAAGACATTGATCAAGCAGAAGAAATAAAAGTTATACAGTCTTAGCCAGCTATAACACGTTGACTGTCGGGCTTTCCTTTTCCCGTGCACAATAGCCTTCTTTCAGGTGTCAATGATTTATTGCAAGTGTTTGTTTTTAATACAAGTGATCATTTCTGAATAGACTTATTAATTTCCATTTCATACAAACAACAACTACTTTGACAAATACACTCATTTCTGAGGCGCAAAATTAAAAACTAATTCCATTTTCTAGTTGCCATATCACTTTATAAGCCATTTGCGAAAGAGATAGAATCGGTAATACACAGGCACACATGCAAAATGGGAATGTATCACTGGTAATACACCAGGCAACCAACCTGTTAAAAGAGCTAAAGAAATTGTTAATTTAAAATTTTTTTTAAATTTGCTTTACAATGCCCACTGAATTTAAATTTATGTGAAGAAAATAGAGAAAAATGAAAATGTATATTAAAAAAACTTTTTTAAACCTTAGATGAGAGTATTTACAAATTCTACGCAAATGTTTGGAGGTGGCGCTAAGGTTTCACGATGCACATTTCTGATTTAAGTAACCATAAAGATTACAAATTCTAAATTTGGATCAATGCTAGTGTAACTGTGGTAAGTGATAGTTGGCTGCGTTAAATCAAGACTGCAAGGCTGTTAATATCCACACTTAATCAAATTCTGTCCAATTTGTTATGTGCATGTATTTTTTTATATTCTTCTTTCAATTTACACTCCCGACCCTAAAGTTAAAGTAGAATTAAACCTTAATCATATTTTTTGACAGAAACAGCAAAATGATGATTAATCTTGCAGTTTCGTCGCTCCATTCCATGTAACCGAATTTTTTTCTAATTAACAAAGTGAAGTTAAAATTTTTTGAAATAAAATTGCGATTGCTCACAGTCATCCATAGATATCAAGCCTAAAAATAAACACCACTATGTTTTCATAAATGGGAACATTGATGTTTTCTAAAATATAATTGTAATAAAAACTACAAGCTTTAGAAACAATCACGAAATGGGATTAGGCTTAGGATTAGTTCTAACCGGTTAACTCCAACCCGAACCCAACTGCTAAGTAAAGTAGAGAAAAAATTGCTTGAAGTAATAAAAAATCTAAATATCAACAGTTTACCTGAAGACGTCATTCTCTGCAATGCTTCCGTAATATTGAATGATATTACTGTGTTTAATTTTGTGAAGGATTAAAGCTTCTTTGCGTAGAGTTTGAATTTTTCTAAAAATGCATTATAATTGAGCAGTATTCTGCAACCAATAAAACGCGCATTAACTGTGATCTAAACATACTTTTTAAAAACAAAAATCTGTTAAGATTACTTCAAGCTTAAAACGGCTTGATAACGTCTTTAATAAAAGATATTGTCGCTTTTTATATTACAAAATGGGTTTCAATAAAGCTATATCAGTAGCTTTTCGTGTCACTCTTTTCAATGGCAGTCGTGACAATGCTGAAAGTAAAGAGCCACGCGTATTTATAGGCAGAGTAAGTATTGCACAATTACTTGCAAACCATCTTCTGTTATTTTTATTGTGCCACGTGAGCAATTGCAAAACCTTTCATGCTGCACAGATTGTACATGTCTGCATTCTGCAATCATTTGAATAGTTTCAGAAAAAATACAAACTCTTTTTGCTTGCACAGAAAACGCTGCCTGATTTTTATATACGTTGCCTCCAAAATTTGTAGTTGAAACTGTGAACGTGCATTTGTTAGAATTGAGAACTTAATGTCCTCATAGTTCTTAGAGCATTCTTTATTTTTCAACAAATGCTGTCCAATAACAGAATTGCAGTCAGGTTGTGCCGTTGTGTTTTTATTTGATCTTGAGGATTGTGTTCTTGTTGCATTGGTTCCAGATCCGACTATTTTGTAACATGCTGTCTGATTCGATTTTCAAACCTGTGCGATGTGCGACCCACGTACCGACTGTCACAATGGCACTGAAATTCATAAATGACATTGTTTTTCTTTATGATAGGTATGATATCTTTATGAGCAATAGAAAAGATATTTTTTGAAGTAAAAATTACGCTTGGATTGACCAAAGCAAAACAATTATCAACAGCGGCTTTCATTCCACTACTAAGCTTGGTAGAGAATTTACCCATCCATGTAACCTTTAAATAGACGATACATTTGTCTGCTCAATAGGGTTTAGTTCTGGAAAACTTTGTAGTTGTTCCTGGAATTTGCTGTTGATCACATCTTCAGGGTTGCCGTTAACTAGCAAGATTTTCTTGATGTTTTTCATTTCCTGCTTTAAACGATTTTTGATGCAGATTTTAAATGCTCTATACACCAATCTAGAAATTAAATTTAGTTTTTGGGTGATCAAACAGAAAGACTTCCGTCGGATGTATTGTCCTGTAAAAGTGGGTTTTACTGGAATTAGAAGAAAGTGCGTTTTTTTCTTTTGTTGTTTGACATGATTAATTTTTCAATCATTGAGCTGATTTGGAAAAACGCATGGAAAAGAAAACGAAAGAAAGACATGGAAAAGAAAACGAATGTTTAATTGCACATCTTCATCGCTAACGCTTTGGCAAAGCAGTAACCTTTGACAACACTAAGCATATTCCAAATCTCTCAAACTACAACCTCTAAAATTAAAAAGTTTGTTCTGGTCCATGGACTTAATTTTTGTTCACCACCAAAAGATGTAGCTAAAGAAGAAATTTTGGCTGAATGTGAATACTTTTGGTCGCAATTAAGGCATCATACAGCACGTGACCCGACACTTGATCAAAATGGCACTTGATCGAAACGACAACTTGATCAAATAATGGAAGAGAAAATTTACAGCAAAACATTGCAAAGCCATTTTGATTTTCTTAGCAAGAAAGAATCTTGGTTTTGCAGTTTTTATACATAGTTGCGACTGGAAAATTTTAATTTCTATTGGACCAACGAAAAGAGCAATAGCACGGATAAAAACTTTGATTTTACACAGGAAGCACTGAACAAAAAAACAAAAGAAACAAGAACAACAAAAAGGAAGAAAAGGCAAAGTTTAATAAAAAAAACTGTTTAATGTGCTATACAGAACTATGATTTATCTTATACTGCTTTCAAAACATTTAAATCTTTATAACTACAAGAATCGATAAATCTCAACCTGTTTCGGCCTGGTTCGGCATTTAAAACTATTCAAATTTGGCAGCTCTTCTGCGGTAGCAAGAACAGCTTTAATCTTGAAAGTCACTGTAACATGAAATATCTTACGATTTGTCATTAAAATAGGACTACAATGTACACCCTTTGACAAACACTAATTTTCATTAATTCTGTCCGGTGAGCAACCTAATTTTACTTTTACTTATAAGAGGTTGCACAGCTCTCTTTTTATGAGCAAGTTTATTCATCATATGCTAAACTAAACACAAATTTCAATTATCAAGCAAAAGAAAATTATGTTTTTAGTATTTTGTGTGACTATCCTTTTTTTATCACTGGTTGCTTGAGGCGTGGCATACTGCTAGCGAGATTGTAGCAGTATTTTGAGGACAATTTTTTAACCCAAACTTCTTTGATTACTTGCTGAATTGCATTAAGATTGGAAGAATATTTTTCAGCTACTTTATTCTTCATCAAATTCCCCAAATGTTTGATAAGCTTAAGATCTGGATTGTTCCCCCGGCTAATGCAGCATTTGCACCTTTTCTTGCTCCAGGAACTGCTTCACAGCCCTGCTCCAATGACACGGAGCCCCATTGTGCATAAATATTGAACAATTATGCACAAACACGTGAAGTTTCAGCTTGTTTTTAAAAAATGCTACTTATTTGGTGCCATTCATTATTGTTTTGGAAAAAAAAGTACATATTTGCTGTTTCTATAGTTCAAATAGCACCACACACCATTTTACTCGAGGTATATTTGACAGTTGGAGTGGTGTACTTTTCTTCATATCTCTTTCTTGCAAGTCTCCACGCTCTGTGTTTTTGCACAGAAAACTGTTTTATCGAAGATTCATCAGAAAAAAGTACTTTCTTCCCCATATCAATAGTCCGGGCATGTGCTTTGGCAAAACTTAGGAGTTTCTTTTTTATGTCTTCAGTCTGACGAGGCTTTTGAGCTGGTTTGTGCGATTTTAGTCCAAATTTAGTAAGCGGGCGACGTTGGACATTCTTTGTACTCACTTTACATCCTCTTTCTTGTAGCTGATACCAAATTTTTTTCTCCAGACGTCATAGATGAGCAAGTTACTATCTTCCTCATTAATAGCATTATTCTGGTTTTCCTGAAGAGCATTACTCGGTGGCTGAAAATCTTGGGACGTCCTGTTCTTTTCCTATCGAAAAAAGTTTCTTTATTTTTGATTTCTTTGATGGAAATTCCTTGATAGACAGGGTCTTGCCTACCAATTGACCCTCAGACAATTTCATTTTGCTGAGTGCAACAATCTGAGCTTGTTGTGTAATACTGAGAGAATATTGTTGTGTAATACCCAAATTTTGGTCCAAATATTTTCCTATTCTTTGTCGTTTAATTTAGCAATACACGTTGATAGTACAATACTTGTAAGCAACTTAGCAAATGAAATGCATTGCAGTGAATAAACAGGAGCTGGAGAAATGTCCTTAGCAATATGACGATACAGAATGCAGTATTATATGACTAATAACTTTTAGAATGTTAATATTACTAGTTTTTCTGAGTGGTCGTAAACTTTTGTCACAGTGTGCAAAAATAATGCAAAAACATGGCAGCAATAGACATCTAACAAAACAGAGCCATGACAAGAGATATATTTGTTGCCTCCCAAAAATGCTTTTCCCAGAGACCTTGTTGAGAAACCCTGAACTTAACACTGGCAAAAAATTATAAAAATTAAAAACAAACTGTCTTGTTATTGATGACCTCTACTTTTTATGAATCTAATTTAGAATAACAAAGAGATTGTTTAATCGCAGAAAAATAAAAAATTAAATCTTTATCTTCTTTTTTATCGTCGTCGTCGTTGTTTGAAAAGGCACCCACTCCAGGCAAGACACAATCTGAGACCGAGGGTTTATTCTTTTACTATCCCAAGCGGTTTGTACTGCCCGGATCAGATACTGGCAGTGATGCTGTTAAGCTAGCATCGAGTTTTGTCATCCAAAACTGTCACACTTTGTGCTCCCTATGGTGCCCGATGTATGGGGCACACTACTAGAATGTGGTTTGTTCAATGGAGCTGCACTCGCAATTTGGTGAAAGAACGAGACCCCATTTGTGCATGGACAAATGGAATTGCCTAACACCAGTCCCAGGTAATTAAGACTAACCGAAGCTGTTCAGGGCAAGCTTATCCCAACAAGCCTGGCACTGGTCCTGGCAATGAAAACATGGAGCCTGGATGTATCCCGCAATACTCCACCTTCCATCTATAATTCTTCCACTCAGAACCGCAGATGCCAAGTCCGGCAAGGTTGTTTAAAAAAATCCGCGCTGGCACAAACGGGGTTCTAGATCTTTAAGTCTTTCTTGGCGAGCATCTGAGGACCCATATAAAACACCATACAAGATATGATTAGAGTTCAGGGATCCACGGTAAGCCAAGGAGAGTGTCACTCCCAGTCAGCGAAGCTCCACTGGATGGATGCCTGAGAGTATGGGTAAGTGGTCCGTTGGAGTGGGACGCAGACATCCAGTGACTATGCGCAAGGCGTCATTCAGGACACTGTCGATTGGGTGAATGTGAGTGCTGCAACACCAGATTGTTGTGCAGTATTCAATTGTTGAGTAAACTAGAGTTAAGGCAGCTGCGCGCAGTATTTTGGCACCAGCACCCCATCCTAAGCTTATAAGTCGTCTCAGCAGTGTGATGCGCAAAGATACTTTTATGCTCAATGCCACTAGATGGTGACGAAACGAGAGGGATCTATCCAGTTTTACCCTAAGATAAGTAGGCTTTGGAAAGAACGGTAAAGTCTATTGTTGTTGTAGACCTTTAGCTCACGTTTGGCCTTTTGGTTACTTAAATGAAAGACTGCCATCACAGTCTTAGTGTCACTGAGCTTCAACCTCCAAGTCTGGAAATACGCCGAAAATGTAGTCATGTCTTGACTTAATGTCTCCTCCAAGTCCTTCACTTTCTAGAAGAGTGTAAAATGCTAAATCGTGAGCATAAGCAAACTTTTCTGGAAATCGTGGAGCACATTGTACGTATAGATGTTGAATAGGAGGGGATCCAAGACCGATCCCTGAGGAACGCCGTTTTACAGACGGCGTAGCCTGCTTTGTTTGCTGTGGCTAGTAGTATATACGAGGTATATACAATAAGAGTGAAGTTTTGGTTTTGGACAAGCTCCATGATCATTCTGACCATGTGCTTATTCGACAGAAGCCTCAGCAGCAGCTTGCAGGTAATGCCACTGTCACAGAGAGTGTCATATACCGCTGTCAGATTGACAAATACGGCACCATCCTTCTTAGCCTCAAAAGAATCCTCAATGTTCCAGGTCAACAGAACGACTTGATCCGCGGTTGATTTCCCGTGTCGAAACCCAGCCTGCTCTTTGAGGAGCAGTGGATCAATTAATGGCTCAACGCGGGCATAGATAAGCCTCTCGAGGATCTTGTAGTAGATACAGAGCAGAGATATCGGTCGATAACTCTTTGGGTTCCGACGAACTTCATTGGCTTTGGGATCGTGACTACAAGCACTCTTCTCCAGATCTTGGAAATTTTGAGTCGGCGAAGAAAGAACTCACGTAACAAGAAACTTCAAAACAGCTCTAGCACGGATTATAAGCTACGGGCAGATGAAATCAGGGTCTGTAGCTTTACTTGGTTTTAGTGTTGAAGGGCAGCAGTAGATTTCTCTGTGTGAAATTCCCAAAGATATTTACTGGGTCTAGTGTTGTGTCCCTCCAAAAGTCAGACACTTCTTGAAAGGCACGTCGAGATGATTTAAGGTCAACAGCCTCGATTCTTTCATTTATGACTAGCTGAGATGCAATAAAATTAGCTGAAACGGGACAGTGACGAGGAGAGTGTGGTGACCTACCAGTAAGGTTGTTCAAAATACTCCATGCTTTTCGACTAAAGTGTGAGAAATCAATGCTCCGAACAGCCTCTTTTTCTGTCTAAAAATACCTCCGCTTTCTGTCAAGCTTGGCAAGTAAAGCTGTAGCAGTCAAACTCGATTCGTATCCCTGAAGCGACTGCAGGAACGTTCTATAGAAGTATTCACACTCTGCATCCCAAATCGGAATATAGTTGTTTTGATAACTGCACATATAGTCGTTTTGGCTACTTTCTTGATAATGTTGCAAAAGTTGTGGTAAGCCGCATCCACAAGTGAATCAAGCGGCAACAAAGTCTTTGCGAATTTATTCGTCAAAGCAATGTAGGGATTTCATTTGGCCTTGCAGAAGTTCCATCGCTTATTAGGTATGGTTGGCACTAAGAAAGCAAACCTTGGTGGTGTGATATGCGAAGGTAGATGTTGTGACCTGGGGAACTTTTTAAGTATACGTCTAACCTGTAAGCGACTGTAAGGACCTACGCCAGCGAAAGCTAGATCTGGATTAGTGCCAGTGTTCCAGCGGCCAGAGTGAAAATTGGCGGCATCCTTGGCATTATATAGGAGGGCAAGACAATTAACACTTGCCCAGCCAGCCAAGTACTCACCGTCCGGGCTGTTATCATCGTAAACTCAATCAACGTGGCGACAATTAAAATCGCTGGCATAGAGACTGGGGTGAGGAAACATTGAAAGATCCAAGGATTACAGTCACGTTGTTGGAGGTTTGTAGACGTTAAATATTTTATGAACATCAACGTGCACGCACAACAATTTAATCTCCGATGTCGGTGAAAATTGCTCCAACAGCGTATACCTTAGTCGCTCGTGGACAAACGTGGCTAGACCATACTTCCTGGTTAAGAAAGACCAAGCTAGCTGATAGCTTGGAAGTACTAGCTTCTGCATTAGTGCAGTGGATCTCCTGTAGTAGGAGGACAATTGACTCGGACTAATAATAAGAAACTCTTCTTGCTTGCTGGAGGCTTTCGATATTTTAACTGGAGAAGTGGGTCTTCTGAACTTGTTGGAATTGTGTCGTGAAAAGGGCATTTTTTCCAAACATTGCCCCGTTTTGAGAAGGACGATTACCGAACAGTAGACTCTCGTGAACATCAAGATGGGTAGATACTCTTTCGTTTATATTTTATGGGTAGATACTCTTTCGTTTTGGCAGGCTTGGTTTCTGTCTGTCATGTTAAACAACTAAAGTTAAACAACTAAAGAAAGCATCTGTCATCTAGGAAAATTTTTTTATCAACCGTCATTTTAATCAATCGTCGCTTCGATCAAATGTTGTTTCAATCAAGTGTCATTTTGATCAAGTGTTGTTTCAATCAAATGTCGTTTTGATCAAATGTCGTTAAATCAACTGTCGTAGATCATCATCAGAAGAACATACAGCATTATTAGAAGAAACACTCAGCTCTCTTAAAGCACGATTTACGGATTTTGCACATAGTTATAGCGACAGCCAGGTGGATGCTCATAACTTTCCAATGCGTGGTGAATGCTTTCAAGCATTTTAATTGGTTTGAGAAAAAATGATCGCATCCTGATTACCAAACCAGACAAAGGTTTCTGTGTCGTTATCTTAAACAACCTTGACTACATGGAAAAAATTAATCAAATTCTCAATGATGAATCTAAATTTCAATGTGTGGGTTTTACAAAACTTAATCGGAACACAGTTAAAATTGAAGCAAAACTACAGAAACGTTAGTTGAATTAGTCAAATCTAATCAATTGCCTAAAGCTGTTTTATAAAGGAATACGTGCTACTGATTTGCAAAAACCAGGATTGTATGGGTCGCCGAAAATCCATAAAATTGGTGTACCATTACGACCAACTTTAGCTATGGCAGGTTTTGCTTTGGTCAATCCAAGAGTAATTTTTACTTCAAAAAATATACTTTCTATTGCTCATAAAGATGTCGTACCTACCACAAGGAAAAGCAATGTCATTTATGAATTTTAGTGCCATTGTGACAGTCGGTAAGAATGACACAGCAAATTTGAATAAAACAACACAGCACACAATTAAGAAAATCAAGGATGGAAAGTAGAATACATACAGAAAACAAAGTTTTTCAATTTTACAAAAAAATTAAAGGATTTTTGAAATTTTTTAACGGTTCTAACTCAACGTTTATGTTTTTAGTGAGCAGTGTGATCGAGTGGTTAAGAGCGCCGTGATAGGATCTCAGTTCAAAACCTATTTGCGCTATTCTGTTGTATCCTTGGGAAAAATATTTTATGTCGCTTTCCCCTGATTGGCAGTATTGGCAAGCAGTTTTAAATTTCATTGGTATCTCTATAAAACTTAAAAGGCAAAATATAAATTTCAACCGGATAGCAGTATTTTGACATCTCTGAATGCAAGTAGGGACAATTGCTTGCCTTATATTTAACGCCTCCGACACTTTCCTGCGAGCCAAGAGAATAAATATAAAAATAAAATAAAAATATGTCCCGGCAGACATTTAATAATCAGAGTTAAATTGTTGTCTAAAAAAATCGAAACAAATTCAAAAAATGAAAGATTGGTTTATCTCTGAAATAGGCCAATATATATAGTGCGTAGAGATTGCAATCACTAACGCCACTGCATGAGCATCATGCAAACAAAGACGGATTTATCATAAAGTTAACAAGGCTGTAGTCTTACGTCACCCGAGCTTCTGTTGACCATTTTACAATTTTTTTTGTAGAACTTTGAATTGGCGAAAGCAAGCTAATGCTGGATTCGATTATACCATAAAAGAGCTAGTTACAAAACAGCTAGCCACAAAAGAGTTAGTTACAAAAGAGCTATCCACAAAAGAGTTAGTGCCATAAAATAACTGGCAAAAAAAGTGCTATGTGTTAAAAAAGCTATAATAATTATCTTTAAATTTTTAGGGTTAACCCTCACCCTAACCCGAACCCTATTCTTCCTTTTAGTATTTTAGCTCTTTTTTGGTACTAGCTCTTTCGTAACTAGCTCTTTTGTGGCACTAGCATTTCTATGTATTTTGTCCTGCCATATGCTTTTGAAATGGTCCTTTTGACCCATGGCAGAATTTCTTTTGGTGGGTTTTTTTGCCTGCCTGACCCTTTTTGGTCCAGACCCTTTTGATCTTTGAGTTTGTTGTTTCTACCACCCACGATTACACAACATTCTCTGATTATGGCTCGGACGTGTGTATTAATTATCTTCTTTTTGCTTTCCTTTTCTTATTAACATCACATCGCTTTGTTCAAAGGTACAGCGACCATGCACAACGTCAGTTAAGTCTAATAACGTACATTGTTTAGTCGCTGCTTCCTTATTAACAATCTTTATTTCGACATGCACTATAATTATTTTCAAGTTGATTGTGAGTAAAAATGAAAATACGTGAGTAAAAGTATGTAAAAGTATATATGTGAGTAAAATTGTGAATAAAAATGAAAATACGGCAGACGGACCTGTTCGATTGTCCAAGCGCGGTCGCCTTAATAAACTGCCGCTTCGTTATCACAATTAATTGCAAACAATTTGTTGTTAAACTCCCCTCTTTATTGTTTTAACTTTTCTAACTTTTTTGAACTTTCTTTACTTTCTTTTATTGTTTTACTTTCTTTCCGCCTTAAGGCCCGTTTCCCCTACAAGCGTGGAAAAGAGCATTTTTTGTTTGTTTTATTAATTTTTTTTGCGCTCGCTTCAATTTTAACCGCTCGCTTCAATCGAAGATCAATAAAAGAAGCAAAGATTGCTCTTTTCCTCCCTCGTAATGGAAACGGGCCTTTATTCCGTTTTTTGCTTAGGCTGCTCCTAGTTATCTATTACGTCACTATGATCTTTTCATATTTTTTCACCTGCAGGCTAAATTAACAGTAATCATAGTTTGAGAAGCTTAATATTGTTTAAATGTGCTAAATCAGTGGTTCTCAAACTTTTTGCGCCCACGGCACACTTTGTTACCTTTCCAAATTTCGCGACACATTTGGACCAGAGTGCAGATCTTTTTTGGTCTGCACTGAGTTTTCCACGTTTTCCTTTACCTGATGTATTATGGTGTATTATGTAAAGGCCTCGAATTTTTATTTAACTTTTTATAAATAAAGTCAAAACTTTCTTTTATTATTCTTCGCTAGATTTTGTACTGTTTGTTTTCAAATAAAGTATTTAGGTTTCGCATATCGTGTACGACAGGCATGCAAACTCGGCTATGTGGCCCCATCGGTGAAATTTTAGCCTGAAATTTTGCCCCTGGCCGCAAAAGAAATTGAAGGCCAATAAAAAAGTCTTCACTTAAATTGTTTGGCTGATCCAGGTTATGCTTTTGAATTTTACGTTGAAATCAAAATGAGGACCAAAGAAAAAAATCTTTACTTAATTGGTTGTCAATTTCGGTTAGAAAATCAAGTTCTTGTTAATAAACTTTGTCACTTTAATTATTTGAATTTAGTTCTGAATTTATAATTAATTTGATTTTGTACTGAACACCTGATCAAAATATTCGTTGAAAGAATTTGCGGGCCGTGCGTGGTGGCCAGTGCGTGGTGTACCGAAACGAGCCTGGAAGACAATTGATTACCAAAAATTTATGTAATGGAAATTACATTTAAAATTTTAAAGCTTTTTTGTCGCAGCCCATAAAAAAACATAATTTTTCTCAGTGATAGAGTTTGTTTACGTTGCTGTTGCGGAGCATGGATTAATGTATTTTAAAAAGTTTCGCGGCACACTTGGAAATCTCTCACGGCGCAGCAGTGTGCCGTGGCACACAGTTTGAGAAACACTGTGCTAGATTTTTATAATTATTAGCCTGCAAGCATTTTAAAGGGATTTTAGTTAGACAAGCCTTTGTTTAAATTGCTTAATCAATATGTATTATGCTTTTTATTTTTTCCTTCTATTTGAATAAGTTGAACTGTTCAATAAAATTAAGGCTTGATAAAGTGATTAATTTGATTAAATTTGTGAAAAGATTTCTGAGTTTAACACCGCGTCAGGGTTTCTGTGCCCCGACGTCGGCGCATTCTATGCCGCACAGAAACAATAGTCCTTTAAACAATCTTTTCTTCTTTTTTATATGATGATGTTATCAACTTTTTAGTTTTAACTTGATAAAGGTTATATCATTATGTGAAGCTAAATTTTACAAATATAAATAAAAAAATAAAAAAAAGACTCTGAACAATTAATCGTATTAAAAAACTTACTCTTCTGCACTTTTTTCATAACAAGGCACAGTTTTTACGGCAACTTTTTTCTTCTGTTGATCTTCTGTTTCTGAGTTTAATTCGTGTAATGCTACGATTCCTTCTCCACCTTCTCCAAGCATGCAAAGACGTTTACCTATTCTGTTTGTTAGATTAGGCAAATCTTTCAAAAATTCGTTTTTATTCATAATTTATGAAGTAGGCTAAATGATATTGTTCAATTTATGAAAATTTTAATTTTCTTAAAAGAAAATTGAAGAACGTATTTATTCACAATATTAGTAAAAGATTATCGAATACTGACAAGCTAAAGTTTTTAAGTTTTTTTTAGTCCGCTGGCGTAGCGGGAAAGAATTCACTTTTCGCCACTGCCATTAAGAAATGCAACTTTTGTTAAGTGTAGTTGTTCTAAGTTCTGAAATTCAAAGTTGAATTAAGTTGTACCAAGTATGAAAGATTAGGCTAATGAATATTTTATAAGTTCAAAAAACCGGTTAAATTTATTGCCTATGTAGTGTAATAATTTAGGCACTCCTTAATATCATCATATTGATGCTCGCTTAACGAATATTTGGAATTGCTATTTGGGAACTAATTAAGATTTTTCTAACAAATTTTTTGTTTTTTTAATACGTTGGACCGGTTAAAAAAAAATTGAATTCCACTACGGATTTTGCCCAAATTTTATAACGTTTGCCCAAATCATGATCTTTTCTAGCATTTCACGGATATGAGAAGAAATTTTGTCTTAAATTTAGGTTAAAGACCAAAAAAAAGTTGTTTACTCTTAGTTATTCTCTGGTTTCTCGATTGTAGTGATCTCTAAAAAAATTCTTCACCTCAAACCTTAATTGTTTTTCTAAATATGAAATTTTGTCCTGCAAAAGTAGCTTTAATTTTCTTATCGCTGCTTTAAAAGTTCTAATTTTGCCTAAATTTTTGTGACTTGCCACCCCTGTTTGCTCTTCTCGAAGTTGGTTCGGCTATGAGCAGCAGGATTACCAGATTTTGACATTTTTTCTATTCTTTTGACCCTGTCCTTAAAAAGAAATAACTTCTTGGTTGATCAGTGCTACTGAGCAAACATAGCAATGTAGGTAGAAAGTACCTCGTACTGTACCTCGACAAATGTTAACAACTTTATCTTTTTCCTGAAAACAAGGAAGCCAATTTTTTTTTGACAACTCTGTAACTTCAAAAAGATTTGGCGATTATTCAGTAACAGTTATGACAGTAAGCTACTTCACCGACGTGTTCAAATATACGCTAAAAAAACGAGTTGGGTCAAATGTTTGTCAAAATATAAGATTTCTCTAAGTTAAGCAAAATCATCATCGTCATCACATTTATTGGCAATTAAGACATCAAAGCATTTGAAAAAGACCGAAACCTAAAGTGAGAAAATTTTCGCATTTAGTACGGCATCGTGCAAACATTCTAGAAAACACGGAAAAGATCTTTTCAGTAGTTTACTTACACATGTCTTTGGGCACTTCCCTAATACTCAAAACCTTTAACTATAACCTATTAAGCCTGTTGCAATATTATTTCAACCACAACTGGAATAAAATCAAGCTTTAAAACTGCTAAAGAATGATTAAAATAGACAATAACTAGATAAACATCTTCGACAATAACAATTGCGTAGGTTTATTGATTTATGCAAACCAACGAAAAATATTTTAATCGATCACTTCCTTCTCCACCATAAGTTTGTTATAATGTTTACAAAGCCGTTATAGTGACTTCAAAGCTTATTAAAAACAAGTTTACCTTAAATAATGACAATTCGTGTAAAGAATTTGGTTCTTAAAACTTAGTTCTTTTCTTTGTATTTACTTACGAAAAAAATAACAATTCACTGCCATTTCTTGATATATTAGCAGAGGTGGTCAGTAGCGTGTGCTAAAGTACAGCGGTACTGTACCGTCCCAGCCAACATGCCCGTGCAGGGCCCTTGAGGGTAAAATGTGGGCAATGCGGGCTCGTGCGGGCAAGCCAAAACCGTAAGGGCCCGGTACAGGTCCGGTACAGTTTTTACGAGGGTAAAGTGCAGTTTTCAAGTGGGCTATCGTCAATAGCAGACGTGTACAGGAACCGTGCGGTTCCGGTACAGTTTGGTACATAGCAAGTGGCAAAATTTTCAGGTGAATTTTGGTGTAGTAATTATGTGCAGGAACTGTGCGGGTTTTATCCGGTTTTTAAGTGGGCAATTAAAGTCAAAACCTGTACAGGTTTTGTGCGGGTCCCGTTCGGTTTGTCGTATTGTCCGAACAAGATTTTTGAAACGCATTGCGTGTGCAAAGCCCGTGCCCGAACTTTGCAGGTCCTTCACAGTTTACCACATAAAATTTTTAAACATTATTTGAAGTTTTGCATGTAGAAATCATGTGCAGAACTGTGCGGGTACTGTACAGTTTTCTATGCAGGAGTTATGCGGGCATCAGGTGGGCAATCCAAATAGGATAACTGTACAGGTCCTGTGCGGGTCCCACGCAGTTTATTAAGTATATTTTTTGATATTTTCAAGAATGCAAAGCAATATAACAAAGACTTGTTGGCCCTGTACAGGTTTTTCACAGTTTCTCAGATAAAGTTTAAAAAAATTATTTGAAGTTTTGCATGTAGAAAACACGTGCAGAAACTGTGCAGGTACTGTACAGTTTGGTATACAGGTGTTATGCGGGTATCAGGTGGGCAATCCAAGTAGGATAACTGTACAGGTCCTGTGCGGATCCCATGCAGTTTATTAAGTATATTTTTTGATATTTTCAAGAATGCAAAGCAATATAACAAAGACTTGTTGGTCCTGTGCAGGTCCTTCACAGTTTACCACATAAAATTTTTAAACATTATTTGAAGTTTTGCATGTAGAAATCATGTGCAGAACTGTGCGGGTACTGTACAGTTTTCTATGCAGGAGTTATGCGGGCATCAGGTGGGCAATCCAAGTAGGATAACTGTACAGGTCGTGTGCGGGTCCCATGCAGTTTATTAAGTATATTTTTTGATATTTTCAAGAATGCAAAGCAATATAACAAAGACTTGTTGGCCCTGTACAGGTTTTTCACAGTTTCTCAGATAAAGTTTAAAAACATTATTTGAAGTTCGTATGTAGAAATCCTGTTCAAGAACTGTACAGGTCCTGTGCAATTTTCTATGCAGGAGTTATGCAGAATTCAAGCGAGCAATTTAAGTAGGAAACCTGCACAAGTCCTGTGCGGATTCCATGCAGTTTTTAATATATACATGTATTTTTGGATATTTTCAAAAATACAAAAAAATAATTAAAACTTTATGTTGGTCCTGCGCAGGTTCTTGTACAGATTTAAGATTTCTGAAAACACCATTGCGAGTGCAAAGCCGCTGCGCCCGAACTGTGCAAGTCTTTTACAGTTTTTCAGAAAAAATTTTAAAATATTAGTTGAGGTTTACATGTAGAAATCATGCGCAGGAACTGTGCAGGTCCTGTGCAGTTTTTTATGCAGGATTTATGCCGCTTTTAAGTGGGCAATTAAAGTAGGAAACCTGTACAGATCCTGAGCGTATCCCATGCAGCTAGACGTGTTGTCTGAATAAGGTTTTTGAAAACACCAATGCAAGTGCAAAGCCCGCGCTAGAACTGTGCAGGTCCTTTACAGTTTATCAAACAAAGTTTTAATACATTTTTAGAAGTTTGCAAGTAGAAATCATGTGCCGGAACTGTGCGGGTTCCATGCAGACTTGCTATGCAGGAGTTATGCGGGTTTCTAGTGGGCCATTTAAGTAGAAAAACTGTACAGGTTCTGTGCGGGTTCCATGCTGTTTATTAAGTATATTTTTTTGATATTTTAAAGAATAGAGTTAATTTTTTTTTTTGTATTTAAATCAGACTCACGGTCCATAACAGAAAACAAAACAAAACAGCAAAAACTACACGGAATAAGAGACACATACAAAAAAACAACACTTTAAAAAAATTAATAAAAAACTTGTAAGGGTTTGAAATGCAGGCAAACGTTAAAAACTGGTGAACTAAATTGACAGAAAGACAAAGTGCTTTGCAAGAGTTACTTTCTCTAAAGTTGGTTTTATAGTGGTGTTTAAGCTATAAACAGTTCAATGCTGTTCCACTCCGTCTCTGCAAGCAGCCATCAGAGAGCGTCGCTAAATTTATTAAAACAAAAAGCAGGATCGAAAAATCTGTAAAAGATCATATAGTGTACGAATTGCGTTAATGTAGATCAAACAAAAGTTATATTTTGCTATTGTTATTTGGTTTAAGTACTTTTTGATGGCACCAGGCTCTTTTGAATGTTAAAATTAAAAGCTAAAATTAATTGCTTTTCGGTTGGACAATTATAAGCTATTGTTTCAACGGAAAATTACAAAACAGTTTGATTTTAGGCTTGATTTTAAAAAAGTAAGAAGCAGGGATAGCTTCATTTATAAAATGTAGAAACACTGCCACAGCACCTACATCACATGAAAACAAAAGAAACGACGCTACAGCATCTGCCAATACTCACCTCTGCAATCTCGATTGTTTGTGCGAGATCAGAACTTTTTTTAACTGTTGAAAAGTTGTTGGGATTTAAATCCAGCACTATTTTACCGCGTTTTGTTTTGTGGCGTGCTAAACGGTTATTGGTGAATATGCAGTTTGAACAACGCCCACTTACATAAAGATTAACGTCCTCGCGATGAAGCCGTTTCTCAAATTAAGGTCATTTATAACGCCCTGTCACAAGCAAAATGTAAAAGCTTGCCTAATAGTATTTACGTTTGTTAAAGTTTTATCAATTCTATATTTTTAGATTGGGTGTTAAAGTACTTTTTGCTTGAAATTGTTCAAATTTTGGAAACTTAAAATTTTTACTTAAAATCAGTCCAGAATAATAGTTTTTAGAAAAATGTATACATTCAGAAGAACTATAGTTACTTCATAACTAAGAAGTATAATTTTTTCCGCCCATGTGCACATTATTGGTGCAGCTGGGTCTTTTGGATAACAATCAGTGCCTTAAAACTATAGAGTGATAGTTATTAAAAACGTTTATTTCGAGGCTTTCGATGTTCAGCCAGATGGTGGGCTTTCGGTACTCTTGACAATATGCCTTGATAGGAGCATTTATCTTTATTGTATCGTTCTAAAAACAATGATTGCTAATTAGCAGGCCCTGGATAAACATTGGAAGGT
Source organism: Diplosoma virens (assembly GCA_963680785.1). Taxonomy (NCBI): domain Eukaryota; kingdom Metazoa; phylum Chordata; class Ascidiacea; order Aplousobranchia; family Didemnidae; genus Diplosoma; species Diplosoma virens. The sequence goes on along the minus strand of OY796897.1, from coordinate 30,753,291 downwards.
GTAGATACAACTAAGATATTCTAACATTTTGGAAGATTTTTTTCTACTCCTTCATGCAAAATTTCAAGTATAAACCTTAACATTTGGCTACAAAAAAGCATTTGCCACCCGAGTCAATTTGTTTGTTTTTACAACTGGTAACTACAGCATTTTTATTGTTTCTGATAAAGGATTTATGAAGGTTCAAAAATGTTTAAACTAAATGTTTCAGTATGTTTGCATTAAGAATTTTTAAAATGAGGGTTCGATTACTTTAGAGCGAAGGCGTGTAACATACGGCGCGCGGGCTAGAATGCGGCCCCCGGTGCCTCTTTTTATGACCCGCTTCTGGTGAACAAAGAAACGAGGTTATAAATACAAGTTAAATAAAACGTTAATAAGAAAAATTTTTTTGTGTTAAAATAAGAAACAATTTTAAAGTCGAGTAAATAAACCATATTCAATAACTATTTTTTAACCTACCTATAGTTTTCTTTTTACCTATAGTTCCCAGTCAAATACTAATCTATTGGAATTTTTCAAAAAGACTTCATTTTAAATATTCCAATGTTAAAAATAAAAAAGATATTTAAATAGGTTAAACAATGGTTGTTTAACATCACGTGTTTCTTTGATTTTCATGAAAAAATGGAATAATGTACAGTACTGCAAGGGCGTCCACTTTGAATTTTCTTAAGCGTACGAAATCCATGACGTCACAAACCATCACGCCACATTCAACCAATAGATTACAAACAATCTTTATAACTTTGTGACTTACAATAAAAAGTATAAATATCATATACACATTTTTCTACAAAATTTTTCTGCTGGGGGCGCATCAGAAAAGTGCTCAATGACAATTGATTCAGAGTGGTAACAATTAATTTAATTCAGACCTAAAAAATTATTTTATCAAAAATATATTACGTTTGGCCGTTTGTTTTACCAAAAAAAATAAGAAAACCAAATACAAAAAACATTTTAACAAAGCAATTAAAAGACGGCACAAAAAAATAGACGAAGACAAATTTTTTTCAATAAATTTCAATAAAAAAGGTAAAGTTGTTTTTTACTTGCGCTATTGTTTCCAAAAATCGACAAATTTGTTGGATAAAACAAAATCTTTTAAAAATGCTTTTTTTAAAAAAAAAAGACTTTTAATACATTCTCTTAATTTAATAAATTCATCTATTACTTCAAAACAATAGAGCAATTAGCGCCAAAAACTTTTTTTGCCAACTTTGATTACTGCAGGTTAATTAAGAAAAGCGATTTCATTTTATAGGGCACTCAAATTGGTTTGCAGCTATATGGCTTCCTGCGGTTTTTACCAAAACGCGCTCACTCTGCGCTCTTGCTGACAAATGTTTTTTAGTCTTGGAGAACGTGCTAATAAATTTTAAAGTCTGCATCGGCTTTTGCTTTAATGCAGCATTGCTCAATTTGATTTAACAAACTATAAATAACCATTTTCTCGCTATCTTTCAATTATTTTTCAGTGATTGCTCACCACAGTATTTCTATTTAATACCAAAAATATCATCTAAATATATAATAGCATTTTATAAATTCAAAATTCGATTTGGAATATCCCTATTAAGTTTACGCTTCACGTCGGAACTTTCAAGGATTTTTGACCATGGTCAACTTTATCCTTTCTACAAGATAGCTAAATTTAATCAAAGATGGATTGCCACTCGTCGCTTTGACAAGTCGTTAGTGTAGTAATTTTTTAATTAAGTAACCATAACCCATAAAATATAGACGCTACTTTATTAGGAATTTTCAAAATTCTCTAGTTATTTTTTTCGCATTTCTTAAACGTTTAACAATTTCATTAAAAAGAATTCTATCAGGATTTCCGTATTTTTGCAAATGAACAAGAAGCAAAGTTTTAATTTCAATCTTGTCTGATTAAGTTTAATCATACTGTACATCGATTTGTTAGAAAAAATTGAGCAAATTTGGATCTTTTATAGAAAGCCCCCGCCAGCGCAATCTGCAGTAATTAAAACGTGGCGTGGTTGTTTTTCTCAATCTCACATTTTTGCATTACTGGCGGGGGCTTTCTACAAAAGATCCGAAAATTTTTCATACAAAAATATTAATTCGAAAGCAATAAATAAATTCTAAATTGATAAAAATTTATATACTATTCTATGTAGTGCATGCATACATAATTGATTAAATGAAGTTTAGTGTCAGTAATTTTTGGTTTCGCAATTAATTGATGGATAACGTGGCCGAAATACAGTGAACACTGTTTCGACGGTTGCATCCTTGAGAAAGATACTTGCCTCTGCTAGACAATTTTAGCTAATATTTTTTAAATGCTGTCAGATCACGGTGTAAACAATTAAAACAAATAAAAAATTTTAACCGGGCAGTAGAATCTTGTAAGCAAGTCGGGGTAAACACGTGAGTGTCACTGTATTTATAAAGCTTCGTTGTCCTGGAAGCCAGGCGAATAGAGTTGACAGTGATATGATATGACCAAATAATGCTTTGTTTTTCTCAGTTGCAGAATCATGATTAGAATAATTTTAAGTTCTTTTGTCAGTGTTATTTAACCATATTTTATAGATTCTTACGCCAGACCGTTAC